>CM073122.1:34092206-34424706 GCA_037039145.1 Fundulus diaphanus
TGATGTTTTTGACCGGAGGACAGCACGGGTAAGGGGGGGGGGCTTTGAGGTATAGTGCCCAGGGGCACCACATTGTCTTAATACGGGCCTGGCTGAGAATGACAAAGGGAGGAAGAGCTGCTCAGAGTTGCAGCTTTCTACTCAGTGTAGATCAGCCGTTTTTTCTGAAACGACTGTGCAGCATAGCTTTGCTGTGCGCGCTGAATCCAGATGCAGTGCGCGAATGCACACGCGCGCAGTTCAGAAGAAACATAAACAGTTTGGCGCGTCAGTCAGTTCGAAACAGTTCCTGTATCGGTCACGTAGCACATAAGCGCGTCGACACAGGTTTTTCTGTACGAGCTCGACTCATGCGCCGACGCATCCGTGTTGCCGGACCCATGTTCTTGTCCTTTTCGCTGTTTAACTCAAAATAACGTGCTTACCTCCAAGAATCAAACGCTGTCTTCTTGCCCATCTTGCCGCGGTACAAACACAAATAGCTTACACACACAGGTGCGCGCGCGCGCGCGCACACACACACACACACACACACACACACAGAGGCAAGGAGGAGCAGGGTACAGACGCAAGCAGCCGCATCTGACTAAATGCAGAAAAGCAGGGACTTCACTTTCCTTATCGAGGGAAATTCTTAAAGTAACGGAGTAACGAGTGCTTATTTTGGAAAATAACGGAGTTACTGATTACTGAATTCGCAAAACTAACGCGTTAGATTACTCGTTACTGAAAAAACCTAATAAGAGTACTCTAACGCGTTACTTATAACGTGTTACCCCCAACACTGATTGGAATTACGCCCTTATGTGTGCACACTATATTTAGATGGCCATCATATCGGTGGTAGCGCTACACATACCTAATCCAGACGAATGATTGTTCAAATCCAGCGCCGAGCTGATCAACTGCGTCCTCACCGATGTCTATCCTGTCCGACGTCACCTCAGGTGAGCTGAGTTCGATCAGCTGATGCTCCACTCCAAACACGTAACCTCCAGCCCAGTCTTATCTTGCGCAATCACCACCATCAACCATGCAGAAACACGTATCTTTACTTATGCACAGTTCGTGAAGATGCACAAACAGTTTTTGACTGGTTTTGTAGCGGCCAAGCCAATACTTTAAGCCACTGAGGTGCTGCATCGGGGTAATAGAGTTGACGCGCTTATTGTTACCTTTTTGGGATGAATTAGAGTCCGAGTCGTCAGGGCATGTTGAACGCTTCGTCCATTTATTTTCCTCTTTGCATATCAAATGTCCATCATACATGAACACATCTCCAGACAACACATAAAGCAGACTTGCTTGCTTGTATTTATCTTTTTGCGGTCAAAAACTGTTTTCCCCTTCCGGGTGGAAAACCTACCTATCAAAGAAAAGTTCCCCCCTTAAAAAGACATGAACGCTAATTACCCAATCAATGCATTTGCGCTCCTACATATAGGATTAAAGATTAAAATCGTATTTCTTTTAAAGGCCAGCTAAAGATATTTTAAAGCTGCTTCCACTTTTGGACGAATGTGTATAAATGGTTTGGTAAAATATGTACCGTGACTTACAGATGACGCCCAAACATTTGGGTGTGCTGCCATCTAGTGTTGGAAATAATAAATGTTTTTTCCTTCAAAACACAATTCATGTTATAAATAATTGTCAAAAAAATATGGTTGGACGTAGCAAAAATGTTTTTGATAACTTTTGATCCTCTATGTGTGAGGAATTTTTTGGAGTAACTTTGAATGCCATAAGTGTAACGGTTTAGGAGTAGTTTATTCAAATGTAACCCCCAAAAATATGGGAAAATGACATCTTTGATGAGAAATGAATGATTTCCTGTAGGAGGTAGCCCATTGCTTCAAGAGGCTTTTTTGTAGGGCCTATGAAGTTACATGCACTTACCGAGTTTCATAATTCTCAGACAAAGCATGGCTTGGGGCTTACTGATTTAATGCGTTTTTAATGGTTTTCCACAAACCTGATTTTTGCAATGCGACAGCTCAGGCAAATATGCATATTTCATAAAACCTTTGATAACTTTTAAACGTCAATGTCTTAACTGCATGCTGAAAAAATTTGAAAGTAATAGGTTAAAATGCCTAGGACTAGTTCGTTAAAGTTTGAGGCAAAAACGGCCAATATTTTACCCTTTGACCCAAAATAGCAGACTTCCTGTGGGTTTTAGAGCATACCCCCAAGAGACTTTTTTTCATAATTTTAAAAAACCTACCAAGGTAAAAAATTTCAGCTTTCTACGTGTTACGGTTTGGCCCAACTCACTCTAGTTGGCGCTGTTGAGCAGGTTTGCCACGCCCGTTTTCAATTACACTAAAATCATGCGATTTCTCACGGGGGACAATTTTGGGCAAAGTTTGGTGAGTTTTCATGCATGTTTAGGCCTCCAAAAAGCCGTTTCAAAAGTCACAAGAATAAATAATAATAATAATAATAATAATTAAAGCCGCAAGCGGCGATGAGCGGCCCTCGCAGCCAAGCACCGCTGGGGTACGCGCACCTCCTGCCGCCAGCCACCGCAGAAGCTGTCACGCATTTTCCCCGCCCGTCCACTGGGCGATTCACACGAACCCTTTCGGCAGCACTCCCCCACGACTCACAAAAAATCTGGTGCAGATTGGTGGATGCAGCGAGGAGATACAGCCGTTGAATAATGATAATGCATTTGGCCACCGGGCCGGACCGCTGGGGTTGTAAAGAGATGACATGTTGGAACTATATAAATAAAATTGGATTGAATTAATTTGTCTTTATATAAAACACATGAGTTGCCTCTTGGCATGGCATGCACTAATATATATATATATATATATATACATATACATACACACATTTGACCTAATAAAATACATTATTCATGTTTTTATTAGGTCAAATGCAATAATTCATTTCAATTTTATTTATATAGCGCCAAATCATGAAACATGTCATCTCAAGGCACTTTACAAAGTTACGTTCAATCATATTATACATATTGGGTCAGATTATACAGATTGGTCAAAAATGTTCCTATATAAGGAAACCAGTTGATACATATTGGGTCAGATTATACAGATTGGTCAAAAATGTTCCTATATAAGGAAACCGGTTGATTGCATCAAAGTCTCGACAAGCAGCATTCACTCCTGGAGAAGCGTAGAGCCACAGGGAGAGTCGTCTGCATTGTACATGGCTTTGCTGCAATCCCTCATACTGAGCAAGCATGAAGCGACAGTGGGAAGAAAAACTCCCCATTAACGGGAAGGAAAACCTCCAGCAGAACCGGGCTCAGTATGAACGGTCATCTGCCTCGACCGACTGGGGGTTACAGAAGACAGAGCAGAGACACAACAAGAGAGACAAAAAAAGCACAGAAGCACACATTGATCCAGTAATCTGTTCTACATTAGATGGTAGTAACGGGTGAGCCGTCTTCTTTGGATGATGTCACAGTTAACAGAACGCCAGACCAGGTGTACCTACTATGAAGATAAAAGAGAGAAACAGAAAATTAAAGCAGAAATGACAACACGTAATGCATAATTGAAGAACAGTAGAACTCTATAGAGTGAGAAAATTAGATCCTGACGTCCTCCAGTAGCCTAAGCCTATAGCAGTAAAACTATAAAAGGTAGCTCAGAGTAACATGAGCCACTCTAGTTATAAGCTTTGTCAAAAAGGAAGGTTTTAAGATTAGTCTTAAAAGTAGACAGGGTGTCTGCTTCACGGACCAAAACTGGGAATTGGTTCCACAGGAGAGGAGCCTGATAGCTAAAGGATCTGCCTCCCATTCTACTTTTAGAGACTCTAGGAACCACCAGCAGACCTGCAGTCTGAGAGCAAAGTGCTCTGTTAGGAACATACGGGGTAATCAGAGCTCTGATATATGATGGAGCTTGATTATTAAGGGCTTTATACGTTAGAAGAAGAATTTTAAATTCTATTTTTGATTTCACAGGAAGCCAATGAAGGGAAGCTAAAATTGGAGAAATATGATCCCGCTTGTTGATTTTCATCAGAACTCTTGCTGCAGCATTTTGGATCAGCTGAAGGCTTTGAACTGCAGTTTGTGGACTTCCTGATAGTAACGAATTGCAATAGTCCAGCCTTGAAGTAACAAATGCATGGACTAGTTTTTCAGCATCACTCCTGGACAGAATGTTTCTAATTTTGGCGATATTCCGGAGGTGAAAAAAGGAAACTCTGGAAACCTGTTTAATATGGGATTTAAATGACATGTCTTGGTCAAAAATAACACCAAGGTTTTTTACTTTATTACCAGAGGCCAAGTTAATGCCATCCAGATTAAGTGATTGGTTAAGAAGTTTATTTTTTGAGGACTCTGGCCCAAAGATTACAACTTCGGTCTTGTCAGAATTTAGATGCAGGAAATTTAAAGTCATCCAGCTTTTGATGTCATCAAGACATGACTGCAGTTGAAGTAATTGATTGGATTCATCAGGATTTATGGATAAATATAGCTGAGTGTCATCAGCATAACAGTGGAAATTAATCCCATGCTGTCTGATAATTTTGCCGATCGGAAGCATATATTTAGTAAAGAGAATTGGTCCAAGGACTGAACCCTGTGGTACTCCACAGGTGACCCTAGAGTTTAAGGAAGATTTATTATTAACATGAACAAACTGGAATCTGTCCGACAGATAAGATTTAAACCAGCCTAATGCTTTTCCCTTAATCCCTACAGTATGCTCAAGTCTTTGCAGGAGAATATTTTGATCAACTGTATCAAATGCAGTACTGAGATCTAACAGGACAAGTACAGACACAAGTCCATTATCTGAGGCCATGAGAATATCATTAGTGACCTTCACCAGAGCTGTTTCAGTGCTATGATGAGCTCTGAAGCCTGACTGAAACTCCTCAAGTAGGTCATTGCTTTGTAAATGTTCACAAAGTTGATTAGCAACTACTTTCTCAAGAATTTTAGATAAGAAAAGAAGATTAGATATAGGTCTGTAGTTTACTAGCTCATCTTGATCAAGAGAAGGTTTCTTAAGTAAAGGTTTAATAACAGCTACTTTAAAAACCTGTGGTACATATCCATTTACTAAGGATAGATTAATCATGTCTAAAATAGGACCACTGATCAAAGGGAATACCTCCTTAAACAACTTAGTTGGGATTGGGTCTAACACACAGGTAGAAGTTTTAGATGAAGCTAAGATTTTAGATAGCTCAGAAAGCTCTACTGCTTCTAAACAGTTCAAACACTGTGCAGGTTCTAAAGATTCCTCCAATGCTGCCTTACTTATAATAGATAATAGATATAATAGATTGTATTTTACGTATCAGGTACATAATACACACACACACACATACGATATTATACGTAATATAATAACCATTATAACAATTTAAGAAACTAGTTATAATGGTTATATATCAAAAAAGAACATGGAACACAAAAAACATGGTCCATCATATGGGAAGGAGGGACCTGTTGGACCTTTCTATTGCATCCCCTGTCCCTTGATCCGATCAGCCATTTCGACACTGCCCTCTCCAAATCCTTCCTGGTGATCTGTCTGGTTAATGTGTTGTTCTTTAAAGCTCCTGCGGGAAACATATCTTATGGTCACTTTATATGTACCAACACAACTCTCAACTACAATTGTAAAGTCAACTATGTTAAGGTGAAATTTACCAACAAATGATCAGTTTTATATCAATTACCCAAGATTTAAATTGTAATTTTGGGTGAAGTATCCCTTTACATAATTGACTTTACAAACCTGCAAACGTCAGAATGAACTGGGAAAAAGCTAAGAAAAAAAGATCAAAATTCAAAGCTGACTGGCCAAGGCTGTCACATTTTTTTACTTCTTTCTAAAATCTGGCTTTATTAAATTGCCCATAAAAAAATTAAAAACCAAGGAAAAATTACAAAATGTAATTTTTTTGATAAGAACAGCTGTTGACTGGAAGATCTGTGCAAGAAAATCTTGAAAACATTTCTTATATGATAACATTTCTGGAGCACCTGTTTTGAGGGGACATTTATGTCCTTAAGGTGAGGGTATTATTGACATTAGAAAATTAAATTCATAACATACATAAATTTCCCTCGACAGACACAAATATCCAAAAGTTACTATATTACAGTTATTATCCATTATGCACTTACCAAATATGACTTCAAACAGATTTAAAGTCCTGAATTCCTACTTTCCATTCCAGCCCACAAAGTTGTACTGCCTTGACAGGCCATAGTCCATGATGAAGAACATCATACGTCTTGTGGCCTCATCCACAGTCCTCCCACCAATGTCTGACACTGCTGTGACCTAAGGGGGAACAAAAACAGTTCAAAGCTAATTAATTTTTATATCTTACAGGAGTAAACACGATGCAAAGACAAACTCTGGGTCTAGATTATTTCCATTGTTGATTAATCTATTGATTATTTTAACAATTAATTGATTGGTTGCTATAATAATAAAATGTTACAAAATTTTGAAAAATGTCAGTGTTTCCCAAATCTCTTGTTCTGTCAACAAAACATGGAGATACTCAGTTTATTGCTTAAGACTTTTTATGACTCTGTGGTGGCCTCAGCCCTTCTCTACGCTGTCGTCTGCTGGGCTCCAGGCAGCGCAGAACGGGACCGAATGAGTCTGAATAAGCTGGTGAGGAAGGCCACTTCTGTCCTGGGCTGCACTCTGGACTCAGCGGAGGAAGTAGCTGAGAGGAGGGTGTTGTCCAAGTTCACATCCATCATGGACAACACCTTCCACCCCCTGCGCCAGACTGTAGAGCAGCTGAGCAGCTCCTTTAGTGGCAGACTTAGACACCCTGTCTGTAAAAAGGAGCGCTACCGCAGGTCATTCATTCCTGCTGCTATCAGAATATACAGTGCTGCACTGTAACTGTAACCAATGTGCAATAATCTAATTCACTGTGCGATAACCCGTGCAATAATCCTGAAAGAAGTGACTTCTGCTGCTATCAGTAACTGTAACCACAACTGTTATAAGTTTGGGCAATAACTAATGTGCAATAATCTATTTAATACACTGTGCTATAACCTGTCCAATGATCCAAAGAACTTCTGCTGCTATCACCAGGTATATATGTCAGTACATGTGTATGTAGGCATATGTATGTGTCACAGGACAGGTTGCCCTGTGACTGGCAACCTGTCCAGGATGGACGAGCCCCCACCCCCCACGACCCCGTGTGACGCCGAGCTGCGTTTCCCCATCAGATACGGCTTGACGTCACACCTGTAGGGAAAAGCCGGTATAAATCGATGAAGGATGGGATGTTAATTTTTTAAAAAGTTTAATAAAATTGCTCAAAGTTTATCAGAAAAAAACATAACTTGCTTTTAAATATGGACATTTTTAATAAGCAAAATGTTAATGTATTTCGTAAAGTTATTGTTGAAGTTAATCTTGGCTGCAGTACTCTGTTTGGCAGATGTTTTGGGGTTGGAGTAAAATGAGTCCATAGATCCACAGACAGGAGGCTTGTTCAGTGGTTTCTAGTACGACTTGCTTCTGCAGTGTCGCTCAACTGCGTGTAAAAATAAAAAAAATTACTTCATAAAAGCTCTCTGAGAATAACCTCTGGCCTCACCCAGTTAGAACCCGCTCTCCAGTCCATGTTGTAGCTGCAGTTTTTTTTTTTACGTCGTTTCCTTAATAATCTGTACAAATCAAAATCCTTGTCATTTTATTAAGAGTGTCGTGGTGCGCAGCGGCTCATCAGGTGGAGCTGCTGCATATTGACTGATAGCCGCTCTGACTGCAGCTCTGCCTTCTTTTGTTCAGAAAAGCGCAGGTGAAATTATTTAATTTATTATTTAACTTTTTCCAAATCGGACCCTGTCAAATGCGGGACAAATGCGCGTCATGGTAAATTAGCCTTTACTCTTCGAATTTTAAATAAAGCGTTACAGCGAATAATGAGTAGGTCCCTGATTGGTTTATCAGCTAAGTTGCTGGAAGCCAGTGAATACACGCTGAAAGGTGACATGGCCACAGGTGGAAATAATTCATTAATTAACTGGAGCAGCGACAGTGTGTCTGTAGGCAGCTTACCGGGGGAAGTTGTTGTCAGATGGTCAATCCGCTCCACTTCCTGACTTGCTGGTTCGCATAAACCCAAAGAAAACCTTTGACCACCACTGCTTTCATTCATGCATCTGTGGCCAGTTTGAGATGTTCTTCCAAAAGTTATGATTGAACACCGATCATAACTTTTGGTCTACGTATACATCTCTGTGCTGGTAGCCAACGCAGAGCCATAGAGAGAAAGGCTCTGAGCCAGCGGAACCCGGATGTAAACAAGAGCCTTGCTCGTTAGCCTTAAGGCGCTAGCATTAGCGCTAATATTAGCGCCTTAAGGCACTAGAATTAGCCGCAGAACTGAGACTGCTCATCCCACCTCAAGTTGTGGTGGGGGATATTACACTACATGCATATATAATCCAAAAAGCCTTACCTGTTTGTCTGTTTCCCCTCCTAAATTCTCCAATGTGTGGTGCTAATGTTGTTAGCTGTGACATCACGGACTTCTTCCTCAGGCAAACGGACACGTTTCAGATTGTTGGAGTGCGCCCCCTGCTGTTGGGAAGTCTTCTTCTTCTCTTGATCTTTATGAACTTTCTCACAGTGTGTCATATACGTTCAACTGTCTGTTGTTCCTCACAATATTTACATATGCCAGTGTTATGCTTCCCTATTTTGAATAATGTACCATCTAATCCTGTGTGGGCAAATCTAAGTCTTGATATGAGATAAGATAAGATAGTCTTTATTGATCTCACATTGGAGAAATTCACTTGTCGGCTCAATAGTGTGTGTGTGTATATATATATATATATATATATATATATATATATATATATATATATATACACATGCCTACATACACATGTACTGACATATATTCACTTGGTGAAAGCAGAAGAAGTTCTTCTGGATCCTTGCACAGGTTATAGCACAGTGTATTAAATAGATTATTGCACATTAGTTATTGCCCAAAGTCATAACAGTTGTGGTTATATAGAACAGATTACTGGATCACTGTGTGCTTCTGTGCTTTTTTTGTCTGTCTTGTTGTGTCTCTGCTCTGTCTTCTGTAACCCCCAGTCGGTCGAGGCAGATGACCGTTCATACTGAGCCCGGTTCTGCTGGAGGTTTGTCCTTCATGTTAATGAAGGAGGTTTTTTTCCCCTGTTGCTTCATGCTTGCTCAGTATGAGGGATTGTTGCAAAGCCATGGACAATGCAGACAACTCTCCCTGTGACTCTACGCTTCTTCAGGAGGAAATGCTGCTTGTCAAGACTTTTATGCAATCAACTGGTTCCCTTATATAGGATTAAAGATTAAAATCTTATTTCTTTTAAAGGCCAGCTAAAGATATTTTAAAGCTGCTTCCACTTTTGGACGAATGTGTATGAATGGTTTGGTAAAATATGTACCGTGACTTACAGATGACGCCCAAACATTTGGGTTTGCTGCCATCTAGTGTTGGAAATAATAAATGTTTTTTCCTTCAAAACACAATTCATGTTATAAATAATTGTCAAAAAAATATGGTTGGACGTAGCAAAAATGTTTTTGATAACTTTTGATCCTCTATGTGTGAGGAATTTTTTGGAGTAACTTTGAATGCCATAAGTGTAACGGTTTAGGAGTAGTTTATTCAAATGTAACACCCAAAAATATGGGAAAATGACATCTTTGATGAGAAATGAATGATTTCCTGTAGGAGGTAGCCCATTGCTTCAAGAGGCTTTTTTGTAGGGCCTATGAAGTTACATGCACTTACTGAGTTTCATAATTCTCAGACAAAGCATGGCTTGGGGCTTACTGATTTAATGCGTTTTTAATGGTTTTCCACAAACCTGATTTTTGCAATGCGACAGCTCAGGCAAATATGCATATTTCATAAAACCTTTGATAACTTTTAAAAGTCAATGTCTTAACTGCATGCTGAAAAAAATTGAAAGTAATAGGTTAAAATGCCTAGGACTAGTTCGTTAAAGTTTGAGGCAAAAACGGCCAATATTTTACCCTTTGACCCAAAATAGCAGACTTCCTGTGGGTTTTAGAGCATACACCCAAGAGACTTTTTTTCATAATTTTAAAAAACCTACCTAGGTAAAAAATTTCAGCTTTCTACGTGTTACGGTTTGGCCCAACTCACTCTAGTTGGCGCTGTTGAGCAGGTTTGCCACGCCCGTTTTCAATTACACTAAAATCATGCGATTTCTCACGGGGGACAATTTTGGGCAAAGTTTGGTGAGTTTTCATGCATGTTTAGGCCTCCAAAAAGCCGTTTCAAAAGTCACAAGAATAAATAATAATAATAATAATAATAATAATTAAAGCCGCAAGCGGCGATGAGCGGCCCTCGCAGCCAAGCACCGCTGGGGTACGCGCACCTCCTGCCGCCAGCCACCGC
The DNA here is from genome assembly GCA_037039145.1 of Fundulus diaphanus. Lineage (NCBI taxonomy): Eukaryota > Metazoa > Chordata > Actinopteri > Cyprinodontiformes > Fundulidae > Fundulus > Fundulus diaphanus. The sequence goes on from CM073122.1 coordinate 34,102,635, forward strand.
AGAAGCTGTCACGCATTTTCCCCGCCCGTCCACTGGGCGATTCACACGCACCCTTTCGGCAGCGCTCCCCCACGACTCACAAAAAATCTGGTGCAGATTGGTGGATGCAGCGAGGAGATACAGCCGTTGAATAATGATAATGCATTTGGCCACCGGGCCGGACCGCTGGGGTTGTAAAGAGATGACATGTTGGAACTATATAAATAAAATTGGATTGAATTAATTTGTCTTTATATAAAACACATGAGTTGCCTCTTGGCATGGCATGCACTAATATATATATATATATATATATATATATATATATATATATATATATATACATATACATACACACATTTGACCTAATAAAATACATTATTCATGTTTTTATTAGGTCAAATGCAATAATTCAATTCAATTTTATTTATATAGCGCCAAATCATGAAACATGTCATCTCAAGGCACTTTACAAAGTTACGTTCAATCATATTATACATATTGGGTCAGATTATACAGATTGGTCAAAAATGTTCCTATATAAGGAAACCAGTTGATACATATTGGGTCAGATTATACAGATTGGTCAAAAATGTTCCTATATAAGGAAACCGGTTGATTGCATCAAAGTCTCGACAAGCAGCATTCACTCCTGGAGAAGCGTACAGCCACAGGGAGAGTCGTCTGCATTGTACATGGCTTTGCTGCAATCCCTCATACTGAGCAAGCATGAAGCGACAGTGGGAAGAAAAACTCCCCATTAACGGGAAGGAAAACCTCCAGCAGAACCGGGCTCAGTATGAACGGTCATCTGCCTCGACCGACTGGGGGTTACAGAAGACAGAGCAGAGACACAACAAGAGAGACAAAAAAAGCACAGAAGCACACATTGATCCAGTAATCTGTTCTACATTAGATGGTAGTAACGGGTGAGCCGTCTTCTTTGGATGATGTCACAGTTAACAGAACGCCAGACCAGGTGTACCTACTATGAAGATAAAAGAGAGAAACAGAAAATTAAAGCAGAAATGACAACACGTAATGCATAATTGAAGAACAGTAGAACTCTATAGAGTGAGAAAATTAGATCCTGACGTCCTCCAGTAGCCTAAGCCTATAGCAGTAAAACTATAAAAGGTAGCTCAGAGTAACATGAGCCACTCTAGTTATAAGCTTTGTCAAAAAGGAAGGTTTTAAGATTAGTCTTAAAAGTAGACAGGGTGTCTGCTTCACGGACCAAAACTGGGAATTGGTTCCACAGGAGAGGAGCCTGATAGCTAAAGGATCTGCCTCCCATTCTACTTTTAGAGACTCTAGGAACCACCAGCAGACCTGCAGTCTGAGAGCAAAGTGCTCTGTTAGGAACATACGGGGTAATCAGAGCTCTGATATATGATGGAGCTTGATTATTAAGGGCTTTATACGTTAGAAGAAGAATTTTAAATTCTATTTTTGATTTCACAGGAAGCCAATGAAGGGAAGCTAAAATTGGAGAAATATGATCCCGCTTGTTGATTTTCATCAGAACTCTTGCTGCAGCATTTTGGATCAGCTGAAGGCTTTGAACTGCAGTTTGTGGACTTCCTGATAGTAACGAATTGCAATAGTCCAGCCTTGAAGTAACAAATGCATGGACTAGTTTTTCAGCATCACTCCTGGACAGAATGTTTCTAATTTTGGCGATATTCCGGAGGTGAAAAAAGGAAACTCTGGAAACCTGTTTAATATGGGATTTAAATGACATGTCTTGGTCAAAAATAACACCAAGGTTTTTTACTTTATTACCAGAGGCCAAGTTAAGGCCATCCAGATTAAGTGATTGGTTAAGAAGTTTATTTTTTGAGGACTCTGGCCCAAAGATTACAACTTCGGTCTTGTCAGAATTTAGATGCAGGAAATTTAAAGTCATCCAGCTTTTGATGTCATCAAGACATGACTGCAGTTGAAGTAATTGATTGGATTCATCAGGATTTATGGATAAATATAGCTGAGTGTCATCAGCATAACAGTGGAAATTAATCCCATGCTGTCTGATAATTTTGCCGATCGGAAGCATATATTTAGTAAAGAGAATTGGTCCAAGGACTGAACCCTGTGGTACTCCACAGGTGACCCTAGAGTTTAAGGAAGATTTATTATTAACATGAACAAACTGGAATCTGTCCGACAGATAAGATTTAAACCAGCCTAATGCTTTTCCCTTAATCCCTACAGTATGCTCAAGTCTTTGCAGGAGAATATTTTGATCAACTGTATCAAATGCAGTACTGAGATCTAACAGGACAAGTACAGACACAAGTCCATTATCTAAGGCCATGAGAATATCATTAGTGACCTTCACCAGAGCTGTTTCAGTGCTATGATGAACTCTGAAGCCTGACTGAAACTCCTCAAGTAGGTCATTGCTTTGTAAATGTTCACAAAGTTGATTAGCAACTACTTTCTCAAGAATTTTAGATAAGAAAAGAAGATTAGATATAGGTCTGTAGTTTACTAGCTCATCTTGATCAAGAGAAGGTTTCTTAAGTAAAGGTTTAATAACAGCTACTTTAAAAACCTGTGGTACATATCCATTTACTAAGGATAGATTAATCATGTCTAAAATAGGACCACTGATCAAAGGGAATACCTCCTTAAACAACTTAGTTGGGATTGGGTCTAACACACAGGTAGAAGTTTTAGATGAAGCTAAGATTTTAGATAGCTCAGAAAGCTCTACTGCTTCTAAACAGTTCAAACACTGTGCAGGTTCTAAAGATTCCTCCAATGCTGCCTTACTTATAATAGATAATAGATATAATAGATTGTATTTTACGTATCAGGTACATAATACACACACACACACATACGATATTATACGTAATATAATAACCATTATAACAATTTAAGAAACTAGTTATAATGGTTATATATCAAAAAAGAACATGGAACACAAAAAACATGGTCCATCATATGGGAAGGAGGGACCTGTTGGACCTTTCTATTGCATCCCCTGTCCCTTGATCCGATCAGCCATTTCGACACTGCCCTCTCCAAATCCTTCCTGGTGATCTGTCTGGTTAATGTGTTGTTCTTTAAAGCTCCTGCGGGAAACATATCTTATGGTCACTTTATATGTACCAACACAACTCTCAACTACAATTGTAAAGTCAACTATGTTAAGGTGAAATTTACCAACAAATGATCAGTTTTATATCAATTACCCAAGATTTAAATTGTAATTTTGGGTGAAGTATCCCTTTACATAATTGACTTTACAAACCTGCAAACGTCAGAATGAACTGGGAAAAAGCTAAGAAAAAAAGATCAAAATTCAAAGCTGACTGGCCAAGGCTGTCACATTTTTTTACTTCTTTCTAAAATCTGGCTTTATTAAATTGCCCATAAAAAAATTAAAAACCAAGGAAAAATTACAAAATGTAATTTTTTTGATAAGAACAGCTGTTGACTGGAAGATCTGTGCAAGAAAATCTTGAAAACATTTCTTATATGATAACATTTCTGGAGCACCTGTTTTGAGGGGACATTTATGTCCTTAAGGTGAGGGTATTATTGACATTAGAAAATTAAATTCATAACATACATAAATTTCCCTCGACAGACACAAATATCCAAAAGTTACTATATTACAGTTATTATCCATTATGCACTTACCAAATATGACTTCAAACAGATTTAAAGTCCTGAATTCCTACTTTCCATTCCAGCCCACAAAGTTGTACTGCCTTGACAGGCCATAGTCCATGATGAAGAACATCATACGTCTTGTGGCCTCATCCACAGTCCTCCCACCAATGTCTGACACTGCTGTGACCTAAGGGGGAACAAAAACAGTTCAAAGCTAATTAATTTTTATATCTTACAGGAGTAAACACGATGCAAAGACAAACTCTGGGTCTAGATTATTTCCATTGTTGATTAATCTATTGATTATTTTAACAATTAATTGATTGGTTGCTATAATAATAAAATGTTACAAAATTTTGAAAAATGTCAGTGTTTCCCAAATCTCTTGTTCTGTCAACAAAACATGGAGATACTCAGTTTATTGCTTAAGACTTTTTATGACTCTGTGGTGGCCTCAGCCCTTCTCTACGCTGTCGTCTGCTGGGCTCCAGGCAGCGCAGAACGGGACCGAATGAGTCTGAATAAGCTGGTGAGGAAGGCCACTTCTGTCCTGGGCTGCACTCTGGACTCAGCGGAGGAAGTAGCTGAGAGGAGGGTGTTGTCCAAGTTCACATCCATCATGGACAACACCTTCCACCCCCTGCGCCAGACTGTAGAGCAGCTGAGCAGCTCCTTTAGTGGCAGACTTAGACACCCTGTCTGTAAAAAGGAGCGCTACCGCAAGTCATTCATTCCTGCTGCTATCAGAATATACAGTGCTGCACTGTAACTGTAACCAATGTGCAATAATCTAATTCACTGTGCGATAACCCGTGCAATAATCCTGAAAGAAGTGACTTCTGCTGCTATCAGTAACTGTAACCACAACTGTTATAACTTTGGGCAATAACTAATGTGCAATAATCTATTTAATACACTGTGCTATAACCTGTCCAATGATCCAAAGAACTTCTGCTGCTATCACCAGGTATATATGTCAGTACATGTGTATGTAGGCATATGTATGTGTCACAGGACAGGTTGCCCTGTGACTGGCAACCTGTCCAGGATGGACGAGCCCCCACCCCCCACGACCCCATGTGACGCCGAGCTGCGTTTCCCCATCAGATACGGCTTGACGTCACACCTGTAGGGAAAAGCCGGTATAAATCGATGAAGGATGGGATGTTAATTTTTTAAAAAGTTTAATAAAATTGCTCAAAGTTTATCAGAAAAAAACATAACTTGCTTTTAAATATGGACATTTTTAATAAGCAAAATGTTAATGTATTTCGTAAAGTTATTGTTGAAGTTAATCTTGGCTGCAGTACTCTGTTTGGCAGATGTTTTGGGGTTGGAGTAAAATGAGTCCATAGATCCACAGACAGGAGGCTTGTTCAGTGGTTTCTAGTACGACTTGCTTCTGCAGTGTCGCTCAACTGCGTGTAAAAATAAAAAAAATTACTTCATAAAAGCTCTCTGAGAATAACCTCTGGCCTCACCCAGTTAGAACCCGCTCTCCAGTCCATGTTGTAGCTGCAGTTTTTTTTTTTACGTCGTTTCCTTAATAATCTGTACAAATCAAAATCCTTGTCATTTTATTAAGAGTGTCGTGGTGCGCAGCGGCTCATCAGGTGGAGCTGCTGCATATTGACTGATAGCCGCTCTGACTGCAGCTCTGCCTTCTTTTGTTCAGAAAAGCGCAGGTGAAATTATTTAATTTATTATTTAACTTTTTCCAAATCGGACCCTGTCAAATGCGGGACAAATGCGCGTCATGGTAAATTAGCCTTTACTCTTCGAATTTTAAATAAAGCGTTACAGCGAATATTGAGGAGGTCCCTGATTGGTTTATCAGCTAAGTTGCTGGAAGCCAGTGAATACACGCTGAAAGGTGACATGGCCACAGGTGGAAATAATTCATTAATTAACTGGAGCAGCGACAGTGTGTCTGTAGGCAGCTTACCGGGGGAAGTTGTTGTCAGATGGTCAATCCGCTCCACTTCCTGACTTGCTGGTTCGCATAAACCCAAAGAAAACCTTTGACCACCACTGCTTTCATTCATGCATCTGTGGCCAGTTTGAGATGTTCTTCCAAAAGTTATGATTGAACACCGATCATAACTTTTGGTCTACGTATACATCTCTGTGCTGGTAGCAAACGCAGAGCCATAGAGAGAAAGGCTCTGAGCCAGCGGAACCCGGATGTAAACAAGAGCCTTGCTCGTTAGCCTTAAGGCGCTAGCATTAGCGCTAATATTAGCGCCTTAAGGCACTAGAATTAGCCGCAGAACTGAGACTGCTCATCCCACCTCAAGTTGTGGTGGGGGATATTACACTACATGCATATATAATCCAAAAAGCCTTACCTGTTTGTCTGTTTCCCCTCCTAAATTCTCCAATGTGTGGTGCTAATGTTGTTAGCTGTGACATCACGGACTTCTTCCTCAGGCAAACGGACACGTTTCAGATTGTTGGAGTGCGCCCCCTGCTGTTGGGAAGTCTTCTTCTTCTCTTGATCTTTATGAACTTTCTCACAGTGTGTCATATACGTTCAACTGTCTGTTGTTCCTCACAATATTTACATATGCCAGTGTTATGCTTCCCTATTTTGAATAATGTACCATCTAATCCTGTGTGGGCAAATCTAAGTCTTGATATGAGATAAGATAAGATAGTCTTTATTGATCTCACATTGGAGAAATTCACTTGTCGGCTCAATAGTGTGTGTGTGTATATATATATATATATATATATATATATATATATATATATATATATATATATACACATGCCTACATACACATGTACTGACATATATTCACTTGGTGAAAGCAGAAGAAGTTCTTCTGGATCCTTGCACAGGTTATAGCACAGTGTATTAAATAGATTATTGCACATTAGTTATTGCCCAAAGTCATAACAGTTGTGGTTATATAGAACAGATTACTGGATCACTGTGTGCTTCTGTGCTTTTTTTGTCTGTCTTGTTGTGTCTCTGCTCTGTCTTCTGTAACCCCCAGTCGGTCGAGGCAGATGACCGTTCATACTGAGCCCGGTTCTGCTGGAGGTTTGTCCTTCATGTTAATGAAGGAGGTTTTTTTCCCCTGTTGCTTCATGCTTGCTCAGTATGAGGGATTGTTGCAAAGCCATGGACAATGCAGACAACTCTCCCTGTGACTCTACGCTTCTTCAGGAGGAAATGCTGCTTGTCAAGACTTTTATGCAATCAACTGGTTCCCTTATATAGGATTAAAGAATCAAAGCTTCTTTCTTTTAAAGGCCAGCTAAAGATATTTTAAAGCTGCTTCCACTTTTGGACGAATGTGTATGAATGGTTTGGTAAAATATGTACCGTGACTTACAGATGACGCCCAAACATTTGGGTTTGCTGCCATCTAGTGTTGGAAATAATAAATGTTTTTTCCTTCAAAACACAATTCATGTTATAAATAATTGTCAAAAAAATATGGTTGGACGTAGCAAAAATGTTTTTGATAACTTTTGATCCTCTATGTGTGAGGAATTTTTTGGAGTAACTTTGAATGCCATAAGTGTAACGGTTTAGGAGTAGTTTATTCAAATGTAACACCCAAAAATATGGGAAAATGACATCTTTGATGAGAAATGAATGATTTCCTGTAGGAGGTAGCCCATTGCTTCAAGAGGCTTTTTTGTAGGGCCTATGAAGTTACATGCACTTACTGAGTTTCATAATTCTCAGACAAAGCATGGCTTGGGGCTTACTGATTTAATGCGTTTTTAATGGTTTTCCACAAACCTGATTTTTGCAATGCGACAGCTCAGGCAAATATGCATATTTCATAAAACCTTTGATAACTTTTAAAAGTCAATGTCTTAACTGCATGCTGAAAAAAATTGAAAGTAATAGGTTAAAATGCCTAGGACTAGTTCGTTAAAGTTTGAGGCAAAAACGGCCAATATTTTACCCTTTGACCCAAAATAGCAGACTTCCTGTGGGTTTTAGAGCATACACCCAAGAGACTTTTTTTCATAATTTTAAAAAACCTACCTAGGTAAAAAATTTCAGCTTTCTACGTGTTACGGTTTGGCCCAACTCACTCTAGTTGGCGCTGTTGAGCAGGTTTGCCACGCCCGTTTTCAATTACACTAAAATCATGCGATTTCTCACGGGGGACAATTTTGGGCAAAGTTTGGTGAGTTTTCATGCATGTTTAGGCCTCCAAAAAGCCGTTTCAAAAGTCACAAGAATAAATAATAATAATAATAATAATAATAATAAAATCTGCAGTTACAATAGGCCTTCGCAGCGCTTAGCTGCTCGGGCCTAATAAAATCTGCAGTTACAATAGGCCTTCGCAGCGCTTAGCTGCTCGGGCCTAATTAAAGCCGCAAGCGGCGATGAGCGGCCCTCGCAGCCAAGCACCGCTGGGGTACGCGCACCTCCGGCCGCCAGCCACCGCAGAAGCTGTCACGCATTTTCCCCGCCCGTCCACTGGGCGATTCACACGAACCCTTTCGGCAGCGCTCCCCCACGACTCACAAAAAATCTGGTGCAGATTGGTGGATGCAGCGAGGAGATACAGCCGTTGAATAATGATAATGCATTTGGCCACCGGGCCGGACCGCTGGGGTTGTAAAGAGATGACATGTTGGAACTATATAAATAAAATTGGATTGAATTAATTTGTCTTTATATAAAACACATGAGTTGCCTCTTGGCATGGCATGCACTAATATATATATATATATACATATACATACACACATTTGACCTAATAAAATACATTATTCATGTTTTTATTAGGTCAAATGCAATAATTCAATTCAATTTTATTTATATAGCGCCAAATCATGAAACATGTCATCTCAAGGCACTTTACAAAGTTACGTTCAATCATATTATACATATTGGGTCAGATTATACAGATTGGTCAAAAATGTTCCTATATAAGGAAACCAGTTGATACATATTGGGTCAGATTATACAGATTGGTCAAAAATGTTCCTATATAAGGAAACCGGTTGATTGCATCAAAGTCTCGACAAGCAGCATTCACTCCTGGAGAAGCGTAGAGCCACAGGGAGAGTCGTCTGCATTGTACATGGCTTTGCTGCAATCCCTCATACTGAGCAAGCATGAAGCGACAGTGGGAAGAAAAACTCCCCATTAACGGGAAGGAAAACCTCCAGCAGAACCGGGCTCAGTATGAACGGTCATCTGCCTCGACCGACTGGGGGTTACAGAAGACAGAGCAGAGACACAACAAGAGAGACAAAAAAAGCACAGAAGCACACATTGATCCAGTAATCTGTTCTACATTAGATGGTAATAGCGGGTAAGCCGTCTTCTTTGGATGATGTCACAGTTAACAGAACGCCAGACCAGGTGTACCTACTATGAAGATAAAAGAGAGAAACAGAAAATTAAAGCAGAAATGACAACACGTAATGCATAATTGAAGAACAGTAGAACTCTATAGAGTGAGAAAATTAGATCCTGACGTCCTCCAGTAGCCTAAGCCTATAGCAGTAAAACTATAAAAGGTAGCTCAGAGTAACATGAGCCACTCTAGTTATAAGCTTTGTCAAAAAGGAAGGTTTTAAGATTAGTCTTAAAAGTAGACAGGGTGTCTGCTTCACGGACCAAAACTGGGAATTGGTTCCACAGGAGAGGAGCCTGATAGCTAAAGGATCTGCCTCCCATTCTACTTTTAGAGACTCTAGGAACCACCAGCAGACCTGCAGTCTGAGAGCAAAGTGCTCTGTTAGGAACATACGGGGTAATCAGAGCTCTGATATATGATGGAGCTTGATTATTAAGGGCTTTATACGTTAGAAGAAGAATTTTAAATTCTATTTTTGATTTCACAGGAAGCCAATGAAGGGAAGCTAAAATTGGAGAAATATGATCCCGCTTGTTGATTTTCATCAGAACTCTTGCTGCAGCATTTTGGATCAGCTGAAGGCTTTGAACTGCAGTTTGTGGACTTCCTGATAGTAACGAATTGCAATAGTCCAGCCTTGAAGTAACAAATGCATGGACTAGTTTTTCAGCATCACTGCTGGACAGAATGTTTCTAATTTTGGCGATATTCCGGAGGTGAAAAAAGGAAACTCTGGAAACCTGTTTAATATGGGATTTAAATGACATGTCTTGGTCAAAAATAACACCAAGGTTTTTTACTTTATTACCAGAGGCCAAGTTAATGCCATCCAGATTAAGTGATTGGTTAAGAAGTTTATTTTTTGAGGACTCTGGCCCAAAGATTACAACTTCGGTCTTGTCAGAATTTAGATGCAGGAAATTTAAAGTCATCCAGCTTTTGATGTCATCAAGACATGACTGCAGTTGAAGTAATTGATTGGATTCATCAGGATTTATGGATAAATATAGCTGAGTGTCATCAGCATAACAGTGGAAATTAATCCCATGCTGTCTGATAATTTTGCCGATCGGAAGCATATATTTAGTAAAGAGAATTGGTCCAAGGACTGAACCCTGTGGTACTCCACAGGTGACCCTAGAGTTTAAGGAAGATTTATTATTAACATGAACAAACTGGAATCTGTCCGACAGATAAGATTTAAACCAGCCTAATGCTTTTCCCTTAATCCCTACAGTATGCTCAAGTCTTTGCAGGAGAATATTTTGATCAACTGTATCAAATGCAGTACTGAGATCTAACAGGACAAGTACAGACACAAGTCCATTATCTGAGGCCATGAGAATATCATTAGTGACCTTCACCAGAGCTGTTTCAGTGCTATGATGAGCTCTGAAGCCTGACTGAAACTCCTCAAGTAGGTCATTGCTTTGTAAATGTTCACAAAGTTGATTAGCAACTACTTTCTCAAGAATTTTAGATAAGAAAAGAAGATTAGATATAGGTCTGTAGTTTACTAGCTCATCTTGATCAAGAGAAGGTTTCTTAAGTAAAGGTTTAATAACAGCTACTTTAAAAACCTGTGGTACATATCCATTTACTAAGGATAGATTAATCATGTCTAAAATAGGACCACTGATCAAAGGGAATACCTCCTTAAACAACTTAGTTGGGATTGGGTCTAACACACAGGTAGAAGTTTTAGATGAAGCTAAGATTTTAGATAGCTCAGAAAGCTCTACTGCTTCTAAACAGTTCAAACACTGTGCAGGTTCTAAAGATTCCTCCAATGCTGCCTTACTTATAATAGATAATAGATATAATAGATTGTATTTTACGTATCAGGTACATAATACACACACACACACATACGATATTATACGTAATATAATAACCATTATAACAATTTAAGAAACTAGTTATAATGGTTATATATCAAAAAAGAACATGGAACACAAAAAACATGGTCCATCATATGGGAAGGAGGGACCTGTTGGACCTTTCTATTGCATCCCCTGTCCCTTGATCCGATCAGCCATTTCGACACTGCCCTCTCCAAATCCTTCCTGGTGATCTGTCTGGTTAATGTGTTGTTCTTTAAAGCTCCTGCGGGAAACATATCTTATGGTCACTTTATATGTACCAACACAACTCTCAACTACAATTGTAAAGTCAACTATGTTAAGGTGAAATTTACCAACAAATGATCAGTTTTATATCAATTACCCAAGATTTAAATTGTAATTTTGGGTGAAGTATCCCTTTACATAATTGACTTTACAAACCTGCAAACGTCAGAATGAACTGGGAAAAAGCTAAGAAAAAAAGATCAAAATTCAAAGCTGACTGGCCAAGGCTGTCACATTTTTTTACTTCTTTCTAAAATCTGGCTTTATTAAATTGCCCATAAAAAAATTAAAAACCAAGGAAAAATTACAAAATGTAATTTTTTTGATAAGAACAGCTGTTGACTGGAAGATCTGTGCAAGAAAATCTTGAAAACATTTCTTATATGATAACATTTCTGGAGCACCTGTTTTGAGGGGACATTTATGTCCTTAAGGTGAGGGTATTATTGACATTAGAAAATTAAATTCATAACATACATAAATTTCCCTCGACAGACACAAATATCCTAAAGTTACTATATTACAGTTATTATCCATTATGCACTTACCAAATATGACTTCAAACAGATTTAAAGTCCTGAATTCCTACTTTCCATTCCAGCCCACAAAGTTGTACTGCCTTGACAGGCCATAGTCCATGATGAAGAACATCATACGTCTTGTGGCCTCATCCACAGTCCTCCCACCAATGTCTGACACTGCTGTGACCTAAGGGGGAACAAAAACAGTTCAAAGCTAATTAATTTTTATATCTTACAGGAGTAAACACGATGCAAAGACAAACTCTGGGTCTAGATTATTTCCATTGTTGATTAATCTATTGATTATTTTAACAATTAATTGATTGGTTGCTATAATAATAAAATGTTACAAAATTTTGAAAAATGTCAGTGTTTCCCAAATCTCTTGTTCTGTCAACAAAACATGGAGATACTCAGTTTATTGCTTAAGACTTTTTATGACTCTGTGGTGGCCTCAGCCCTTCTCTACGCTGTCGTCTGCTGGGCTCCAGGCAGCGCAGAACGGGACCGAATGAGTCTGAATAAGCTGGTGAGGAAGGCCACTTCTGTCCTGGGCTGCACTCTGGACTCAGCGGAGGAAGTAGCTGAGAGGAGGGTGTTGTCCAAGTTCACATCCATCATGGACAACACCTTCCACCCCCTGCGCCAGACTGTAGAGCAGCTGAGCAGCTCCTTTAGTGGCAGACTTAGACACCCTGTCTGTAAAAAGGAGCGCTACCGCAAGTCATTCATTCCTGCTGCTATCAGAATATACAGTGCTGCACTGTAACTGTAACCAATGTGCAATAATCTAATTCACTGTGCGATAACCCGTGCAATAATCCTGAAAGAAGTGACTTCTGCTGCTATCAGTAACTGTAACCACAACTGTTATAACTTTGGGCAATAACTAATGTGCAATAATCTATTTAATACACTGTGCTATAACCTGTCCAATGATCCAAAGAACTTCTGCTGCTATCACCAGGTATATATGTCAGTACATGTGTATGTAGGCATATGTATGTGTCACAGGACAGGTTGCCCTGTGACTGGCAACCTGTCCAGGATGGACGAGCCCCCACCCCCCACGACCCCGTGTGACGCCGAGCTGCGTTTCCCCATCAGATACGGCTTGACGTCACACCTGTAGGGAAAAGCCGGTATAAATCGATGAAGGATGGGATGTTAATTTTTTAAAAAGTTTAATAAAATTGCTCAAAGTTTATCAGAAAAAAACATAACTTGCTTTTAAATATGGACATTTTTAATAAGCAAAATGTTAATGTATTTCGTAAAGTTATTGTTGAAGTTAATCTTGGCTGCAGTACTCTGTTTGGCAGATGTTTTGGGGTTGGAGTAAAATGAGTCCATAGATCCACAGACAGGAGGCTTGTTCAGTGGTTTCTAGTACGACTTGCTTCTGCAGTGTCGCTCAACTGCGTGTAAAAATAAAAAAAATTACTTCATAAAAGCTCTCTGAGAATAACCTCTGGCCTCACCCAGTTAGAACCCGCTCTCCAGTCCATGTTGTAGCTGCAGTTTTTTTTTTTACGTCGTTTCCTTAATAATCTGTACAAATCAAAATCCTTGTCATTTTATTAAGAGTGTCGTGGTGCGCAGCGGCTCATCAGGTGGAGCTGCTGCATATTGACTGATAGCCGCTCTGACTGCAGCTCTGCCTTCTTTTGTTCAGAAAAGCGCAGGTGAAATTATTTAATTTATTATTTAACTTTTTCCAAATCGGACCCTGTCAAATGCGGGACAAATGCGCGTCATGGTAAATTAGCCTTTACTCTTCGAATTTTAAATAAAGCGTTACAGCGAATATTGAGGAGGTCCCTGATTGGTTTATCAGCTAAGTTGCTGGAAGCCAGTGAATACACGCTGAAAGGTGACATGGCCACAGGTGGAAATAATTCATTAATTAACTGGAGCAGCGACAGTGTGTCTGTAGGCAGCTTACCGGGGGAAGTTGTTGTCAGATGGTCAATCCGCTCCACTTCCTGACTTGCTGGTTCGCATAAACCCAAAGAAAACCTTTGACCACCACTGCTTTCATTCATGCATCTGTGGCCAGTTTGAGATGTTCTTCCAAAAGTTATGATTGAACACCGATCATAACTTTTGGTCTAGGTATACATCTCTGTGCTGGTAGCAAACGCAGAGCCATAGAGAGAAAGGCTCTGAGCCAGCGGAACCCGGATGTAAACAAGAGCCTTGCTCGTTAGCCTTAAGGCGCTAGCATTAGCGCTAATATTAGCGCCTTAAGGCACTAGAATTAGCCGCAGAACTGAGACTGCTCATCCCACCTCAAGTTGTGGTGGGGGATATTACACTACATGCATATATAATCCAAAAAGCCTTACCTGTTTGTCTGTTTCCCCTCCTAAATTCTCCAATGTGTGGTGCTAATGTTGTTAGCTGTGACATCACGGACTTCTTCCTCAGGCAAACGGACACGTTTCAGATTGTTGGAGTGCGCCCCCTGCTGTTGGGAAGTCTTCTTCTTCTCTTGATCTTTATGAACTTTCTCACAGTGTGTCATATACGTTCAACTGTCTGTTGTTCCTCACAATATTTACATATGCCAGTGTTATGCTTCCCTATTTTGAATAATGTACCATCTAATCCTGTGTGGGCAAATCTAAGTCTTGATATGAGATAAGATAAGATAGTCTTTATTGATCTCACATTGGAGAAATTCACTTGTCGGCTCAATAGTGTGTGTGTGTATATATATATATATATATATATATATATATATATATATATATATATATATATATATATATATATATATATATATATATATATATACACATGCCTACATACACATGTACTGACATATATTCACTTGGTGAAAGCAGAAGAAGTTCTTCTGGATCCTTGCACAGGTTATAGCACAGTGTATTAAATAGATTATTGCACATTAGTTATTGCCCAAAGTCATAACAGTTGTGGTTATATAGAACAGATTACTGGATCACTGTGTGCTTCTGTGCTTTTTTTGTCTGTCTTGTTGTGTCTCTGCTCTGTCTTCTGTAACCCCCAGTCGGTCGAGGCAGATGACCGTTCATACTGAGCCCGGTTCTGCTGGAGGTTTGTCCTTCATGTTAATGAAGGTTTTTTTCCCCTGTTGCTTCATGCTTGCTCAGTATGAGGGATTGTTGCAAAGCCATGGACAATGCAGACAACTCTCCCTGTGACTCTACGCTTCTTCAGGAGGAAATGCTGCTTGTCAAGACTTTTATGCAATCAACTGGTTCCCTTATATAGGATTAAAGAATCAAAGCTTCTTTCTTTTAAAGGCCAGCTAAAGATATTTTAAAGCTGCTTCCACTTTTGGACGAATGTGTATGAATGGTTTGGTAAAATATGTACCGTGACTTACAGATGACGCCCAAACATTTGGGTTTGCTGCCATCTAGTGTTGGAAATAATAAATGTTTTTTCCTTCAAAACACAATTCATGTTATAAATAATTGTCAAAAAAATATGGTTGGACGTAGCAAAAATGTTTTTGATAACTTTTGATCCTCTATGTGTGAGGAATTTTTTGGAGTAACTTTGAATGCCATAAGTGTAACGGTTTAGGAGTAGTTTATTCAAATGTAACACCCAAAAATATGGGAAAATGACATCTTTGATGAGAAATGAATGATTTCCTGTAGGAGGTAGCCCATTGCTTCAAGAGGCTTTTTTGTAGGGCCTATGAAGTTACATGCACTTACTGAGTTTCATAATTCTCAGACAAAGCATGGCTTGGGGCTTACTGATTTAATGCGTTTTTAATGGTTTTCCACAAACCTGATTTTTGCAATGCGACAGCTCAGGCAAATATGCATATTTCATAAAACCTTTGATAACTTTTAAAAGTCAATGTCTTAACTGCATGCTGAAAAAAATTGAAAGTAATAGGTTAAAATGCCTAGGACTAGTTCGTTAAAGTTTGAGGCAAAAACGGCCAATATTTTACCCTTTGACCCAAAATAGCAGACTTCCTGTGGGTTTTAGAGCATACACCCAAGAGACTTTTTTTCATAATTTTAAAAAACCTACCTAGGTAAAAAATTTCAGCTTTCTACGTGTTACGGTTTGGCCCAACTCACTCTAGTTGGCGCTGTTGAGCAGGTTTGCCACGCCCGTTTTCAATTACACTAAAATCATGCGATTTCTCACGGGGGACAATTTTGGGCAAAGTTTGGTGAGTTTTCATGCATGTTTAGGCCTCCAAAAAGCCGTTTCAAAAGTCACAAGAATAAATAATAATAATAATAATAATAATAATAATAAAATCTGCAGTTACAATAGGCCTTCGCAGCGCTTAGCTGCTCGGGCCTAATAATAATAATAATAAAATCTGCAGTTACAATAGGCCTTCGCAGCGCTTAGCTGCTCGGGCCTAATAATAATAAAATCTGCAGTTACAATAGGCCTTCGCAGCGCTTAGCTGCTCGGGCCTAATAATAATAAAATCTGCAGTTACAATAGGCCTTCGCAGCGCTTAGCTGCTCGGGCCTAATAATAATAATTAACACTACAGATACAATAGGCCTTCGCAGCGCTTAGCTGCTCGGGCCTAATTAACACTACAGATACAATAGGCCTTCGCAGCGCTTAGCTGCTCGGGCCTAATTAACACTACAGATACAATAGGCCTTCGCAGCGCTTAGCTGCTCGGGCCTAATAATATTGAGATAACATTGTGCATAAACGTTTGGTTCAAAATGTTATAACCTATGGAGTTTTTGAGCAAATTCAAATCAGAAGTAAAAAAAAAAAGTTTATGGCTCATCTTATTATTTATTTAGTGCTGTAACTCAAAAGCAAGAATTTTTTAAACAAATTAATATATATTTGTAATTTCACCTAATAACACTATTAGAATTAGATGTGTCTTTTGTGCCTATATAAGCTTTCACAGCCAAAACATCCTTTGAGGTTTTGATTTATTTACCAGCAGATGAACGGACAAATCATTTTCTATTGTACCCAGGGAGAGCAAAGCTGAACAAAGTAAAACTCTCAAATCAAATTGGTTATTTTATAATTCCCTACATAATCAAACTTTAATCTTGCTGAGCTTTAGAATCAAATGGCATTTTATATTCTTAGACAATAGGATTTACATGGAAAAATGGAAACCAAAGTGTAAGCACAGAATGACAAGAGGTTCCAGACAAAACAATTTTTCTTCCAATTGTCTGATCATTTTAGTGTGATTACATTTAGCATGCTTATTTTACAAGACATCAAAATCAAAGACAAATGCATTGCATGATGGAGTGACTAAATTCAAAATTAATTCGGAAATTTGGATCTGCTCTCAACCACATATTTCAAGTACACAGATAGCTTTTACAGAAAGAAACATGGGTGCGCCATGGGCTCTCGTGTCACCCATTGTGGCCAATTTGTACATGGAGGAGGTGGAGAGCAGGGCACTCAGTGCTTACAAGGGAACACCACCAATTCACTGGTTTAGATACGTGTGAGGCAATGTTGATGTTGAGGCATTCACCAACCACATCAACTGAGTGAACCGCAACATGAGGTTTACCAGAGAGGATGCTAAGAAAAACATGTTGCCTTTTCTGGACTGTGCCGTACACATTGAGGAAGATGGGAGTCTCAAAGCGAAGGTTTCCAAGGAGCCCAAACACACAGACCAATATCTGCATTATGATTCACATCAGCCACTGGAACACAAACTCTCTGTTATCAAAGCTCTGAGTTATCGGGCTGACAACATTCCCTCTGTCACAGAGGAGAAACAAAAAGAACACAAGCATGTCAGGGAATCACTGCAAGCTTGTGGTTACCCGAAATGGTCCTTTGTCAATAAAGCTGGGAGAAGAAATAACACTGTCAAACACAGAGGAGAAAACAGAGAGATGCAAGAACATTGTCATTCCATATGTGTCAGGAGTCTCTGAGAAACTCACAAGAATATTCTCCAAGCACAACATACCAGTTGTGTTCATCCCAAAGACAGAACACCCAAACCACAGCTGCGTGGCATTGTGTCTGCTGCCCAAATGCAGTGAGGACTGCTCACACACCTACATTGGAGAAACTAAAAGACAGCTACATAAACACAAGGTGCAGCACAGTAGGGCCAGCAGCTCGGGGCAAGATTCAGCAGTCCACTTGCACCACAAGAACAAAGCACACACTTTTTACAACAATGATGTCCAGATTTTGAACAGAGGGAACAGATGGTTTGAAAGAGATGTGAAAGAAGCCATCTTGGTAAAAAAAAAAAAAAAAAAACACTAAATCACTAAACAGAGGTGGAGGATTCCAACTCCCCAGTGTTTAGAGCTCCGTCCTTCAACACATTCAAAAGATATTACATCAGCAGTCTCGTCATGATTCAGGTGACCAAGTACTCCACTCACACCAAGCAATAGATTATAATGACCCAGGACAGTGAGGGATGGGTCATTGATTTGCATCTGACTTAGAATGTGCCTAGGAGGATGGGCCTCCATGTCCTTAAAAACAGCAGCGCACCAAATGCAGGTTGCTCAAGTGCGAGCCAACATAATTGACAAAGACTCATGCAAAGGTGTCAAAACATTTTCAGAAACAACTGAGTGAAAGTCCGGTTGCTTCTGTTTGCTGTTAATTTGGAAATGTGTATGTTTTTTTTTTCCCAGGCTAAATTTAGAATAGAATTTTAAGTAGCAACCAACATGAGAGTTTTTTTCTGTTTGCTAAGTTCCTTGCCTAACTTGTTCATTATTTGAGAGCAGACCAGGTCTGAAGCATGCTGACAGAGGTCACTGTTGGCTGTCACTGTACGGTTGAGGAGAGACAAAGGAAATCCCAGGATACACAAACAAGGCAACACGATTCACCAGTGCTGCTGTTGGGCTAAAGGTCACTCACTCCAGCTAACCCACACATATGTCTGATCGCTGTACTATATGGAATATGATAGTAAGATAATTTGGTATCAGCATGTTTGTTTGTTTTTTCAACTGATTGTCACTTTTAATGGTGTCACAACATGCCAACAATACACAATCAAATCTCACAATATTTTAGATTTTCTTCCTGATATGTGTTGCTCTGTACAGTGTGCTTGTACTTTCCTTGTCATCTATCTAAACGTACGGGGGCCAAGAGGTGCAAATGCACTGCACATACATAAATGCACTGCTAACACAAAAAGTACTCCAAACACAAAAAAGAGGCTAACACAAAAACACACACAATGGAAACATGCAGATAAAGAGAAATGAAATTAGACGGACAAAGTGAAAATGTGCTGCAAATAAAATGACGCTGACACACAAACACGCAAAACACATGCAAAGGCAAAATGCTGCAAGTTAAGAAAAGCTGAAAACTAGTTCAACATAACGAAAGTGCTCCAGACCACTAGGGGGAGGAGACAACGGTCTTCCTTCTACAGACCTCAGGTTGCAGTGATTGACACATCAGAAATGCAAACTACTATAATTTAAAGCAGGCATGTCCAAAGTGCGGCCCAGGGGCCATTTGTGATCCCTATACTGATTCTGGGTGCCCCCCTCCCCAACTGCATTTTAAGAAAGATTTGGTCCACCAGCACAGGTGGCTGATGCAGATGGAAGCTTTTAGTTTTTAATTAGAGCAAAAGTGTCACAGATAAGCTAAAATCCTACAACTGAAAATGTTAAGTAGAACACAAAGTATTAATCTTTTAATAAACATACTGTTGACATTCTCTTTAATCTCATATCCATCTACCCAATGACTTTTAATTGCTCAAATGCAGAATTTGATGCATTAAGTCTGCTTTGATTCAGTTGTTAAAATTGGCTTATTACAGCAAGTGTTTTCAAAGAACAACCGACCCAAATACTGTTCTTATATTGCTAGACCAAAAAGAGTTGAGTTTATTATTGTTAAAGAGTGAAATTAAATTATTCAAAATAATTTGGAAACTGGATCACTTTTTAATACGACTAATGTGCAAAACCCTTTTATTTTTATTTTGGATCTACATTGATTTACACATTCATTTCCTATAAAAAAACTGACTTATTTATTTAAAATGCTCATATTTTGTAGATCAGGTCAAAAATTAACATAATCTTTTTGGTTTAAAAAATAAATAGTGTTCATCTTTTGGCCTTGGAGTTCCTTTGACTTGACAATTTTAGCCCCTGTACGAAAAGTTTGGACACCCTTGATTTAAAGTTTCAAGCACACTAATACTAAGTATGTATATATGCCGATGTTCTATAATATTGTAAAAGATTCCATCTTTAAAATTACACGAAGGAAATGTAGCTTTTCTTTCTTCAATCCAAGTTTCCTTTGGGTCTGGTCCATATGACATGGTTGGGGTCTTGTCGACACTATCCCACCGTGTGGATCAGTGCGGTCAGGTTGGCACAAGCGGTGGAACAAACAAGGTTGGTACCAATGAACAAAAATTGAGAGGTCAAGCAGTTTTGATGTCCTCAGTTTCCATGTCCTTTTATTTTCAATTTAAAAAAAAGTCCAAAAAAGTGCAAGTGCATTCAAAAAGTGTAAGTGCAGTCAGTATGTGCATGGAGGTTAAGGTTTTACCTAGCAGCAGCAGAACAGCAGGTGACATTCCAGAAACTCCAACAATCCAAAACTCATAAATGAACAAGATGGCTTTTTAAAGGGGCCACGCCCAACTAGGTAAAAACCACTTAAAACAACTAGGGGTGTACAAACATTAGTTCCTTTAAAACTAATGTAAAATTCCTCCAAAAAAAACCACCAATAATTATGTAGAAACAAACCCACTAAATAAATAGACAAAATCCTAAATTAAACACAATTACAATAAATAATTCTCCAGCAATTCTAAAACCAGTAAATCACTCCCCCCTGCCTTCTTTGTTCTTGGTCTGGCCCGGAAGGTTTCAAATAGGTGTCTGGTCTGTGGGGAATCTTTTTGCCAGACACCTGGACACAAGAAGAAGGTTAGAAAAAAAATACATTACACCACTCTAAAACCCTTTAAAACATACCACATACACTACACACTGACACTTAAAAGATATCACCAAATATCACATTCATCATTCTTATTTCTACAGGCTGGAGCCTGGGGATGTGCAAATTAGTAAAAACTAGTGATGGCGAGATGAAGCCATCACTAGTTTTTACTAGTGATGGCTTCTCGAACCACTTGAGCCAACTGGTTCGAGAAAGGGTTAATTTCTTGGACCTTCATGTGCACACGAAACCACCTACTGGCCAGGTGTATAATCACAGCCAGCTGTATCTTAAAGGAGAAGTCCGGTCAAAATCAGAAATCAAACTGCTGAAAGTACTTTAAATATAACACTATTAAGTTACATACTGTGCAATAAATTATAAGTTTTTTTAATTAAGAATTATTTTCATTTAATCGTGTTTATGTGGCGAAATCCATCCTGGTCAACAATAGTACTGTCACCTCCCATTTTGTGACGTCACTCAGCGGACCCGCTGTTGAGCAAGTCTCAACGCTCTGTTGTTTGTCACGACGCACTATTTTCCAACATGGTGACGAATGGTGCTCTGTGCGAAGCAGAGAGTTATGAAGTACTTAGTGACAATGATGGGAGTTCCGTGGAACTATCATCATCTGATAGCGATATGGATTTTTTAGAAGAGTTTCTTTACAGAAACCAGACTTATTTCCAGTGCAAACTCAGTCGGGCCCCCGAAGATAAATATATACACGCGCGTGTGTGTGTGTGTGTGTGTGCGCGCGTGCTCGCTCCTCTGCAGCACGGCTTTCAGGCGCTTCAGCGAAGGAGAGATCGCGCTGAAGTGACCTAAGTTATATATTTGCCCCCTAGCAAATAGGGCAGGTGGTCATTATTGTATAAATATTAAAATACAAAAGCGTTCCAGCACAAGCTGGGGCGGAGGGATACCATATGTGGTATCCCTCCGCCCCTCTGGTCGGTAACCATCCCCGCAAATTCTAAATTAAAAATTAAAAATTTAAAAATAACTTACCGAAAATCCTCGCTCTCATGTCATGTTCAAAACATTCTTCTTCGAAATGGTTGCTGCATATGACGTGTTTTCTCTCTGGCAAGAAGTTAGATGGCAAATCCGCTCTCTTTAAGTTGGCAATCCGGCGACGAGCCCGGTGGCTCATGAATCAGAAAGTTAAAATAAGCAATGTTTTTTCCACTTTTACCAGTTGTGTTGGAACATCCAATGGCCATGCACGTGGACATTGTTGCTGTAACAATAGCTCTTGCGAATGTCAGTGGTGAAGTCCTCTGGAAATCCGAAAAAGTTGTTGATGATCGCAGCTGTGTAGAACGGCTCCTATTGACTTTGCATGGAAAGAGCGGAGAAATGCTGTCGCCGCTTCCGCTTTTCCACATCGCAGGATGTGATGTCAGAGGGCCCTTACTGCCCAAATATGGACAGTAAGGGCGGCCTCCATACACAGGGATCCAGACGACAATATATGTTTTTATTTTCTTATTGATTAAAGCTAAATTCATTAAATAACCACGAACGTATTAGTTTTAGTTATAGCTAATGGTCCCCTGATTTTTCCTTGTTGACCGGACTTCTCCTTTAACACGTGTGATGCATTGATTTTTTGTCTATTATGGCTCTTGGGAATGACTTCACAAAAGGTGTAGGACGAAATCATTTGTCTACATAAATTATGTATACACATATGTGTATAATAAAATATTGTTTGAATGTATTCTCTGTGTGTAATTATTCCCAAAATAGTAGTGTCATGTGATATGGTGTGTAATAATCAGACCTCTCAATTTTGATCAAAAGTTAAGAGTGAGATTATGCTAATTTTGGGGGCGGGGGGGGGGATTAATGTCAACAATTTCCCCTCAGCAGCAACACTGAAGCACACAGAGGTTCACGCTGCGTCTTTACGCACGATCCTGCTGCTGATGTCTCCCTCTTTTCAGCTCAATGCACTTCTAGACTGTTACAGTTTATAACCATTATCATCACCTTTCACAGCGACAGGTTTCTCAGTCAGTCGCCGCGCTGACCAGACAAATCTCTATTGCTCTCGTCAGTGCGGCGGTGAGGTGGGTGGATTTTACCCCCGTTGGTGCGCTGCGTGCGACGGATAAACAGTGGGAAAATGCATAACTAAATACTGTAAAGGGATTTGTGCACCTGAATTAAAGCGCGAGGCAGCAGCCCACCGAAGCGCCACTGATTCTATGTTGTTAAAAACAAAAGAGCATGAAACACAGATACCAACTCTCCTATTGACTTTAACTGGCACACGTTGCTACCGATGTGAGGACATTAAACGTAGTGATTCACGTTTTGAATGGTGAACGGTGATAAAAGCACCTGCTCCGAGGGGGGGAGAGGAGCAAGCGCTGAGGCACAGAAATACGGTGCATATAGTTAAAAAATGCAGAATTAATAAAAACGAAACTTATAAACAGAGTAAGTGGCGTTTTAAACTGCATCTGGTTAGCAGAACTGTTTTATGATCCAGCGTGCAGCCATAACTGGTTCTAAATGAACCGGTCATCTGGCAAAATCTGAGCCACTTCCCGAAGCAGTCACGTGGTACAGCCGGGCAGCGAGGCTTCGGACCTCATCGTTTTCGGCTCCTTCCCTAAATGAAGCAAGCTTCGATACGCGCTTTACGGAAACGCCCCCTCCATTACTCGACACACGCCTCGAAGCCTCGGCACATCACGTAACATCACTAGTAAAAACTTTAAAGTACAGTGTGCTATCCAAAGTGCTATGTGCATGTTCAAGCGTTTCAGGTAAGAGCTATGCTTCTACTTCACAGTAACGAACCGGGTCTTCGTTACAGGTCTACTCCCCCTAGTGGTCTGGAACACTTCTGCTATGCGGAGCTAGTTTGTAGCCTTTCTTAACCTGCAGTTATTTTTGCTTCTTGCAGGACTGTTCTGCTATCCGGCCCACAAACACAGTGGTGAAGTTTGCGGACAACACCACTGTAGTGGGTCTCAACTCCAACAATGATGAGACCCACTACAGAGATGAGGTCAGCAATCTCACACAGTGGTGCTCCAGGAACAACCTGATCCTGAACACTAGTAAGACCAAGGAGGTAATAATAGATCACAGGAGGTCCAGGAAGACTGAACCTGCTCTTCTCTGGATAAAGGGGGCAGTGGTGAAGCATGTGGACATCATGAGATTCCTGGGCATTCACATCCCCTCCGATCTCTCCTGGACTGTGAACACCTCCCACCTGGTGAAGAAGGCCCAACAACAGCTCTGCTTCCTCAGAAAACTGAAAAGGACTGGACTTCCCACTAAGTTGCTAAAAATCCTCTATAGAGCAACCATAGAGAATGTTTTATGTATCAGCTGGTATGGGAGCCGCACAGTGCAGGAGAGGAAGGACTTAACATGGGTGGTGAGAACAGTGCAGGGGATTGTGGGATGCTGTCTGCAGGATCTGGACTCAATTTATGCAGAACGAGTCCCCTCTGGTTACTAGCCCATCATACATTACAATCACTGTAATGTCATTGCCTATTTGCACACTATTATCTCAGAATGACTATATGCGCATTTCTGTAAATGAAGCTTCAAATCGTCATTGCACAAAAGCACCTTATTATCTCATTATTTATCTCTGACTCATGAAGGACAACTAGTTCATAAAAACTTTTGAATCTATTGAACACTATGACAAAAAAAAAACACCGTAACCCTTGTTCATTGCCTGTATGTTTGTTTGTATTTTATGTGTACTCTTAGCTCGAGTGGCCAAATTGAAATGACACCATGGTAACACGCAGTGACAATACAGAACCTTTGAATCTTTATTTTTGCTATTTTTCTCAAATGATAAAAACTAGACTGTGGCCTTTATTTGACTTTCATCCTTTGCCAGGGAGTCAAGCTCATCTGCTTCAAAGTTTGACATCAGCATTCAGAGAAGGTACTCTGGATACCTTGGTTTTAACAATTGGTTAATTGAGTTTCTGTTGCCTTCCTATCATCTGTTCGTCTGCTCCTTATCCAGTCATTTCAGACATAAACACCGCATTTCCCTTCATGAAACTGCCACTCCCTAGATAGTTAAATTTTTTGGCCCATTCACTATAAACCAAAGTCATGGGTTGTGTGTAAAAAAAATAAAAAATCTAAGTAAATCACCAATTCCTGATATTTAAACCACCCTGTCTAGCTCCAGCAAGCAGACCAGAGTCAACGTCAAAGTCACTTAAATCCAATGCCCATGGTCTTAACCATGTCAATATGTCAAACTTTTGATTGACAGATTTACTATTTGTGTTAACAATGGAACAATTATACTCAGTACAGTGACTGATGATAGTGTACCTTTGATTCATGTTTACTCTATTTTTCTTTTAGTTTTTTACAAAACTTTCCTTCTTTGTCATTTTAAAGTAATATAGTTCACTCCATAAAATCATGTTTTAACCTTTGCTAGGCTCTAGATCCACTTCACTTCAACACTACACCTATAATATTTGGTACAGTTCTTCTCCCACAACCACACCCAATCATGAACTAACTGTGTCCAGGGTACTAAGGGTATACACACTTTAACTTGTGGAAGAGCTGGTGCTCTAAAATTTAATTCTCTGAATGGTGGACATGGCCTCATATGGTCTCATGCCCATTATATTAAGTTTTAAATGCTAAGTAACTTGAAAAAATATGTGTATGTTTTTGCCAAATAATTGTCACTACTTGCACCTACAGTCAAATCTATGCATGAACTGATCCATGTCCATCTATAAGCCTATGTACCAATTCTAATTAGGATGTAGAAAAGGCACTTTATAATCTATTACTGCAAGAAATGATATTGAGTGCACAGAGGTCAGGCCAAAATGATAATTAGATGATAAAATTGATTCCAGCTACTTGTTCCATTTGCTTCAGGCCTTGCTTGTCCTATTTCCACTCTTTTGTCTCTCTGTACATTTTCCCCTCCATCTGTAGCGGAGGTTGGCCACCATCAGAGTGTGGAGGACGTCACTGAGCAGTGGCGCACCCGCACAGACGTGAGGGAATAAACGGGGTGGAACAAAGAGCTATTTTGGTTGAGGTTCTCTGTATCTAGGTCTACGTGATTAAAAGAGTGGCGCCTATATGCCTAACAACGATTTGATTTCAAATAGGAAGGTTTTCCAAGTTTGCAGCAGTACTTAACACCAAACTGAAATTATTGTTTACAACAAATTAAGGGGTTTCTCGTTAGGTTTGAAATTAAAACACATTCCTATTTATATTTATATTCTAGACTTTCTTTCTCTTTCTCAGCTGGTGATAAACATGTAGTGCAAATGCGAAATTGACCCCCATGGGCTTCCATATCTAACCCAAATCCTTCTTTTAACTTGAAAAATTGCTCACTGTGCTAACCACAAGGGATTAGGAAGAAAAATGCCTATGCTTCTCAACACTGCTGCATTAGGTTACTTACTGTAACATCTCTCTTCATTCTGTCTCACTTTATTTTTCTGTCTCCCATTGCCTGAGCCCTTCCTCCTCCAATCCCACCATACCAACAACCCCTCGATCCCCAAGACCTGACCATCATTCAGGCTGATCGGTTTCGGCGTCATGCCTTTTTATTCTACATAGTCAACATGGCAAGGAGGTTTGTTACGGAGGCCCAGTTAAAACAGTAAGCACTGGGGCAAAGCCTAGTGGGGCCATGCTGAATGGATGAGCTGTCAGACAGCCAGTTCTGAGATGAGAAACCCAGACTTCCTGCAGGCTCAGAGGAAAAGGATATTGGTTCCTGTCGACTCCCCAGTAAAAGAGTGTCCCATACCAGAACTACCCTGAAGATGGGTTTGAAAGTAGGAGGGGTATCTGTCTGAATAGTGTGAAGCTGTCTGGGGATTATAGACTTTATTTTTACTTTCAAACCTGGCACATTTTGCATGCGTGCGCACACACACACACACACACACACACACACACGCACGCGCACACACACACATACACAGTAGGCATGCATGTCTCAAACTGTCTGAATCTCTTCCATTAAAAAAGAAGAGCATTGGAGACACATCTTTGCACATGCTATTGATTGGATTGCTACTACATTGCATCTTCAGTGCAATATCTTTGATCCTCTCAAGTCTATATTCCTGTTTAAATCTTATTAAAATTATGTCTTGGAATGTTTGCTCCAAAATGTACCACAGGGAGCCCAAGAAGTGACAACAGACTCCGGGGGAAGATAGAGAAAGTAGGAGTGCAGGATAGGAGAGAGGATATAGAGGGAATAAGGAGACAACCAGGGTTCCCATGAGAAATAAGATGACAATGGTGTCTGATAACTCGACATGGAGTGACAACACAGAGAAGCATTAGTCGGAAGAGAGAAATGAGGATGAGGACAGAAGTTAAAAATAAGGAGACAAACTGACAGTAGGGACCAAAGGGATGCCAATTTCAGTCTCTCTTTTCTTTTCTGCGAAAGTAAACTTCTCAGTTTTTGTTATTGCTCATAAGGTCCATATAACGTACTTGCATTAATGTCATTCTGCTTCTTCAAGCTTGATAATGACAACGAGTCTTCTTTTGGTTTTCTGAGGGTTTGAGCAAATCTTTGTAAAATGTCTTTTTTTTTTTTGGTCACATGTGCTGTTGTGGCATATCAGGCATGCCATATAGAGAAGCTGTTAGCCAGGGCAGTTTTGCTCTTCAAAAATTATATCACTAAAGACAATCCTTAGTGTGTCATAAACTTTATTAAATTAAATCTAGATCCAGCATCAAAGTAGACAAGCCACACTGATGTAACAGTAACATGTGTCTGTATGGCCTTGAACAGTTTGAATTATTTGTGTGTGTGTGTGTGTGTGTGTGTGTGTGTGTGTGTGTGTGTGTGTGTGTGTGTGTGTGTGTGTGTGTGTGTGTGGGGGTGAACGTGTAGAAATGAGTGTGTTTGTGTTTTGCAGACCTTCTACATTCTTGACACTCCAACAACTGTATACCTTCAGGTGACAAACTCACTGAAAAAATTTTTCTTTTTTAATACATTTTGGCAAATATGTTATGTGAAGTCAAGCAAAACCTGGGTGATGTTCACATTTAGTTAACTATAAATGATACACTAATCAACTGATTAATCAATCAATCTATCTATCAACCAACTAATAAATCAATCAACCAACACGTCAGTAAAAAATCCATCAGATTGTTTGTTATTGTAATATTTTAGCAGGTTTTATGACTTAAGTCTTAAGCACTTCATATTTGTAACTTTACATTCAGCCTTTAATGACATTTTTCTCACAGACTTTGATGAGAACATAAGACGTGCAGTGCAAGTGGCATTTATTTATTTATTCACTTAGTCATGTATTTATGACATATTGCCACATCTGCAAATGGGGGGAGTGTGTGTGTGTGTGTGTGTGTGTGGGGGGGGGGGGGGTTAATGACCTTGTGGTTAGAGCAGGGTGCTGGAAAGGCTGCAAGTTCCACAATTTAAAAGTTACAGAATGCCACTCTGGGTCTCTGAGTAAGACCCTTAGCCCCAGAATGCTCCTGGGAATCCACACAGTGGCAGCCCACTATGCCCTAAAATGGACTGATTAAATGCTGAGGACAAATTTCATCAGAATGTTGTATTGACAAAATAAAGATAATCATTATGATTATTAAATGAGTCTAAACACCAAAGGATGCCTTATTGCATTATCAAATTTTAAAAAAAGGTTTGGATTATATGAGGGAAATCCTGCATGACAACAGCTGTGGTAGAAAAAAGGACAGGCACACCGCTTTCTATTTTTTTATTTTATTTTCTTTGAAGCAGGTGTTGTGTGTAATTGCCTACAGCTGGCAAAAAAGCTAATAAATTTCTGACAAGCCAAAAGTTGGACAGTTTTACATTTTCTAACTTGTAAAGTTTAGTACATGATTTTACTGCATCCATTTTCTGTACCCACTATCTCCTTTTCAGGGTTACAACCTAGCTGAATCCTATACCAGCTGACAAGGTGCATGAGAAGAAGTCCACTTTAAATATATTGGCAATCTATCACAGTGTCAGCATACAGCTAAGTAGTCTCTGCACAGGCTCAACACAGTAAAAGATCGGTCTAGACCATGAACCATCACAGAGAGATATTTTTTTATTTAAGGAGTAAAATAAGAGAGACTTCTTAAATGTCAGGTACCTCCTTCAGGCCAAATAATGGCTATTAAAGTGATACTGAAACCTAGGAGTATCTTTCAATGTTTTGTTTTGATTGTAGCTTAATAAATTGAGATTACATGTTTTAAACAGAAAATGCAAGAGAATATTAAACATTAAAAGTGAACAGTTGCTTTAATCAGCTATAATGCATTTTGATTCAGTTTCAGTTTGAAAGTGATACCTCTAAAACCTGATATTACTTTATTCATAGCTCAAGTATGCAGCTCTTTGACAGTACACATTGCAGTTTGGACGCAAAGCATGAGGAACAAATGCAGCCTAAAGAGCGCACATTCGTGCAGCAATAGGACAGAATGGGCACAAAAGGCCAGACGTACTGAAAAACTACACTGTGGTTAAAGAGAGGAGGGAGACAAAAGTAGAACTGTTCAGAGGAGTTGTGAGAGAAACGAGAGCAGGAAAACATCAGTGGATAACTCATCACAATGCAGTGCAGCAGAGCCGCTCCCAGCCTTCTCCACAGGAATCCCATCTTCAGGGCTCAGAGCAGGTAATAGGAATGCTCTAACCATTATTGCTGTGAGAAGAAGAACAGGAAAAACCCTGTGTTCTCTGTGGAATCCATAGTCTTTCTATTGCTCAACACTGATTCAGCAGCAATCCACCCATCCAAACCAAGAAGAGATGGTTTAAAAGCTGCCTACAATTTATGGTAGCTGACTTTCATAAGGTGTTTTGATTTAAAACACAAAATGCACAAATTTTTCATCTTAAAGTTTAAAAATTGACCTTCAACGTTTTTCTTGGCTTTTTGCAAATTAGTTTGCTTTTATTGCTTATTAATTCTGACTGATGCCATGTCACCCATATAATAACCTGAAAAGCTTAAGGTCAACACTGCCAAGTCTCTTAAAGCAAAATAAAATCATATTATAGTGCACGTTTCTTAACAGTGTCAATAAATGATTGCACAAAGCTGAACCCACAGATTATTTATATCAAAACAGATTTTGCAAAAGATTAACCATTTCAATGGTATGTATGCTCACTATGTGATATACATACTTACTATGTGAGCATACAACATAGACTACAGTGAATGATTCTTTTAAAACAGAAGAAAGCGCACTGCAAACAAATGCTCCATAGCAGCGACCATCTTGTTTGTTTTGGTTGAGGGATTCTCAGGTGCTGCACGTCACTCAGCAAATAAAAATTGCCCACGCCTGTAATTGGTCAGTATCAGGAAAGAGGGCTCTATGGGAGGAGTTCCAGATTGAGTTCAATGTATAGCAAAGTGAAAACAAAACTGAGTTTGGCTGGCCAGGCTAGGATCTTGGTGTCAGTGCTCTTCTGGAAGACAATGTGGGCATATAGTCCCGCAAGCCCAATATGTTACAAACCCAGCAATGGGCCATCGCTGTGTACCACCACACCTTCTCTTGCTATCTCATCAACGATGTCTACGGCGTATTTTGTGTTATCATAATAGACTACTGGATGGACCCATAATGTTTGCACCCGTGGGAAAAGCCCTGAGAACACAAGTATTGTTGCGGGACTTTCATTGATAAGTCATAAGCATTGCACCTCTGCAGTTCAGCACACTTGTCAAGCACAGCTTCACTTGCTGTTTAGTTGTTGTTGTTGGTGGTGGTGGGGGGAGGGGTGTCACTTGCCCTTTGTCTTGAGGATATATTTTTTTTTGTCTGTCGTCTCCCTGGAGGTTCAGCAGGCTGAACAACGGTCCACAAAGTCCCATCTTTTCCCGCTTCCACCACTGAAGAGAACTCCAGGGTTGCTTCCCTCCTGACATCAGGTTCAGCAGGTGGTTCACTGAGTCCTACATAATAATAAAATTTAAATAAATAAATGTTGTCCTATGATAATTCAGCCTCTACTAGAACATTATTATTTAGCAACCTGCTGATATAGCCTACAGAATGCCTATAGTTAGGCCAGCGAAAAGCTCACCTAACTTTTCCATAGTGATAACAGCAGACGGCTGTCAGAAGACATCAGGCGTCTGTTTTTCTTCAGGATGTCCCATTTTTGCTGCTATCAAACTTATTTTCTGGGATGATTGAACACACACCAACCATTCAGTGATTTACTTAGTCAATTCTCAGTTTTGAAATACCTATCCTCTTGTAGATTCCTTCTTAGTAAAAAGGAATAAAATGGCTCAATCTCCATTTGCCATCACACTTCTTTCAAATGTCCATGAAATGCAATGTCATGCCATCAAACTGTATCTCGCCAGAACAAAAAAACATCTCATTGTAACGAGAAAACTATCTTGTTAAAACGAGAAACTTTCTTGTTCTTACAAGATAACCATCTCATTATAAGGAGACACTGCTCCTAAATGTATGTATTATGTCTGGCAGTTAAACACTTCCGTAAGATACAACAACAAAAATAATAAAGAAATCCAACGTAATTTTCCTTCACACACTTAGAATTTTATACAAACTATCCATGCCGACTGTCCCTAACTACTACAGGACTTTTCCCAATTGGGAATCCTAGGTAAAATCTGTACAACAATCTTTGAACCCGTTTCAGGAAGAAAACCTTTTACCGGTTTGCATTAAATGGTCAACTGAATTTGACTGTGTGGAATTATAATTTGGGTATAAGTGGACTGTACGTAGGTAACTGGATCTATTTTAAATGACTATCACTTTAATTTTTAGAGGTACTTTTTAAAAGCCCATCTAGGGACAAGTGCTGCGAATTAGCTGTTGCTATTGCACTATGACGCAAACATGGGACTGTCGGTTTGTTTCAGTTTGTCTATGTGGATGTGTGTCTGTCCCTACCAAATAAACTTTGAAATGAAATCTGACTAAAGGACTAATTACTAGAGGTGATTTTAATTAAATTTTTACCAAATTCAATTTAGATCTTTAATTTACCTGTTTGTACTGTAACCTGCCGTGAGATTATATTTGTTGTGATTCAGTGCTATAAAATTTAATTGAACTAAAAAGAACATAGTCTGTATTTTGTGAATGGCACAAACTATATGCACAGAAAAGAAAGACTGAAAATGGCATCCCTTATGACCACTTCTTATACTATTTAAGCTTTATTTAAACCAAGAGAGTTTAAGTGATAGATCTCATTCACTACTTAATTTCTCATGTCCATTTTATCATGCTAAGGGTGTTGTGCATATTCCTGTATATATTTCAATTTCATTAAAGCAAAGCTTTATTCATGATGGAGAAATAAGTCAGCTGTTCAGAAGGAATAATTTCTTTCTCTGTTGCTATCATTGCTTCTTGTCTCTCATCCTGCTAACATAATCAGTGGCATAATCAGCTCAATCTGTTTGTCTTGTGCCACTGGTGGAATTGAAGCCATGCTTGCCAGCGTTCCTGGATGGCACTCAACGGCACATTGAATTCAGAGAAATTGGTATTCACCAGGCATCTCTCACTGCCTTTTTGCATTTGTCAAATCCTGGCATGTAAGCAGGTTCTCCCATGCCCCCTGGTTGATGGGTCATCTGGTAATAATCAGCTCCATCACAGAATTTCTATGTGTTGTTTTGGGGCACTTTCTCCAAACGCGTGAAATCCTGTCATCACATTTGTCTCGTCTTTCTACTTTGTTTCTTCCAATCACAGCGGCCAATATGCAACAACCATATCCTTGCCAATACTGAAAAAGTCACACCATGACTAAACACGATTTCACAGTGACAATAGATATTTGGCCACAACAGCAGCTAAACACCTATTTTCCCCCTTTAGACTATGCTGAAAATTTGGGGTGATGAAATGATATTCATCTACAGCTTCCAAAGATTGGGAACCTAACTGCTTTTCCATGTCTTATGGTAATGAAGGGTTGTTTTTTAAGAAGCTACCTCTCTCACAGAGCTGTGCTGCTAATATCTCAGCCAAAGTGGTGATGGGGAGGAGGGCCATTCGGGTCAAATCCAGATTAAATTGCTACTCACTTTTTAATCCTGAACTCTTAACTATCTATTGAAGCACACAGTTTCCATAGATAATTATCATGCAATTGCCTTTTTACTGAAGTTAAAACTCTGTCAGGTTTAGACATTTGCATTTAACACTGTAATAGGTATAAGAGTTTCTGTTATTTAAAAAAAATTAACAAAAACCATCTAAACCCGAAAGTCTCAGAGGTGCAATGATCAAAGGCTGCAGGTTAACAATTTCCTATGATGTTACACTATCAGATGAGATCTTCTGCACTTTAGATCTCCTCAAACATTACTTTAATTAACAGATGTGACTTATCAAATATGTCTTTGAGACTATTAAAATATTATTTGCATGTTTAATAAGCCATGTGCATGAAGTCAAAAGTTACACTTAGTAGTGTTATCATATCTGAATAAGAACTCTTGCCACATTGAGGAGCAGAGACTCAAGCGATGCTTTTCCAAACTTTAAGGGCTTCTCCAAAGCTCTTATATCAGTCATGTTTGGAGTGTTATTCTCAGTATTAAAAACAGAAGACACATCTGCCCCAGATTTTCCCTCCTCACCCTTCAGAGGTCCCTCCCTTATATCTCCAAAATTAACCAAGAGCGCAAAAGGGACCACAGATCGATGAGCACTCATCAGCTTTGCCATCTGGCCTCGGTTTGTTTTCTTAGCAAATGAAGATGATTATTGAGCAGGGTTAGTAATGCAACTGAAATCTACTGGGTTGGTCCTGTTTTACTCAGTCGTCTGTATTTTGCAGAAAACTTTACTTTATATGAAAACAGATACTAACATAACAATAGAGGCAACCTATTAAGCAAGCAAGAATAACATAAGAAATATTGATAGTGTTTGGCTGTTTTTCATTCTTATTTTTTTAGCGACAGCTTCATTGATGTTGACTTTTTCATGGTTTTAACTAAACTTATTTAAATTTTAATTAAATGCACAGAACTTAACTTGAAGTTCTTCAAATGATAGCTGGATCTGATCCTCAAACACACTGCCACAAATGGTGTCTTCTGTAGTTTTGGTCCGGTATTTTCAAGAACTGGATCAGTTTAAGCACCCAAATTCTTAAAGCTGTTAGTTGTGGGGAACATCTCTGTAAACGTCTGCGACTGTCTGTTTTGTCTTTTCACTTTATCTCACAGATTCTGGGAATGGATTTAGACAGATTTAGTATGCTGAATTTATGTCAGGTCACCTACACTGAGTAGCTGCTTGATGCCATGAAATAACTTTGAATCATGTTAATGTCGCATTAACTTTTGTTCATAGTTTAGCTTCAAGACTTAAAAAAACAAAGATAAATAAGGCAGTCAAAATGATGTGCACATAGATGATTCGATAAATTAGTTAGATTTTTTTAAATTGCTTTTAAAACATATCTATCTTTTTTGGTAGATATGCATTTGTGAAATATGAAAAGATATAAAGGACTGCCACCTCAGCTCTGGTGGCAAATGCAGATTCTAGAGGTCATCAACTGTTTTTCCATGGCATGATATAAAGTGACACATTTCACTTGAATATTGTTAAAGCTGTTTCAGCCCGTTTGTCCTAGTTCCTGTTTGCATTGTTGCAGCAGGAGAAAACAAGTTGCGGCTGCTCTGATATGCACTGTGCTGCCAACTGCTTTATTTTTCCTGCAGCAAGACCCTTTACTTGGATGGCATAACACACCCAGATGGTAATCCCATTACCCACACCAATGCATCCAACCAAAATAACCAGTAGAAGTCAGACAGAGACTAATGAACAGTTCTGGACATTTTTACCTTGAACAGCCAGGCATACAAATTAATGGTCACTGCACTACTTTGACTCATGAAGGTATGAAGTGTATAAAATTAAAATTTATAGGGAAATTTACAAAGGAATTCAATGAAATTATAATATATATATATATATATATATATATATATATATATATATATATATATATATATATATATATATATATATATATATATATATATATATATATATATATATATATATATACAGTGGGGGGAATAAGTAGTTGACCCCCTGCTGATTTTGCAGGTTTGCCCACTTACAAAGAATGCAACAATCTATAATTTTAATCATATGTACATTCTAACAGTGAAAGACAGAATCCCAAAGAAAATTCCAGACATTCACATCATATGAATTTATTCAAATTGATAACCATCTGATGAGGAAAAACAAGTATTTGACCCACCTGGACGTGTTAATATTTTGTAGAGAAGCCATTATTGGCCAGCACAGATGTCAAACGTTTTTTATAGTTGGTGACAAGGTTTGTGCACATTTCGGCAGGGATGTTGGCCCACTCCTCCCTGCAGACAGCCTCCAAATCATTCAGGTTCCGAGGTTGTCACGTGGCAACTCAAATTTCAAGCTCCCTCCAAAGATTTTCAATTGGATTCAGGTCTGGAGACTGGCTAGGCCACTCCAGAACCTTGATGTGCTTCTTCTTCAGCCACTCTTTTGTTGCTTTGGCGGTGTGCTTAGGGTCGTTGTCGTGCTGAAACACCCATCCTCGACCCATCTTCAGCTCTCTCACTGAGGGAAGGAGATGTTGGTCCAGAATTCCCCTCAATACGATGGAGTTGTCCCGTCCCCTTGGCTGAAAAGCACCCCCAAAGCATGATGTTGCCACCACCATGCTTGACGGTGGGGATGGTGTTCTTTGGGTTGTACTCAGTGTTCTTTGCCCTCCAAACACGACGAGTTGAGTTGAGGCCCAAAAGTTCTATTTTGGTCTCATCTGACCACCTCACCTTCTTTAAGGCCTCTTCTGAGTCGTCCAGGTGGTGAATGGCGAACTTCATGCGGGCCTGTACATGTTTCTTCTTGAGCAGGGGGACCTTGCGTGCGCTGCAGGATTTCAATCCATGACGGCGTAGTGTGTTACCAACCGTTTCTTTTGTAACTGTGGTCCCAGCTGCCTTCAGTTGATTCACCAGTTCCCCCCTTGTGGTTTTGGGATGATTCCTCACCATTCGCATGATCAGGGACACCCCACGAGGCGAGACCTTCTGGGGAGGCCCAGACCGAGGGAGGTTGTCGGTGGTGTGGTGCTTCTTCCATTTCCTGATAACTGCACCGACAGTTGATCTTTTCTCTCCAAGTTGCTTTCCGATTCTCTTGTAGCCCATCCCAGCCTTGTGCAGATCAACAATCTTGTCCCTGATGTCCGTAGAAAGCTCTTTGGTCTTGCCCATGGTGGTGATGTTGGATGCTGGTTGTTTGGGTGTAGACAGGTGTCTTTTATACAGGTAACGAGGTGAGGCAGGTGTATTTAATGTAGATAATTGCTTGGGATTGGGGCTGTGTCTTAAAGACAGACTAACTGGCTTGTAGGAGCCAGAATACTTGCTGTTTGGTAGGGGGTCATATACTTGTTTTTCCTCATCAGATGGTTATCAATTTTTATAAATTCATATGATGTGAATTTCTGGAATTTTCTCTGGGATTCTGTCTTTCACTGTTAGAATGTACATATGATTAAAATTATAGATTGTTGCATTCTTTGTAAGTGGGCAAACCTGCAAAATCAGCAAGGGGTCAACTACTTATTTCCCACTATATATATATATATATATATATATATATATATATATATATATATATATATATATATATATATACGGTATATATATATATATATATATACGGTATATATATATATATATATATATATATATATATATATATATATATATATATATATATATATATATATATATGTGTGTGTGTGTGTGTGTGTGTGTGTGTGTGTGTGTACACTCACTAGCCACTTTATTAGGTACACCTTGCGGGTTAGATTCCCGTACTGGAAACATTCCTTAGAGAGATGGTCCATATTAACATGATAGCATCACGCAGATGCTGCAGATTTGTCGGCTGCACATCCATGATGCGAATCCCCCCTTCCACGACATCCCAAAGGTGCTCTATTGGATTGAGATCTGGAGACTGTGGAGGCCGTTTGAGTACAGTGAACTTATTGTCATGTTCAAGAAACCAGTCTGAGATGATTTGTTCTTTATGACATGGCACGTTATCCAGCTGGAATGAGTTTATGCTTTGAGATGCATTAATGTTAAAGTATGGTTGAGATCTCTACAGATTTGAAATTAATTTTAGGGAAACAACTCTGTTTACCAGGAGCTTGGATTCACCCCACAATGTCCATCCATGGAAGCAAAAGTATATTTCTGATTGAGATCTGCACCTAATAAAAATATATTTGGTATTAAACAACATCTAATCATCATTTGATTAAATTCTTTTTCAGGTGTAGAAAGCATTGCAATATACATATGTAGCTGAACAATTGAGAAAGTGTTGCAACTGCTTCCCTCCTTTTAAAAGTTTTTAGGCTAATTGTATATTTTAACTACATGCATATGGCTGATCAAACATGCAAATAATAACTTGATAGTCTCAAATACATATTTGATTATTCACATCTATTAATTAAAGTAGTGTTTCAGGAGATCTCAGGAGCAGGAGATTTGATCGGATAGTGCTACTTATATTTAACCTGCAGGCTGTGATCATTGTACGTCTGAGAAATTCAGGTCTAGATAGTCTTTTGTTTCTTTTTCTAATTTCGAACTTGTACAATCTATTACATAGTGTTAATCAAAAACTAAATATTAGAAAAGTAATTTCTAAATTTTAATGCCAACCTCCTTCAACCCAGATTTGATTTGATCCAACTCACCACATAAAAATAATTTTGGTTCAACATGATTTACTATGTTGGACAGTTTATGCCCAGAGAGAAGAAAGGTAAAATGAACAGAATCTCAATCAGCTTTTTAAATGTTATAACAGTGTAGCATGCCTCACTTAACACATATTAGATCAAATACGGTAGAAAGCTTTTCATGACATTACAGGCATAGACTGCAGGCAGTTCAGACATGTAACTAATCTGCAACAAAGCCACAGGCAAAATTATTAAAACAGAGGTAGGTATCTTTTGTTCCTCATCACTTCTAGATACAGATAGTGCTGTTTACAAACTAAATCTAGCTGTAAACTATTAAAATTGGCTTATCACTCAACATATAACCAACACAGGGGAAATAAATTACAGAGGATCAAAGTCCAGAACTACAGCGCTAATCATTGGTGCCTTAAACCTCTACAAGACACAAAACTATGACCATATCAGAAAATGAAGGCCAGAAATTTCTACCCAAACTATGAAGCTTTACATCCCTCTTTTCCCTTGATATGACCCAGAAGGGAGCATATCTAAGCAGGTGTCAAAAACATTAAACTACAATATATGCTCATAGTGCCTTCCATAGAAGGTTGACGCTCCGATTGCTGTGTGCAAACCACTTATGGAAAGAAAGCAACATCCCAAAAATGTAGTATGACAGATATGTAAGATATAACATATCTACCTCTTCTAAATGGTGTAAATGTTTCACTTGATAAAATATATAAAATATTTTGAAGTATAGGTCAGAATATTTCTTATATTAAGACAATTTTTTGCTAATTTGCAAGTCACACTTCTTATTTAGAGTACTGAAATGAGAAAAAAATACTATCAGGCATGGACACCACGGATATTTCAGGGGTAATTCATCCCGTAATTACCATATGTATGATAACCCTGATGAAATCTGGCTATATAAAATATCTGGTTTAACAGACAGAAAAAAACACCAATACAAAAATTAACAGGAACCTGTTGTGGCAATATTAAGACACAGCAATCTGACATCTTTTATCAAAAGAAATTCATAAGAATTAAAAAAAAAAACTTCCGCTTGTGAACTGAAGTGAAGGCTCTATTCTAGTTTCAGCAAATGGTATGGGGTACCCCCCAGGGACATATATCAAAATTAACTTCCATATACACATGTTAAATTAAACTCTTCCATATAATATAGTGAAAACCGTGCATAAACACTAGTGAAAAGCTCTCACATAAACTAGTGAAAACATTTACCTCTTATATAACCTACTCAAACGTTCTCATACAAAGTAGTGAGAACTGTTCATATAAACTGGTGAAAAGCTTTACCTTTCATATACACTACTGAAAAGCTTTCATATACACTACTGAAAAGCTTTCATAAACACTACTGAAAAGCTTTCATATACTCTACTGAAAAGCTTTCATATACACTACTGAAAAGCTTTCATATACACTACTGAAAAGCTTTCATATACACTACTGAAAAGCTTTCATAAACACTACAGAAAAGCTTTCATATACACTACTGAAAAGCTTTTATATACACTTCTGAAAAGCTTTCATAAACACTACTGAAAAGCTTTTATATACACTACTGAAAAGCTTTCATATACACTACTGAAAAGCTTTCATAAACACTACTGAAAAGCTTTCATATACACTACTGAAAAGCTTTTATATACACTACTGAAAAGCTTTTATATACACTACTGAAAAGCTTTCATACACACTACTGAAAAGCTTTCATAAACACTACTGAAAAGCTTTTATATACACTACTGAAAAGCGTTCATATACACTACTGAAAAGCTTTCATACACACTACTGAAAAGCTTTCATATACACTACTAAAAAGCTTTCATACACACTACTAAAAAAGATTTCATACACACTACTAAAAAAGATTTCATACACACTACTGAAATAGCGGTTTAGTGTTGTAGCATTTGACAGGATCCGGAACAGGGTCTCCGTTGAAGCCAAAATAAAGTTGAGTAATGCCCCTGCTTCTGTGAGGTGTTCAGCGGGTAGCTGAGCAGTAGTGATGGGTCGATGAGGCGTCATGAAGTGTTTCGACACGTTGCCAAACTGTATTGATACTGTGCCGATACTGTGTCACTGAATACTGACACCTGCTGGACGTTAAAAATCCCTACAGGCAACCTAGTTGACAGCGTTAACTGACACTGATTAGATGACTTAGTATACACAATAATACAA
The DNA here is from genome assembly GCA_037039145.1 of Fundulus diaphanus. Taxonomy (NCBI): domain Eukaryota; kingdom Metazoa; phylum Chordata; class Actinopteri; order Cyprinodontiformes; family Fundulidae; genus Fundulus; species Fundulus diaphanus. The sequence goes on from CM073122.1 coordinate 34,142,260, forward strand.
TTTAAGTCATTGTATGTTGCATTGTATTATTTCATATTTTCATTTGAATTTAAAATATCTTTGATTTTTTTATACAGTCAATAAATAATGTGAACCTGTATCATAACGTAATAACCTCTAAGTAAACATGTTGTGAATGAGGATGCTTGTGGACTGGCATTTTTTTTTACAAATTTTTATTCAAAAAAATAAGTTGTTTCGACGTTTTGATATTGAATCTGTTACGCTTTTTTGATATCACTTCTCCAGCAGTAGAAAACACCCGATGAGGCACAGATGATGCTGGAGTTCAGAGAAATTGTAATGAAAAGCGGAAGAGGTTTGGACAGACTGTCTTTTGGTTTTTCCAGTATATCATATAGGATCTTGGGACCCTCTGCCAAGTATCTGTGCACCTCCTGGATGGCATTAGCTGTGGCACTTTTGGTCTGCCTGCCCACATCGATGTCAAATGTTGCCAAATGTTATGTAAAAAGAACAAATTGGCATTTTAGTACATGATTTATAAACAACAAACATGCCCAATAACATGCCTGAAGTAGGGGCAGACAGCTTTTGTGAAGATGGTCCTGGCTAGGGCTCATTTGGGGTCGTCAGATGATTTATTTCAATATTCTCAGCCGCACATCGCTTTTCTAAAATAACGAGGGAACGCTCTCAGTTTTGAACAATTTCTTTGTGCGGCTCTTCATTTTTATGCCAACGGCAGCTTTTTAATAACGTAGGAGACACAGAAAATCTCTCAGAGGCAACTGTATGTTGCGCTGTCAGAAATGTTACTCAGTTACACTTTAAAGGTGTTCCATAGTCAGAGACTCACAAGATTAATAAAAATAACTACGCAGAATGAAAGCAATAATTTATTCTGTATCAAATTTCGGCACTCCCAGCTCTAATTTTTCATTCCATATAGCCTATGTAGTTGTAAGGTGAGGTTGGCACATGAAACATCTACAAGACAATCAGTGTCAACTCATTTTTAGAAGGATTGGTGAACAATGGCAAAAAGATGAGCATATCAGTTATTTCAATAACACACACCATCCCATCATTAATTGCATATGTTGAATATAGCCAATTAATGCTTTAGTTGAGTACTGTTAAACATAAAACTTTTAACTTAACCTTGCCTGGTTAAACTGTACTTTATCATGATTTGCTGCCATGTCCTTTCAATGCTTTTAGTAATGATTGCCCCCCCTCCACACACACACACACACACACACACACACACACCCTTTTGTGTTAAACTAGTGAAGTGTGAGAAAACAGCTTTAATTCTCCATCACATAACTTTCATATTGCGCATGAATTGACTTTTTCAACAATTACTATTATTATTATATATTACTTAATTTTCTCTTGCGGTTTTCAGCAGCAACGGCATTGTTTCTTATGGTTTAATATTGTCCATATGCCTTCTTTAAAGATTTCTAATTCTACTCGCAGGACATGCGCATTTCCAAGCTTATTTCCTGTCGTTGCCATGGTGAATCGCGTTATTTGCGTTCCATTGATCAGGCTTTTTTTCATGCTCGTGTTCACGTTCAACTCATGGTTGATCGGACGCTGTGTTTAGTTACCTGACTTATATCATCTGTTTTGAAATTAGAAACGCTGAGTATGACAGAGTGATGTACAACTACTCAGAGCAGCAGCTTCCCACTCAGGGTAGATCAGCCGTTTTTTCTGACACAAGACTCAGAACAAAGACGCACAGCGCAACCTGCCCACCCATAAAGGCGCCAAACCCATCAGTGGTGCGCTCCGATCAGCACCTGGCACTCACAGAGCGAGACTGCGGAACACCATCTCACCAGAGTTGTAAAATGGTTAAAAAAAAAAACGAACAGTTCAGCTTGGCTTTTATTTACTGCGCAGCTGAATCCAGATGCGCGAATGCACACACGCGCAGCTTAGAGGGAAGTTCCTGTATCGATCACGTGACTTTCCCATAGCGATACGCGCATCGACAAGCTTTTCAGTAGTGTATATGAAAGCTTTTCAGTAGTGTTTATGAAAGCTTTTCAGTAGTGTATATGAAAGCTTTTCAGTAGTGTTTATGAAAGCTTTTCAGTAGTGTATATGAAAGCTTTTCAGTAGTGTATATGAAAGGTAAAGCTTTTCACCAGTTTATATGAACAGTTCTCACTACTTTGTATGAGAACGTTTCAGTAGGTTATATAAGAGGTAAATGTTTTAACTAGTGTATGTGAGAGCTTTTCACTAGTTATGCACGGTTTTCACTATATTATATGGAAGAGTTTAATTTAACATGTGTATATGGAAGTTAATTTTGATTTATGTCCCTGGGGGCACCCCATAAAATGGCTTCTGTTGTGCATACCTTTTTGGGGACCGTTTCTAAAAGAACTCCTGGACTTAGTGAAACTAGAAGACTAGAAGATTCCTTCCTTGGAATGACTATGACCTAGATGACTGAGAATCTTCACCAGCATAAGACTAGAAGATGACTGCATACTTGAAAGGTATGTCATATGCATTGACGTGATTTCCAGACAAATGTGGATAAGCATTTATTCCATGCGTAGTTCTCAGGGACACTGAGAAGGCTATGCACTGTTAAAGAAATACAGATCTACATTATTGTGACATTATTTATCTGTTATTGTGCAGCTGCTCATTTATTATGACATTATGTTAAAAACCAATTTCTTTCAAAACTCTAAGCAAAAAGCCAGAATCCTCCCCTTATATCAGAGGTCCCGGATTAGCGGACCACGGTCCGGATCCGGACCCAGCTGCTACCTAATCCGGACCCAACCTCATTTAAAACATTTATATATTACTGCATGTTGTCCAATGACAGTGTCTAACTCAGGGGTTAAAGTTCTCCGTCGCTGCGACGGATTTCCGTCATTTGGAAATTGAGCGCAAAAAGTCCCGTTTAGACTTTTTATTCAAGGTTATAATCTGAAGCTGCTCTCAACCAATCAAACCTGGCAGAGCCGGGACATTAGCCAATCAGAATGAGAGCAGGGCGGGTCTTTCCAAAGCGGACATGGCCAGTCTGTGGTTTATCGTGTTCATCATTTTAACCTTTGGGAGAGCATTTTAAACTGGCCGCAGATGGTATGAATGAAAGTAGCGGTGGTCAAAGGTTTTCTTTGGATTTATGCAAACCAGCAGATCAGAAAGTTCAGCAGCTGACAACAACTTCCCTCGGTAAGCGTCAATCTGCTCCGGCTGTTAATTAATGAATTATTTCCACCTGTGGCCTGTCAGCGTTTATTCCCTCGCTGATAAACGCGCCGACCAACCAGGGATCTCCTCGTGATTCGCTATTATGTTTTATTTAAACACAAAGAAGAGTAACACGCTAGCTCAGGCTAATTTAGTATGACCCTTGAAGAACAAGAGTCGGACTGTGAAACAATATGCCTCATTTGACTGGGTTCGATTCGGAAAAAGTAAAAAAAAACCTGCGCTGTTCTGAAACAAAGAAGGCAGAGCTGTATCTGCTGTCGGTATGCAGCAGTGATCACCTGATGAGCAGCTGCGCTCCAGGACACTAAATAAAATGACAAGGATTTTGATGCTTACAGATTGTTAAGAAAACTACATCAAAAAGATAAAACAAATAAACTGCAGCTACAACATGGACTGGAGAGCGGGTTCTACCTGGGTGAGGCCAGAGAAAGGCGATTCTCAGAGAGTTTTTTTATGAAGTTAAAGTGGAGCGCGGACACAGGGTTCATCCTGGATAGGTCTCCAGTCACTGGGCTAAAATATAACCATTTTATTAAACTTCAAAAAAGTTAAATCATGCCTTTTTATAAACTCTAATGATTAATTGGTGAACAATAACGGGCAAAGCAGAGACTGATTATTGTCATGTGCAATCTGTGTCAAATTAAAATGTATTATGTCATGATAGTGTTGGTGATGTGTCCTGCATATTGTCCAAGGCTGTGGTTGGCCTTGTATGATCATAAAATTGGTTTATATTGACTGTGACAGGGAGCCAGTGGAGTTGATGTACAGGTGTGAAGTAGATGATGTAATGATGCAAGCTGCTTGAGGATTTCTGGAGGACAGAGAGGAAAGGGAGCTGGGATTATAAAGTGGACTGTGGACCAGTTTGTCAACAGTGTGAAGGAAGAACTTGATGCTGCATAGATGAAAGTAACCCAGATGATGATGTGGATGTGGAAAGTGATGGACAGGCTGTCCAGGATGACGCAAAGGCTCTAAAGCTGAAAGGTGGCAGAGATACAGGAATTTTCAGTGAATATTTTAAAAGTATCAGATTTAGTTGACTTTGCACACTAAGCAAGTGAGCCAACTAATGCGGCATGATGTCCACGGCCCGGGAATATATGGGCTTGCGAGAAAATGTTTTCAGTCAAACATTATTTTTGCTTCAACCCCTGTGCTAACTTCACTTGTTAATATGGCAAAGCCCTCCGGAGCGTTCCCAAACATATCCGCTTGCTCATACATACAGAGAAAATAGCTGATTTAAAGGCGATATGTGCTTGAGGTTGGCTATGTTGCCAATCAAACCCAGGTGTAAAATCCTTGCAGGGCAGCCTAAAGCTCACTTCTATCATTAAGCCATAAAAAAGAAATTAAAAAAAGTTCAGGTGTTTTATAAAAGATGTGAAAGTCAAGAAATTGTCTATATACCAAACTGTGAAAGATTGTGGTTCTCTATTTCAAAAAGCACTTTGGATTTTAAAATAGAAAAACGTTCTATTTTTATGTTATTTTTTTGTTTAAAAAGTCAATGTATAAGGAAGATGCATAAACATTTTATTTCAGTGTTAAATACTGTTTAAAGTAACGGATTGTAATAAAAAATGTGTCCGGACCTTTACTGGTTGTTGATTTTCTTTATTCTGACCCCGCTGATTTTTAATTAGTGATCCCTGCCTTATATGTTGCTTCCAAAGAACCACGTCTAGTAATTTCTGAAGTGCTCTTGACCAATATATCTTCAGGCCTTTTTGGATGTCTTTAAACCTTTTTCCAACAAAAGCAGCTTTTACATTCCTTTTCAGTTCAATCATTTTAGCCAAAAATTATACTACTTATGCTGTTTGCAGATAGTCAAATACTCTAAATCTAACTGAACTTGAACATTGTCAAACATTCCCTTAGCAAAGAAAGCTGAAATTCAAATGGAAAACTGAACAAATTAAATGCATTGAAAGCAATAGCTATGATGGGAGTAGCACAAATGGAGTCGAGTTAATTGACACCCATTTCGTCTGATTTGAAGAAGGTGGGGGGGCTGGTTGACCTTTGATGACCTCTAGAAACATTTTTTTATATCTTTAAAATGATAGCGGCACAAACGAAAATTTTTGCTGCACAAACCAGCACAAACGTAGCACAAACGTTTGACACCAATTTTGTCTGATTTGAAGAAGGTGGGGGGGGGGCAACTTCACTCAGGTCAAACAGAGCACTGAAGTGCAAGCAGTAATTCTCCACAGTAAATTTGTTGGGCTCTTTTTGGCATTAAGTAGTGCTACACTGCCAGCCAGGACACATAAAAAAGGCTGATATGAACTTGGATCATAATGATTAACATGCTATGATTTAGTTTTTCAAACTCATAGACTGCCATTGTGCTCCATTTAGTAAAATGAAATCACACAAAGTTAAAGGCAAGTGTTTTAGGGATGTTCAACATTTTCCCAAGAATCACAGCTTCATAAAGTAATGACCTATTTGAAGAGTTTCAGTCAGGCTTCAGAGCTCATCATAGCACTGAAACAGCTCTGGTAAAGGTCACTAAGGATATTCTCATGGCCTCAGATAATGGACTTGTGTCTGTACTTGTCCTGTTAGATCTCAGTGCTGCATGTGATACAGTTGATCACAATATTCTCCTAGAAATACCTGAAAATACTGTAGGGAGGAAGGGGAAAGCATTAAGCAGGTTTAAATCTGATCTGTCTGACAGATTCCAGTTTGTTCATTATTACTATAAATCTTCTTCAAACTCTTGGGTCACTTGTGGAGTACCACAGGGTTCAGTACTTGGGCCAATTCTCTTTACTATATATATGCTTCCAATTGGCAAAATTATCAGACAGCATGGGATTAATTTCCACTGTTATACTGATCACACTAAATTTATTTATCAATAAATCCTGATGCTGGTGAAGATTCTCAGTCATCCAGGTCATGGTCATTCCAAAAAAAGGTAAAAAACAAGGCAACTGGACTTGTTATCCGTAGTAGAAGACGTTTCGCTTCCTCTCCAGGAAGCTTTCTCAATTCAAAAAGTCTGGAGTAATGTGGAGTAACCAGCTTTATACAAAGGCCTTGTAATGGCTTAGATAACATGCAAATTCAACCGAAAAAAGTCCACCCCTTAGTAATGGGCGGTCGTTAAAGCCATTAAGCCATCCTATTGGACCGAAACTGGTCCACTCCTCTGTAACGAGGACTCCTCGTTACAGAGGAGTGGACCAGTTTCGGTCCACTCCTCCTGGACCTTTTTCGGTTGAATTTGCATGTTATCTAAGCCATTACAAGGCCTTTGTATAAAGCTGGTTACTCCACATTACTCCAGACTTTTTGAATTGAGAAAGCTTCCTGGAGAGGAAGCGAAACGTCTTCTACTACGGATAACAAGTCCAGTTGCCTTGTTTTTTACCTTTTTTTGGAATAAATCCTGATGAATCCAATCAATTACTTCGACTACAGGCATGTCTTGATGCCATCAAACCTGCTTTTAAATTCTGACAAGACAAAAGTTGTTATCTTTGGACCAGAGTCCTCAAAAAATAAACTTCGTAATCAATCACTTAATCTGGGTGGCATTAAATGGGACTCTGGTAATAAAGTAAAAAATCTTGGTATTATTTATGACCAAGACATGCCATTTAAATCCCATATTAAACAGGTTTCCAGGGTTTCCTTTTTTCACCTGCAGAATGTCGCCAAAATTAGAAATATTCTGTCCAGGGATGATGCTGAAAAACTAGTCCGTGCATTTGTTACTTTAATGCTGGACTATTGTAATTCTTTACTATCAGGAAGTCCACAAAATGCAGTTCAAAGTCTTCAGCTGATCCAAAATGCTGCAGCAAGAGTTCTGATGAAAATCAACAAGAGGGATCATATTTCTCCAATTTTAGCTTCCCTTCATTGGCTTCCTTTTAAATCAAGGATAGAATTTAAAATTCTCCTTCTCACGTATAAAGCCCTTAATAATCAAGCTCCATCATATATCAGAGCTCTGATTACCCCGTATGTTCCTAACAGAGCACTTCGCTCTCAGACTGCAGGTCTGCTGGTGGTTCCTAGAGTCTCTAAAAGTAGAATGAGAGGCAGATCCTTTAGCTATCAGGCTCCTCTCCTGTGGAACCAACTCCCAGTTTTGGTCCGTGAGGCAGACACCCCATCTACTTTTAAGACTAATCTTAAAACTTTCCTTTTTGACAAAGCTTATAGTTAGAGTGGCTCATGTTACCCTGGGCTACCTCTATAGTTATGCTGCTATAGGCTTAGGCTACTGGAGGACATCAGGGTCTATTTTTCTCACTCTGCTGAGTTCTCCTACTGTTCTCCAATTTGCATTGCTTGATTGTTATTTCATCTTTTACCTTTTTGTTCTGTCATTTTTTTTCTTCATAGTAGTTACACCTAGTCTGGCGTTCTGTTACCTGTTACCTGTGACATCATCCGGGGAAGACAGATCACCCGCTATTACCATGTAACATAGAAACAATTCCTGGATCAATGTGTGCCTCTGTGCTTTTTTTGTTTCTCTTTTTGTGTCTCTGCTCTGTCTTCTCTAACCCCCAGTTGGTCAAGGCAGATGACCGTTCACACTGAGCCTGGTTCTGCTGGAGGTTTTTCCTTCCTGTTAAAGGGGAGTTTTCCTCTCCACTGTCGCTTCATGCTAGCTTGGTATGAGGGATTGCTGCAAAGCCATGGACGATGCAGACGACTGTTCCTGTGGCTCTACGCTCTTTCAGGAGGAGTGCATGCTGGTTGTCAAGACTCGATGCAATCTACTGGGTTTCCTTAGATAGGAAACTTTTTGACCAATCTGTATAATCTGATCCAATCTGTATCTGATTGAATTTGACTTTGGAAAGTGCCTTGAGATGACATGTATCATGAATTGGCGCTATATAAATACAATTTTATTCAATAAATCAAATGAATTATTTCCAGTTTATAGAAATTTAAGTTTTGCCTTCTTCTGCATGACTTTAATAATTACAATTATTATTTATATTAATTCTAGCATTTATATCAATGATTGTTGCGTACATATCAAGCAGAGCACTATAGCAAAAGCAGTAATGCTCCACTTGTTAAAGTAAATCAGTTGGGCTCTCTTTGGCAATAAAGCCCCAGTGTGTAAGATTTATATACTGGTGCATCATCCAGTGGTCCGCTAAATTAATTACAAATGACCTCGCCGTTTAGCGCGTGATGACTACTACAGGAGCTGAGGAGTTTCAAATAGGTGACAATGTTCTGCATCCTACACACTCGTTTTGAATCCCTGCTCTCTCATGTATTGTGCCCACTCTACCTGGTAATAATAATAGCTACACCAATGTAGACTCTAATTTTTTCCCGGTTAATGATCTAAACAGTTTGCCGTATACAAAATGTCTTTACTTGTTTTACAGTATACTCCTCCTCCACCGATAGCACGTCTTCATACTGAAGACAGATTAAACGGTGAAACTTACAGCTGACAAGCTTGTTCCCTTTTGGCTGCTGTAATCAGAAATGGTGACATAACATGGCGTCTCCTAGTGGGTGCACCGCCACCTATGTATTTATAAACTACTCATTCTAAGCTATGAGAATGCTTTAATTTTTGATATGATGTTATTAGACTTTGGCACAATATTTATTCATAAAAGCAATACTTGATTTTTGCTAATTAAAAGCCAACTTAGTTACACACTGTCCCTTTAAGAAAGCAATTTTTAGTACTACACTGCCAGACAGGACACATAAAAAAAAATAATAATAACATGCTCAAAACTGTGGAGATGATTGTGGACTTCACAAGGGAGTAGTACATGTTTTGTATACGGCAAACTGTTTGATTTGTGTTACTTCACTATTGTGTTATTGTAATACTGTATTAGTAAGTACATCGTGAGCGCTGTACAATCCAGAGTTAAGTTCCTCATCTATGTCCATATACTTGGAACGTTGATTCAAAATTTGAAATAAACAAATAAATTCCTTCTTTAGGTTGAAGAATCTTGGCGTGATTGGATCATAGGGTCTTGTCCACATACATTCTGATCTCATTTATCTGGTAATTTCAGAACAACAATCAGGTTTTTGGCTAATTTGTTTTAAAATCAAATGCAATTTGGTTGATGAGACCTTAACTTTCATTGATATATAGCTGTTAAAATATAGTCAAATAAATGTAGCAGAGTTTTTCTTTAAATATTCATTTATATTGTCAGAACTAGAAATATTTATTTTATGAATAACAACCTTTGAAAAGCAATGTGTTTTTGGTTTTATTTAATATGGTCATGGTGATAGACAAACTTATTCTGTTTTTGTATAATACCTCTTCCTCTGCCAAGCTGGTTACGGGTGCTTCACATTCCTTCCAAAGTGCTCTCCACACTAACGTATCAGTTTCCAATAACAGAAGCTTCCCTCCGACTCACAATACATATGTAATTTCCCTATTCAACACCCAAGACCCTTGGGTATTAAAACCAGGGGGCTGGGGGATTAGAGGACTGTGATTAGTGGCGAAACCCAACGGCTGAAACGGCACATGCCCCAGTAAGTCCATTGACAACACCCTGTGGCCCATTCCTTTGTTTGTTTGAATAACACTCCGACAGTGCCATACCTCCCATTCACAGTTCCCGTTTATTAGCTTTCTCAATAGCTAAGCAGCTTTTTACTGGTTCTTCACCCAGCTGCTTGCCCTAACCTAACTGCTCACATAAGTAAAAACTCAAAAGCAATAGCCTTGACCATTCACAGAATAAAACATATACATTTATTGTTCAAGAAAATATATTATATATATATATATATTTACATAACACTTATCAGACATCAAGAAATCTAATGATAAAAGGACTGCTGTATACTGTCAAAAAAGTACAAAAACCCTATTTTCAAATGAATACAAAAATTTTAATTGGTCAGAACACTTTGACGTGGCGTGACACCATTGGTAGAAACCTTCACTTTCGCATCCCTTTTCAAATGATGCAGATGCCAGGGGTCACTAGGGCCAATTTCCGGCAGATGACTGATGACTGGAAATCTTACCATCTATTCATGAGCCATGAGGCTCAGAAATTTCAGATAGGTTGCTACAAGGCAGGATATGATGTCGTGTTCTGGTCAGCTGATGCACACTGTGTGGAGAAACAACAATATAGACTACACATGCTCTATTGTTGCAGTGAAACAGAGACATACGGCCTTTTCCCCCAGGGGCTTCCTTCCACCTCACATCTGTCTTTGTTGTCTTTGGTTGTAGACAGCATGTGGCTCCATCACTATCTAAAAAGTGTGAAGATCACTGTTGTTGTTATGTTTTAAAAATAAGTAGGGGGTTATTGGGGGCATAGAAGTAACACATTCAGATTTTGTGAATTTTTGTATTCCATTCAATTAAGTGAAGATGGACAAATCAAATAAAGAGTTGCAATTAAAGGAAGCAGAGATGCAGCTCCCCCAAAAAATCAATCACAACTCTAACAGCAATCTGCAACAGAAGGATGAAGAAACTGACATTTCCATTGCCTTTGTAATTGCTGGGTTTGATGTAACTTCGGAAAGGAGAACAATTAATTTGGGTGTTGGCATATCTGTAATTGTTAATTTACCATACCTAAATATTTTTGGCAGTATTTCTCTGTTTAAGATAAATGCAGGCAAAATGATCCATTTATAATGTTCTAGTAGGTGATATTTAACCAAATATCACCTACTATCTAATGTATCTAATGTAGTTTACTAGTTTGGGATAATAGACTAAAATGCAAAAATCAATGTTAGCAAACTTTAGCGTATTTTAATAGACTAAAATTTTAATTTTAATTGACTAAAATGCAAAAATCAATGTTAGCAAACTTAAGCTCTCTGTGTGACATGCACACTGTGTCTTGTGTATCCTGTGTATGTAGAGATGTTGGTCCCTAAGCAAAAATAAGAGGAGAAGGCCTATGCCATGTAGGGTCAATAATGTATCATCCCTACCTTTTTCAAGAATCAAGAATATTTTATTTGTCACTGCAGCGAATTTTCACTTTGGCTACTCCGGTTTACATTACAAATACTGGTAATGAAGGCAAAAAAGCTGATAAACAAATAGACAATGAACAAGGGTTCATTTTTGTTTTGTTTTTTTAGCATTCAGCAAAATCACAGGTTGCTTATTGAACAACGATGATTGGAGGCTGCGTTTACAGCAATGTGCATTTAGATATTCAAAGATGATAGTGTGCAAGTAGGCAGTAACATTAAGGTGATTGTAAAGTATGGCGGGCTAGTTTCAGTGGGGTGGTTTTAAAGCGTTGGACTGCAGTTTCCCATCAGGGGGTGATAGCCCTCACAGCTCTTGGGAAGAAGCTGTTTCTAAGTTTATTTTTTTGAGCCTTATTAAATGGAGCCTCACAAAAACTGCAGAGCTGGTGTTCAACAGTTTAGCAGTCAACTAGAATAGCTTACTTTGTAAACTTTAGTAGTATCCTACATAAAACTGGCAGAGTGTCTGGCTCAACGTAGGTGTGCAGTGAAAGTGTTGCATGATTTTAAGAGAAACTTATAGATGCTTATACCCAAATACCTTGCTATCAACATAGATAAAGTATGTCCTAAATCTGGAAGAGCAAATACATAAGTTAACTCATAGATTGGAGGATTCATCATGAGATAATTTGATTGATGAAACAAAAAACATATTTTTGTCCCAGAAAGGTAAATAAAGTACCTAGTGGTCCAGGGAAAAATGCAAATAAAGTGTTAAATTAACTTCTTTTTAGTCCTCTTATAATGTTGCAATTAAAGCGGTTCAGTTTCTTGAAACTGAAGTAAGTTTACCGAGCTCCTGACATGTCACTATCTGATATTTTCTAATTTGTGTTCACTATTTTATTCTTTGATCAGAAGCTTTGATTACACAGATAACAACACATTATCCTCAATTTTTTTATCTTGGAAATTAACAATTTAGATTTTTATTGTGTGATCAACTATTTGCATAAAACTGAATAATATATTAGTTAGATGTGCAGATTCACCTAACAAAATGCTTCCCTCATCCCAGGATGAAAACATTAGCCCTCATGTTTGCAATTTTGAGCGTATTCTTTTATTTGTAAAGTGGGATCAATTTATTATTAAGATTTAATTGTGTTACCATGAAATTAAAAGAAATAATTTCTATTTCAGAAGAATGTGAGAAGCTGTGCAGAAACTAAATAAAAGACAAAGAAACAAAAACAAAACAAAAATACACGGCTGATAACAATAAGCTAAATGTAATTGAATTGAATATAACTATGTGATTTTCTCTCTTTTTAAGCTGAACATAGTGATATTGAAAGATATCTTGTGCTTGCTGGTCTGTGTTAGTATTTCTTGCCGGGGCAGAAGCTGCATGCTGAGCTGTGTTAACAAGCTGACTGCTCCTGCTGCCTTATGTGTGCTAATGCAAACTGTTAAGAAAATTAAATGGATACATTTGTTATAGAGGAGCTTACTGTCTTGGAGGTATCCTGCCTAGCTGAGGGGGTCATGTAATGCGACATCCATTTGTGAATGTTGGGTGGGGAGCAGGTAGAGAGAGTTATAGAGCTGTTTGTGCATGTTTATGAAAGGGTAGGTGTGGGAAATTAACTTGACTCACCAGATGGATTTCATTCTGCAGAGCTCCACACGTCCATCTGGGATTCCTCCATGGGAAATGTATTTCAGAAGGAGGGGGCCTTATCAAAATCCTTGCATATGATTGGATAAACCACTTGTCCGTCATCTTTACTGACGTGCTACTTCAACCACTCACATCAAAACCGCCTGTGACGCTGATGAGAACGTTGCAGGGAAAAACAAAACAGAACAGCTGCCTTCATGGATTTAGCACAATGTCGGTAAATGACCGATGTCGGTGTTCTTTTAAAGAATTACCAGTATTTTTCGGAACATAAGGCACACTGGTTTATAAGGCGCATTAAGTATTCTTCTCATATCACTCCGCCCCTCTGCGGACTCACATACTACCTGAGTGGGAGCACCATCCTAGGGCTGGACGATAATTCATTAACAATATATATCGATCGATAGCGTATATCGATGATAAAAAAAAGGGTCAATAAAAAGTTCATTAGAACTGTCTTCCTTAATTTTACATTCTAGCCTATCATGTAGGGTTATATTATAGTCATTACTGTATCCTCTCAACCAATGCTTGGCATTGGCATCCTCTCAACCAATCACAAACACAGGCCCATGAATGCTCCGCCCTAAACTCCGCCCCCTTCAAAGAGTTCAGAGGGCACGTGTCCTTTTTCATTTTTTAAATCTTGCAGTTTTGGTAAAAAGTTGGTTAAATAAAGGGTTGAGTTTGAATTCAATGTTTGTGTGATCTGTATCTAAAAATAGGTTGCTAAGCAACAGCATAAAATGGCCAGGGCTGCACTTAAAATATATATTTTAAATTTGTTGATAATTATCGACATCGATCAATATGATTTCTATTTTATCAATATGCTTTTTTTTCTATATCGTCCAGCCCTACACCATCCGTCTCTATCAGGAGGATGGTTTTTAAGTACAGTATCATGGACTTTTGATGACAGCAAAATAATTTTGATCTAGGTTGAAGCCAGGCTATAAGCGCTGAGCAGTTCTCCTCCTCTTTCTTTGCCACGGAAAGCAAGCCTGCTCCGCACGCAAGCAAGCCTGCTCCGCACGCAAGCAAGCCTGCTCCGCACGCACGCACGCACGCAGGCGCACACACACACAGTGTCGAAACAAATTAATTCAAAACGGCAAAAACATCAAACCAAGACTTTAACTTTTGATATCTGTTGTATGCAAATATCCCCCGCTAACTTAGTAAATGAAATTAGCCGGGTAAACGTGTATGGCAACACTGCCTCTGCTTTGCAAAGCCCCAGGCTTTTGAGTGGCTATGGAAAAGGGGCTATTCTTGCCGGCTGCTTCCTCATTGCAAGCCGCCATTGTTGTCTGAATCCAAACAGTTGCTTTTCCGACACGTCACATCTACGAAAATCCTGCCCGGCGATCCTGATTGGCTCGTTCATTTTCTGTGGTATTGCGATTCCTCCCAATGACAGTGAGTCCAGATGGATGTGTGGACCCATATGGAGCTCAGTGGAACTACATCCGTCTGGTGAGAGTCAGGTTAGCGGGAAATTTATCAAGAAATCTGTTCTACAACTGGAAGGATTTCTGAATGGTTTACTTATGTTAAGCATATTTGTTCGGGGTTAATTCTGTTTTGTACACAATTAGTGGGCCACTGCCAAAGTGCTTGTTTAGCTTTCCAAAAATATCCTTAGTATATATCTCTAATGATCTAAAGTGCTGTAAATTGTAGCCATGTTCTTTTCCTGTAAACCATATAAATGGCAGTGTTTATAAAGTTGTCTTTTTTGTTGTAAAAAATGACACAAAAAAATGACAACTTTCCACCCAAAAACATAATAATTGAAAAGCACATTATACCAACAGTTTGTAATGTAACCTTGCAATTATGAGAAATGAGTAAATAAGCTATGGTTGGTAATCCTGTTCAGAAACACTTTTTGTTACACTGGGTAAAAACATACTTCCATCCTGAAAGTCGTTAATACATTATGTATTCACAAAAAGGAGATTAAAAAAAATTGATCTCTGTGAAAGCTGCTGGCCTGTAAAAACTCTGGCCAATCCCTGCCGTTTGGTCCAAAGAGGAGGGATTTGTCAGAGTATTGGTCAGGGACAGAGGTGGGTAGAGCAAACCCACCTCTGTCCCTCAAGTCCCGGGGGTATCACCTTATCTATTGACTGTCTCACATGCCAGTCATTCTGATGCACTCACGTAACGCCAGCACGTTCCTTGTTAGTTTCCGCTTGCTGGCTGCGCATGCGCACTTCTAGAGTTAGCAGTTAACTTCAGTGTTTGCTGTTCATTATAGCTCTGCTGCTCTCACCGTATACTTTGAACATGGCTGAGAGTCGTAAGAAGCAAACTAGAGGTGGGCGGATCGATCCTAGGATCGATACTATCGATACCAACGCGGGTATTGATATTGAACAATATTCTTTTAACAGGATCGATCCTTTTTATTCTCTCCCGTGCACGCTGACTGCAGCAGATTCACCAAAGCCTCCCCTTCTGTGTCACAGCACTCTGCTGCTCCCCCTCCCCTCTCAGAGAGAGAGAGAGAGAGAGAGAGAGAGAGAGAGAGAGAGAGAGAGAGAGAGAGAGAGAGAGAGAGAGAGAGCCTGAAAAACATGAAGAGGGAAAGAAGTGCTGTTTGGCTCTATTTTAATACCGTAAATGAAATCAAGCTGCATGGTTTGTAAAAAGCCGATTAAATTCAGTGGAAACAACAAATTTATCTAAGCACGTGAAAAACCATGAGCAAGAAAATGTCGAGCGACAGAAACGGAGAGAAGAGACGAAACTTCTGTCATTGCCCCGACAGACCCAGACCCACAGACTGACGTCACTGACTGAGGCGTTTCTGTCCTCCAGAGAACATCCAGGTAGATGAGAGTGGTCATCTTCAGCAGCAGTTCATGTTAACTTTCAAAGTAGATATTATCTATCATATGTTACTGGAGCCCACACAGAAAATGTAATTAAGACCTTAAATGAACCCAGTACATATATCCTATTAAAAAGTGTTATTTAAGATAAAATGACATTAGCTAATCCTTTATTTATCCCATGACGGGGAAAATTATAGGATTAAAGCAACAGGCAGGTTCACACAATACAGACAAAATTACATAAGGATTGAAAGACATAAGAGGTGGATTAGAAAAAAAACACTATGAACATTATTATTATTATTATTTAATTGTAATAATAAAATAAAAATCACAAAACCCGAAAGGTCAACAGTTTTATGATACATCAATCTTAAATGTTAAAAGTATCGTTATCGGATCGATATCGGCGATACTGCCCCTGTATTTACTTGTTATCGGATCGATTAAAAATTCACGGTATCGCACACCTCTAAAGCAAACTGCATACAGGTTTATGAGAAGAAGAGGAAGGTATCAGTAGAAATATCAGAAAATAAGATCAGAATGGATTTGGGAGATTTTTTCACGCGATCCCCCTGAGGAGCGGAAGATCAGGTAAGACGTTCTTGCCCATGCGCAGTTATTCAAAAAGAAACTTGGGGAAACTTCAAGAAAAATCACAAGCTCCTCTTTTAAAATGCAAATTCTTTATTTTTCTTCTAATCCAAAGCTTTTCACTGTAACCCCAAATAGATTGTGAGCTGCCATTAAAACCTTTTCCTTATGTACCAGCTTTACTGTGTGTTACTTGGTGCGTTGTTATCCCAGAGTAGGCAAGATGGGGTCTTACCTTGGTATGAGGCTAGAGATGGTCCCTAATATACAGGAGGAGGATCATCTGGTCCACAGGTACACCCAGAACCACCTAGAGTTAAACCTGCTAAAGACTGCGGAAATTATGGTGGACTTCCCATGCTCTCCCCCTCCACCATCCTCAAACACTTTGGTTCAACGAACAGGAAGTGAGCCACAGTATACAACCTCTTGTGTTCCTCGCACATTGACACCATTCGTAAGAAGGCCGAGACTGCAGTTCATCCACAAAACTTGACATGTCTAAACTAACACAAGCAATTAGAACTGCTGAAAGGCTCATTAGGACTGACCTTTCCTTTGTTGTGCCATGTCAGGACGTGACAGACTGCATTTCCCATGATGCATGGTGGTCAAAATGGCCACCAACTCCCATCATGCAACGCGGCCCAAAATGGCCGGCGCCCTAGCAACCGATAACGTTGCTAGGGTAAAGTTGATTAAACTCGGTTGCACCTAGCAATCGATCTTCTTCCCTGGCGCCCTGCCAACCGAGAAGACACACACACACAGCTGTTTCCGTTGGGGTAATCCCACGCCACGTGCTCGAGTTTCTCGCTGGACCGAGATTTTTTCGAAGCAAAACCATTCCCTGTGCAGACAGGAGGTCGACTCAAAAAGGTACCTTTAATTCCCTCTGATCAAATACTGGAAGCCGCCTTATCTCCCAGTGATCGAGAGAGGACGACGCGTTGTTTGGCCCAACAAGCGTCTAGGAGCCCAGAGAGAGAGAGAAAGACGAAGGAACTCTCTCAGTCTGGTCCCCGCTGCAGCCTGCGGACCCTGCGGTCGTCAAGACGCGTTCAGGACGTCGCGTGATCCGGAGCGCTCCGGACCGAAGCCGGGACTTTCACTCCGGACCACCTCAAAGTAACGGGGTTCTCCCCTTTTATTTCTGTCTCACCAACAGGGTGTTTAGAAGTGCCTGGGCAGACGTAGAAATTTGTAGGCTTAGGTTAATGCTTTTATTCCACGACGAAGTTGGAATTATTTTGCTGAATATTTTCTTTGTATGTACATGCATTTTACATTTGATTTTGCTGTGTTGATTGTGGTTTATCTATAACCCCGCCGTGGGTCACTGTTTCAGTTCTTTTCATCTTCCTCCATGCTTTTCCCCCTTTTCTTTTGCTTCTCCTTATCAGAGAATTTGATCGCTTTGTTTGAATCTTAGTTCGCGGTTTCTCTTTGAACCAGAGCGTAAACCACTCCCTCTCGGAGCGAGGTACCACCTCACCTTAGCGTAAGCGCGGTGACATCATTAAGACCTCCCCTCACGCTTCACGCAAATTTGCAGAGCATACGTCATCATAGTCGCCATCTTGGGAGGGTGTCGGATGACTGCACTGTAGGTAGCTTAGCTGATAGCTTTGTAAGGCATCAAAGCGTCCGGTAGGACTCCCATAGCTGCTCTGTCTGTCAATGCTATGTCAAATGCCGATGTTCTGAATGTGGTTTAAACAACCGTGAGCTGAACTAAGAGTTGCAACCGCTCATTTTAATCCATTGGTTTTTCTTTCCTTTCGTTTTGTTTGTTTTGTTTATTCTTTTATCTCCATATATATTTTGCGTGTTAGTTAGTAGTGAGTAAGATTTCCAAAGTCGTTGAATCAGAGAATTACTGTAACAGGGAATTGCTTTTGGTTCAATAAAACACCACTGCGGAATAGACATTGTTTTGTGTTCAATCCAATTCACAGTTGCCTGGTTATTCAGAAATCAGAGCTAACCTCCTTTGGAGTTAACATCTGACATTAATACAGAGACAATATCATTGGATGGTGATAGACGAATAAGGATTTAAACTCTAATTGCAGTTACATTGGGGTTCTCATAGCCTGCCGGATAAACCTCGTCGGTCACAAGTCCGACCAGATCATTTATCCCAGCATAAATGAGTTCATAACAGCAAATTAACTAATGCATTAATGGTATAAATACTTACAAGCTTATAGCTAACATCACCACCATTTGAACTATATTTTGTTGTAGCGGAATTTTGAGTTGAATGATTTATTATTTAAATTATAATGCCAAATTATAATTAATAATAATAATAAGCATATTCAACCATCTTCTGGCATAACATTTACTGGCATGCCCTGGGTGGGCTAGTCTACTTATTTGGCGTTCCTTTAGACTAAACTGAATAACCAGCAACTTATGAATTTAATGAACACAATCTACATTCCAGCATTTTGACTGCTCACCTTGCCAAAAGGGCTATTCAGTCATAATTGATTAAGGAAGTACTCCTACTAAATATGTACGTGTTTGTGGTGGTTTGAGGTTGTTAACCTGAGGTTTGAATATTGATTTCTAAACCTGGAGTTAGTTAGACTGAACTGACTAGAACGTACAGCGCCTCCAGCGCCTGCTACTGATCAGTCATCTCCTGTGTCGTGTTCTGCTTTGAAAAGAGAGACCTTACCTCCATCTGGTGGACGTGTGTGTAATTGCATCATAATTGTTTTGATGCGGGAAACGATTCCCCATCTGCTGGACATTGTGTGTAATTACAGCTCAGTCTTCCCAAAAGTGAAGGGCACCCTGCCTCCATCTGGTGGCCAGGATAGGTAGTTGCAGTCACGGTTAAAAATTCAGGTGAAAGCACTCGGCTTCCCTGAATGGATATTTGAATGTCAGTTTCTTAAAACCTTCTTTATGGTTACTCCTTTTAATAATTTTGTCAACTTATTATAATTTTTTTTATTCCTTTGAATTTTTTTTTTTAAACTTTTAATTTTTGTTAAATTATTTTTCTTTCTTTTCCCCCTTCTGCTCATCATAAGTGGTCAAAGTTGATCTGTGATTTTGAAACTAAGGTTGCAATTTAGCGGTTTTTAACTGTCATTCTTTGCCACCTCTGAAGTTCCAAACACTTAGCTATTTTCCACACATGTGTAGAGCACCTGTTCTTAAATAACTTGCATCACAAACAAAGCCACAGCTTTATCACTTAATTACTGGCCGAAAGGTTAGTGGTCCATGTCACTCACAGTTAATATTCTCAAAGTTAAACAAGCATATTAACCGTTCCTAAACATAGGAGTTGTAAGTCGCAGGGTTGATTTTCCCCTGCGCAGCCTAATTAAACGCACGTATTTGACCACACTTCCTGCAGTAAAGTGTCAGTCGTAGTGCGAGTCGCTGTTGACAGTTAAAGTGAAGCCACTTAACAGTTGTTGTTAGCAGTTGTTGTTTAGCGCTGAGCTAAACTAAAGTGTATGCGTTGTTGCTTAGTGCTAAGCTAGAATACAGCGTTGTTGTTTGTTGTCTGTTTTTTTTGCGCTGAGCTAAACTACAGTGTTATTTGATTGTTGTTGTTGTGTAGTGCTGAGCTACAGTTGTTGTGCTGCTGTCCATAGCTGACAAAGAATGGATAGTAAAGGTTCTTCAGTCAAAGGAGCTGAAGGTCCACAATCCTCCATTGGAATGGAGGCTCAGGGTGTCATTAGCTCACTGCTTAAAATGACACCGGAGGACCAAGACCGCTTGAATCAGTTTAACATAGAGGACTGTGAGAGAAAAATTCAGGAATTGGTGGAGGAGGTTCAAAGCAAGCCAAAGGATAGATTGGTAGCAGATGTTTTGGGTGAATTATCTGCGTTATACCACCGAAGGTTAACGCTAGAGACCGATCTGCGTAACAGAGAGGTTGAGATGCGGATCGCAGCTGAGGAAAGAGTTAGGGAGCTAGAACAGAGAAGTGTTCAGGGCAGCTGTCATCTCACAGAGGAGCGAGAGGAGGATCTCATTAGCTTGCAGCCAGAAGGATCTGAGGGAAAACATGGGGATCACACCTGGAAGACATTGGATGAACTGGGCCCTCAGACACCTTCTGAGCGAGGGGTAAGCGAAGGTCAGGACAGATATAGCAGTGTGATACGGAAAGAAATGCCTAAACAACTTACGGTGGCAATCAGGACTGATCCACATGATGCAAATCATGGGAAAACACCTGCTTCCCACCTGACCCCTGACACTGTCTGCTATGATCCTTTCCCCCCACCAGGGCGACGGGAGCACCGTTCCTGGGACACAGGTAAACCCCACTCCTCTGAACCGCGTCCACGGACAAGAGTTCATGACAGGGAGGGTCCCCCGGCGTCCCACGAACGGCCGCCGATGTCAGGTAGGTGGTCAGAACCAGAGCCCCCTTTCTATCGTGGTTACCGCAGGCAGGAGTCGTCAGGAGAGGACTCAGATGGACCAGCCCCGATCCCTGAACAGGGACTGCGGATGCGTCAGCTTGAGTCCCTGGCCCGAGACATAGAGCGTTTTGATCCTAGCAATACAGAATCCACCATTGATGACTATCTCAGAGAGGTAGAGCGCTGTCTGCTAGACTTATATAGCCCCTCGGCTCGAGAAAAATTGAAGCTTATCTGGAAAACCACGTCCAGAAGTGTCCATGTTTTCATAGAAAGCCTCCCTCCAGCTACACGTGACCGTTACTCAGCTCTTTGTCAGGCTTTAAGAGAAGAATATTCTGTGTTCACAGACCCAGCTTCTGCGACTCTTGGAGCTTTTGCAATTCAGCAAAAGAGAACTGAAGCGCCCAAGGAGTATTACCGCCGTTTACGGGCTGCTTACTTTCAGGGACGAAATGCTCCCGGCTTGGAGGAAGACCACACTTTCAAATCTTTGTTCCTCCATAATCTTCATGAAAGCGTGCGTTATGAGGTTACCATGCATTGTAGAACCAAGAGACTTACCATGCAGGAAATCAGGAAATACGCGCAGGTTGCATGGGAAACACGTGTCCGGCCCAACAAAGGAGCCGACAGTGATAAAAAGGTCCTACAGATTCAGATCGAACCAGAAAAGAGGTTAGGTCTGGAGGGACATGAGATGCCTCCCTCTAAACCTAAAACTAGATTTGGGTTCAAGAAGCAACACGGTTTTGAACCGCAGCAGAAGAAAGCTTCTCATGATAGGAGAGGTCAGCATGACAGCATGGAAGGTGAGAGGTTTCAAAAATGGCACAGGCCGGATCCAGCCCGACACGGTAAGCAAACTGACAGGTTGGAAAAGCAGAAAGGCACACATGACAACAAAGGCTGGAACCTGCGCATGGAAGAGTCAATGAGAAAGGAGATGGAGGAGACTTTTCGCAGGTTGCTAGCCGACACAGTGCGTCAGATCGCGCCGCAGCCGTCCTCGCCACCATCCAATCCTGCCGACCCTCCTGGGAAACCAGGCCCAAAACCCACGTCAGCATGACTAGGCGTGGACCAGGCTCCCCCTTCTAACAGAGTTTATCTGATTAAGTGGGGGAACCAACCAAAAATTCACCAACAACCTTCTAAGATCCCATCAGCAGGTGATCAGAAAACCCCTTTTCTAAGGTTTTTAGGTGAGCTAAACCATCGTGAAAACGCGCATCGCTTGTACTGCTCGACAGTTATAGGAGGATGTGTCACAGCAAATGCTCTTTTAGACACAGGTTCCGAGATCAGTCTAATGTGCTCAGATTTGTTTGATGAGGTGACCAGAGCTATGGTGTCTCTTGGGAAACCGTTCCAGGTGGAGACCTGTAACGTGGGCATCACCAGCTACACTCAGGATCAGTCATGCATCACCAAACGGGCGTGGTTAGACATCACTTTCCGTGACATGACCCTGCTGCACCCCATCTACATCTGTACCTTGGACACAGAACCTTTTGTTGTGGGTCAGGATCTGTTGAACAGGTTAGCTCCACTCATTGACTGCCATCATGGTCATCTTTGGGCCCAGGTGGGGACTCCCAAGCCTCTTACTTCTGGAAGTGGACCGTCCGTCCCTATCAACCAGGTGACCTGCTCAGAAGAGCCCAAAGAACTCTTAGCACCATTTCTGCCTTCAACAGAGCCGATTTCCAAATCCTCTGACACACCACCGCTTCTTAGCGATCAGAGAACTTCTCTCTGCAGCCACACATCTTTCCTTTGCTCACTTAAACACTCTGGAGTTGAACCCTATAACCCCAGAGTGGCCGAAGGTGTGCACCTGGAAAGCACATTCATGCCAGACGTGCTGCTGGCTCTTTGGTCAGAGAAATCTGCGATCAGCAGAGATCTGTACAGCTCTCTGTGCCGTGGAAAGCCCCACCTGACTGAAACAAAACACAGCCACTATTTGCTCTCAGCAGACTGGCCTCGCCGGCTTCTGAAAGCAACGGGGGTGTGCATACTTTATGCACAGATTGGCACAAGACAGCTCCCTCATCCTTTCAGCATTGTGGAGAATTTACATCCTCCAGTGTTTGTTGGTGCTGATTTTCTGGTACGGCTAGGTGCACAGCTGGACACTTGCAATCAGGTCCTGTGGGCTCAGGCTCACGTGACCCCAAGTTCCTTCCTGGGCACCCCTGAAGTCATGCGATCAGGGCAAACAATCCCACAGGCTTGCCAGGTGGCTAGCGAAACAAACATGCTAATACCACCACAGACTGCAGGTGTACCTATTAGATTAGCCATCCTGAAAGGACAACAAATACAGAACACACAGGTTTTCTTCCAACCCCTTTCTTATTTCCAGGAATCCAACCTGGTCATCCGGGGCACACCCCTGCTTGAGCTGAACAACCGCTCAGCTTACCTTCTAGTGGAGAATCCAACCCACATGCCGATCCAAGTGGTGGCGAAGAAACCCCTTGGGGTGCTCATCGAAAGCTCTTTCCACGACTTTGAGCTGAGCATTCCCGTCATTAGAGACCTGCCCTCATCCTTGACCGGCAGACAGGACTCTCCAGACACAGTGTTTATTTTTCCTTCCAACATGATCCAAACCAGGCGACATGAAGCTCGGCCTGCTGGATCCATTTGTGGTGCTACGCTTGACGCTGGAGGAAACCTGTTGGGGTATGCGATAGAAACCAACCCAACAGAACCGGCACCAAATCAACCAGAGAACCAGGACTCATCCACTGAGCCCTGCCCTGGTTTCAAAACAGAAATTATGCAGCAGCTGGAACAAGCTGATGCACTGACCACTGAAACAGAGAGAACAGCACTTAAAGAGCTGCTCCATGAGTTTCAGCCCATTCAGCCCAAAGATTCAAACGAACTTGGGATCACATTGACACACGTCCATGACTCACCAGTAGGAGGACACAGAAGCTGCAAAGCTAATCTGAAAACTCTCCTACAGGTGGCGTCCCGGCCTTCAACGGCCCAGGACACCCAGGAGTATGTACAAGGCTGCTTAACCTGCTGCCAGTTACAACTCACACAACCGCTAGACCGAGCCCTGCTTCAGCGAAGGGGGGTTACATTTCTGTGGTCACATCTGCAGACTGACTGGATCGGTCCAGTCCCCAAATCGTCAAGAGATAACAAATATCTTTTGACAATAACAGGCAGCTTCACAGAATGGGTCAAATGTTTGCCGGCACCGAACGACACCGCCGTCACCACAGCAGCCCTGCTGCTAAATCGCGTTTTCAGCCGGTGGGGCCTTCCCCTGCCCATCGACTCGGACAGAGGAACGCATTTTACGTCAAACATCATGACCGCGCTTTTCGACATGTTGGGCGTGGAAGTTAAATTCCACATCCCCTCACACCCACAGTCATTGGGACAGGTGGAGCGAATGAACCGCACCATGGTCAGTATGTTAAAGGAACATGCCAGCAGCCATGGCAGGGACTGGGACATAAAGCTTCCCTTGGTCCTAATGCTAATCCGCTCTACCTCACCAGGCTCCACAGGGGTGACACTTTTCCAGATGATGACAGGGAGACAAATGACACTTCCCCTGAATCTCATCTACCAGCCCGAAGACGTCAGTGTGACAACCGTCTACACGGCACACCAGTGCGTCGCTGATTTAAAAGACCGTCTCCGAACAACTTTCACGTGGGCTCGAAAGAACCTAGAAGCCAGCATGCAAAGTCCGGAGTACAAATGGGTTCATGCGAACCAAATTAAACCGTCCACCAAACTCTCCTCACAGGGAACGGAGCCTAACTCCGCCCCCGCCGAAGAGAACAATGCATAGCATTAAACAGGACAAGTGCATGTTCAATCAGGACATTTTAAACGTGCACTAATAAAACAAATGTCCATACATAACTTCACGTCTATAAATTCACACTCAGCAATAACACCATGCATTTCTTTGGAAACGCTCACAGAAGTGGTAAAGAATGACATGATGTATACTCAGGTTGTTAGAGATTTAATGCAGGACCTCACTCGAGAGGTTAGCTCATCCGTAAATAGCCTTGCTGAAGGACGGATTCCTCCGTACTTGGTACCAGTAGATTTGGTTAAAAAGGTTCTCAAATCTGCCTCTAGTTAAACACTGCAACCACCACAAACACACCTGGCTTACAGCCTAGGTAGTGCAATTCCAATATTTGTAAATCCTGACAACTTGGAGATAGGATTTATGCTAAACCTTCCCATCATTGAAAGAGCTAACGTGTATAGGCTTAAATCAGTATTGAATGTCGGTTTTTGGCAAGGTGAGACCCACGTACACCTACAAACCCCCTCGATGCTAGCCTATCATGATGTTGACCCCAAACTTTATTTAGTCCCTAATTTGGATTTGTGTACCAAAACCAAGGACATCCACTGGGTATGTCCGAGCAATCCATTTATCAGAGACGTTACCAATCACCTGTGTGGTCTAAGGAATGAATCCCCTGAACAAAACTGTCAGGCTAGAATGACCCTTAAAGATGCAGGTGTGGAAACCAAAATCGAGCGGGCAGGTAACCGCTGGCTCGTTAGCACCCCAGAGGCAGAAGCCCTGTTATCTTACGAGCAGCACGACACCGTTACTAGACTAAAACTGCCCAACCAAACCATTTTCTGTTCCCCACCTCAAGGTGCTGTAGTCCACATTGGAAACATGGTTCTGCATCACCTTGACGTTAAATTCAGTCTCACTCCATCAGAGTTGAGCTCGGTCCCTCTGCTTCGCTTCCCCAGAGCTACAGAGTCGACCGACACTCACATTATGACCATTATTGTGGTTCTCCTTGTATTTGGATGGGCCATCACTACGGCGATGGCATATGCAGCATACAAGCAGATCAAACAGTTGCAAACCAGGATTGACACCCTCACCTTCGTCGCCCCCAGGTTCGTAACATCAGCTCCTCAAAGGCCACAAGCTGATTAGACTACGAACCGCTGTCTCTCTCCTTTCCCTTTTCCCTCTCTCCTTTCTTTGGTTCAAAGTTCAAACCTTATGACCAATGAATGTATCGACAATGGTGATTGTGAAGTTTGCATTTTCTTTTTTTTATTACCTTATTGTTGCCTTATTAGCCAATAGAAATTACTAGCTATAGCTTAGTCTGCCCAGGCTAGGTCACTGACCCAGGCACAATAAATGCTTTGTTTTTTCCCTTCCTCTTGGATGATGAACTGAACTGCATGAATCCCGAAGGACTACTAGAAAGACTATTAGGTTGTTCCACTCATGCACAACGGATCTTCGTCACGCCAGAATGGACTTGGTTGTAGCTTTAAAGGCTGTGACCAGCATCCCACTCTTCAAAGTTAAAGGGGGGTATGTTGTGCCATGTCAGGACGTGACAGACTGCATTTCCCATGATGCATGGTGGTCAAAATGGCCACCAACTCCCATCATGCAACGCGGCCCAAAATGGCCGGCGCCCTAGCAACCGATAACGTTGCTAGGGTAAAGTTGATTAAACTCGGTTGCACCTAGCAATCGATCTTCTTCCCTGGCGCCCTGCCAACCGAGAAGACACACACACACAGCTGTTTCCGTTGGGGTAATCCCACGCCACGTGCTCGAGTTTCTCGCTGGACCGAGATTTTTTCGAAGCAAAACCATTCCCTGTGCAGACAGGAGGTCGACTCAAAAAGGTACCTTTAATTCCCTCTGATCAAATACTGGAAGCCGCCTTATCTCCCAGTGATCGAGAGAGGACGACGCGTTGTTTGGCCCAACAAGCGTCTAGGAGCCCAGAGAGAGAGAGAAAGACGAAGGAACTCTCTCAGTCTGGTCCCCGCTGCAGCCTGCGGACCCTGCGGTCGTCAAGACGCGTTCAGGACGTCGCGTGATCCGGAGCGCTCCGGACCGAAGCCGGGACTTTCACTCCGGACCACCTCAAAGTAACGGGGTTCTCCCCTTTTATTTCTGTCTCACCAACAGGGTGTTTAGAAGTGCCTGGGCAGACGTAGAAATTTGTAGGCTTAGGTTAATGCTTTTATTCCACGACGAAGTTGGAATTATTTTGCTGAATATTTTCTTTGTATGTACATGCATTTTACATTTGATTTTGCTGTGTTGATTGTGGTTTATCTATAACCCCGCCGTGGGTCACTGTTTCAGTTCTTTTCATCTTCCTCCATGCTTTTCCCCCTTTTCTTTTGCTTCTCCTTATCAGAGAATTTGATCGCTTTGTTTGAATCTTAGTTCGCGGTTTCTCTTTGAACCAGAGCGTAAACCACTCCCTCTCGGAGCGAGGTACCACCTCACCTTAGCGTAAGCGCGGTGACATCATTAAGACCTCCCCTCACGCTTCACGCAAATTTGCAGAGCATACGTCATCATAGTCGCCATCTTGGGAGGGTGTCGGATGACTGCACTGTAGGTAGCTTAGCTGATAGCTTTGTAAGGCATCAAAGCGTCCGGTAGGACTCCCATAGCTGCTCTGTCTGTCAATGCTATGTCAAATGCCGATGTTCTGAATGTGGTTTAAACAACCGTGAGCTGAACTAAGAGTTGCAACCGCTCATTTTAATCCATTGGTTTTTCTTTCCTTTCGTTTTGTTTGTTTTGTTTATTCTTTTATCTCCATATATATTTTGCGTGTTAGTTAGTAGTGAGTAAGATTTCCAAAGTCGTTGAATCAGAGAATTACTGTAACAGGGAATTGCTTTTGGTTCAATAAAACACCACTGCGGAATAGACATTGTTTTGTGTTCAATCCAATTCACAGTTGCCTGGTTATTCAGAAATCAGAGCTAACCTCCTTTGGAGTTAACATCTGACATTAATACAGAGACAATATCATTGGATGGTGATAGACGAATAAGGATTTAAACTCTAATTGCAGTTACATTGGGGTTCTCATAGCCTGCCGGATAAACCTCGTCGGTCACAAGTCCGACCAGATCATTTATCCCAGCATAAATGAGTTCATAACAGCAAATTAACTAATGCATTAATGGTATAAATACTTACAAGCTTATAGCTAACATCACCACCATTTGAACTATATTTTGTTGTAGCGGAATTTTGAGTTGAATGATTTATTATTTAAATTATAATGCCAAATTATAATTAATAATAATAATAAGCATATTCAACCATCTTCTGGCATAACACCTTCATCCATGACCAGGGCCAGTAAAAGGGCAGCTAAAATAGCTGTCGACCCAACACATCCGATCCTGGTCACAGGTTATTCAGACTTTTACCCACAGGTTGGCACAACAGAGTGCTGATGGCTAAAACGAGCCGAAAGAGAGCCAGTTTCTATCCTAAGCCTGCATCTCTGATGAACGCGTCACAGTCAGGGTAGCCAGCTATTCTGCTGTAGAAAAAAAACAAACATAAAAAAGCTTTTCCTCTACATACTGCTCCCATTGTTACTTTTTTCCTCCTGAATAATGTATTTTCTGTTATAGATTGTAGTTGCTGTTCTGTTTGCTGTTACTTGTCTGTCTGTCTTAAGGAGGAAACACACTGGACGCATTGCGGTGCGTAAGCACAGCAAAGCAGCATACGCGCACATTGCGGTGCATTAGCACAGCAAATCAGCATACACGCGCATCCTTCGTTTAGGTTAGCTTTTCATTTTAATCAGTCAATAAATGGACACTAGAAGCATAATACGCGTGGATTTACACTACGCGGTGCAAAAATTAGATTGAAGTTCCAATTTCAGATGCATATACTCTCCTGTTTGGCAGGGAATTAATGGAAAAACAACATCCTGTGTCAAAGTTCACTTCTGGAAGTATCCCAAAATAAGAATCGTCAAAAATAAAGCACCTTAGATGATTTAGTTGTGACAAGCTAACAAGCTAACAAACTAAAATATGCGATTTCTAATGTGATATGGTCAAGACACAGACTTTTAGGTGATCAAAACATAGGATATATTACTGATAATTTAATACCTTACCCATATATTACTGGTAATTTGTCTTTCTTTAATAACTTACCCATGATGAAAGTTCTGGTGTAAATTTACGCTTTTTAAAACACGCCCGTAAGCCGCGACGCTTAAGTTACGTGGCCATTGTATTACCTCCTTTACTTTCTTTATGCGATGCGAACATTGGAATCCAAAGTCAAATTCCTTGTTTGTACCCACAAACCTGGCAAATAAAGCTGGTTCTGATTCTGATTCTAATAGTAGCTGCAACAACACACCACCACGGCCCTACAACTGAAGTAATGTACTGTTCACAACAGGATCTCCCAAATCATGAGTAAAGCAGGGACCATAGATTTTTAATAAAGTCAGTTCGCCTCTTCGGGACCCAAAAAAGACTGCTCATGTTCTGATTGATATTATTTATTTATTTTTATCATTTTGTGGGTTTTTTTATCTGGTCTGCAGAGGATCTAACAAGAGCAAAGGGATATCCTCATTAAGAATACTTTCAAACTCAATAAATCCCTGATAGGCTCACAAAACTTTTTGTGATGATATCTCCCCAACACAATATTTGAACTAAGTTAATGTTGAGGCACTAGACCACACCAGCAATAACATTTACATCATACTAAGTATTAGAGTTTGATACAGTCGTTTACCATTTGTATAGCTTCTTACCCCCTGATATTTTAATGAATAGAAGTCTGGTTTCTGTGAGCATAATGTACTACGGCTCTGTGAAAAAAAACATTTTTGAAGTACTGTAACTTTTTTATTTGTGAAAAATAAGTTATGTCTCCCACTTGTACCCCATTTCATAGTTTGTCACACACATTAAGCTCTTTTAAATGGTTATTTGTTTTCGGTTTATTTTCATGTACTTTTATTTCTGTCAGTTTAAGCCTCAACTCCCACTATGTCCTCTACAATTCATATTTTTTTTCCAAGATAATATTACCTTTCTCATCCCTAAATGCAGAAGCAATAATGAGCAGAGGCATCAATCCTACTTTCTGACATTTTACGCTTGAAGAAGAATTTTCATGTCAGGCAATAACTGCTAGTGAGCCTCGGTGGCACAAGCTCTGGGCTTGCGCCTACACCAAAGCCTAATGGGATAAATCAGCTCTTGCATAACTAGGGGCAATCACTCACTCCGTCTCCCCCATGACAGGACTCAGTTATGGCTTCTGGGTAATATCATTTCTGTTATCTTAAGATATCAAATTTCTGTCTTTATTGGCAAAGACCTTAGCGAATGGAAGATAGTTTGCTTGCCTTGGTATGACAGGCTGAAAAATGAAAGCATATTTATCCACCTCAAAAACCCCATTTTGGGTGGAGAGCTCAGGACTTTGGTGACATGTTCAGGGAATCAGAAATATCTCATACACTTCAATGACATTGAGCTTTTATTAAGGCATAATAATAAAATCTCGACTAAATGCTGGACTTTCGCATAGCTCATTTATAACGTATTAATGTCTTACTAACTATACCATCATTTTTACCATCACTAGATCTAGCAAATGTACTGCTATATATATATATATATATATATATATATATATATATATGTAATTTATTTCCAATTGTGGTAATAAGCTCTTTTGTGAATAAATAAATTATTTATTTAATTTTAATAACTAAGTGCTGTACTTAGTTATTGGGAGTAGACTGCATACCAGTACAGCAGATATGAGTATAATTTTTGAAGCATTTTGTTACATGCCAGTAACTTAATATTTGCTGTAAATGTTTCATTTAGCCAAGCTTGATGAGAGAGACAGAGCACCGTATGAAGCTTTCGAAAAGCTTATCTGAAAGTTTCTGAGTAAGGCTGAGGTAAGGGCTCAGTGGTGGCTTATCCATGTGTGAAAAGGATGCATTGTACTTTCTTCACCGCCCTTTCACAGTTTGAGCCTCATGAATCCTGGCGTTGTCATCCTAGGGAGATTTTGCCACTGCAATTAAGGGCAAAACCATGGATTAGAAGACATTCCATTTAGTCAAAGATTCTACTGATGACAGATCAACTTCTAAAAAAATACCAACTTCTATTAACACCTGAAAGCAGTCTCTAATTGTCTGTTGGCAGAATATAGGAAGGACCTGCCAGTAGTGAATGGTGATTGTTGGGCTTAACGTCTGTCCTAAGTGATCAAATCACAATTATCCTCTTCATAAGCAAATAGAAATATGGCATGAATGCAGAACCATCATTCAGCAGAAGCAGCAAAAACTATATTAACGGGTCTGCTGCTGTTTCTGTAACATCTCAAATAAACTCTAATGAGCCACATTGTTGCAGACTTTTTCCGGCTGAAAATTATCCGTAAACAGACGTGTGTGGCTTTACAGATAAAATATCAGAGAAGCAAAGGAGAAGAAAAATTGTGGGACTTTTTAGTTCGCAGTGTCAGCCCACAGTCACAAAACAAAATTAACCCAGAAAACAACAGGGCTACAAAATAGCCAAAAGTTAGCTTGCACACATGTTTGTATGTTTTTGCACATTGCTTTGCATATAACAGAGAGGACATTGAACACATGGCAAGATTTTGAGCTTTGCATGAGTTGTTTTATAGTCCGATAAGTGCAGAGGAGTCAATCAGCTCCAAAAGCCATAATAATGAACTACAAAGTAAAGAGAAAACTTTCTTAATCCTAAAACTATCTACTGACTTTTTCTACTGAGGCAGATTCTAACCTGTAAAGCTCATAACTCAAAGATTCTGCCTTTGGCAGTCTGTGTGAGTCGAACCTGGAACACCATGCAGAGTCCCTGAGCAAGAAACCTTAGCCCAAAACAAATGCTGCCCGGGCACCGCAGCCCACTGCTCCCTAATGGTCAAATGCAGAGGACAAAATTAATTGGAATGTAGGTTGCAATGACCACAAAGATTACTACAGATTTCCTTTTCATTAGCTTACAGTAGGACTTGATTGTACAATACAGTTTACAGAATTGTGTTTTTCAGTTTTTGTTTGTTTGTTAACTAGGAGTCATCCAGGTAGGTTGGTTGGTGGACAAATGCAGATAATACTGTATATTGCAGCACCTCTGAAGTGGTCCATAGAAACCCATCCTCATTGCATCTTGAGTGCATTCAAACCGGTATTTAGTGCTGTCTGAACATTTCTCAGGGTGCATGTTAGTACAAGGTAGGAAAAGGTGCTTAGTTATATTGAGGCCCAAGGTGAAACACATAACATTGCATTGTTTTTAATAATAATGTATTGGAATCCTACATTAAGCTCATTGTGTATTCTTCTAAACAACTCTCTTCCCAAGAAATTGTCCTAAGTGAAAAATATTTTTGATATTACATGCTCGTGTTTATAATTCTGCTGGAAACTCTATGTGCAAAAGTCCTGTTTTCTGGGACAACTGATTGCAGGAGTAACAATGAAAAATGTGAACTTGACAAACTCTCACTGAATTGTGATTCTCTACAGAAATTCACAATAAACTGGGGGAAAGATCACAGAAATGACTGAAGGAGCAAATTTTTAATGATGTTAAGATGTGGAATCAAGTTGGTTATGTGGAAAACAAATTATGTTTCATTGACCCAGTGAACTGACTACAGCACTTGCCTTGGTTTACCAGTGGAATAGTTTTGCTTTTCAGACTGTCCCTTATCTGAGCAATACTTTTAATTAAAAACACCCTGAAGCTTCAACGGTCAGTTCTTCTACATAGTGGTGTTCATATTGTACTCTGTTACCAAGTAAAGGAACCACCAGACTGCCAAGCAAATTGTCCAATTTGCTAAAATGTAGAAATACAACCCTCATAGTTTGACATCACACAAGACAACACTAATGACAATTTATACACAATGTGTAATACAATAACACACAATTAATATGTTATATTTGCAACACTCACAGAACGATGATAGTTAAAACATTGTTTAAAAATACATGTCCGAAACTGCTCATCTTTAACTTTGCAGTTGTTTCCAATCTCGGTTTACAATCATCCAACACACGAAAGGGCCAGCACAGTGAAAATATAAATTTTAAACTGAAAGTAAGCTCTTTCATTCGGTCACATATTATTAGATTTAGACTTAGACAACTTTATTGTTATTTTGTATGTACAGAGTGAATACAGAACGAAATTTCGTTGCATACAGCTTACGACAGTGTAATGGGATTGCAGGTGGAATAAGGCAACATTACGATACAATATAAAATGCAGCAGTGATCAGATGTAACAGTGCAGGAGAAAAACAGTGTGCAAGAACAGTGTGCAGAAGAATGTTCAACCATTGTTTATGTGCAAAGATAATGGTGCAAAAAGGCATTTGTATAGAAAAGTATGGTGCAGTGCAAATAATATGTGCAAAAAATGCAGTAAACATTGTGTTGTGTATTATTTATAAGGATAATAAAAGTTTGGCAACGTTGGTAATGCCAAATAAGGATGCAAATGTGATGCAGAGTCCAGTTTAGAGTTCAACAGTTAAACAGTCTGATGGCAACGGGGAAAAAGCTGCTGCAGAACCTGGTGGACCTGCAGCGGATGCTGCGAAACCTCTTCCCAGAGGGCAGCAGGGAGAACAGTCCATGGTGGGGATGTCAGGGGTCTCTGATGATGTTATGGGCTCGGGACAGGCAGCGCTGGGATGAAATGTCCTTAATAGAGGGAAGAGAAGCCCCGATGATCCTCTCTGCTGTCCTCACCACTCTCCTCGCATTCTTCCAGTCGGAGGCGCTGCAGCCTCCACACCACAGAACGAGACAGCTGGTCAGAATGCTCTCTATGGTGCTTCTGTAGAAGGTCGTGAGGACGGGCGGTGGCAAGTGGGCTCTCCTCATCCTCCGCAGGAAGTACAAGCGCTTCTGTGCCCTTTTCACCAGTGACGTGGTGTTCACAGACCAGGTGAGGTTGTCCGTGATGTGCACCCCCAGGAATTTGGTGCTGCTGATCACCTCCACAGCTGAGCTGTTGATGAGCAGTGGAGCGTGACGAGGCCGGTTCTTCCTGAAGTCGACGATGATCTCCTTCGTCTTCTCCACGTTCAGGATCAGGCTGCTGTCTCTGCACCAGCCCACCAGCTGCTCCACCTCCTCTCTGTAGTCCCGGTCGTTGTCGTCTCTGATCAGGCCCACCACCGTTGTGTCGTCTGCAAACTTCACGATGTGATTGGTGGTGAACCTGGGGACGCAGTCGTGTGTCATCAGGGTGAACAGCAGGGGGCTCAGGACGCAGCCCTGAGGGGAGCCTGTGCTGAGGGTGATGACATCAGAGATGTCCTGTCCGACCCGGACTGAATGAGGTCTGTTGGTGAGGAAGTCTAGCAGCCAGTTACGAAGGGGTGTGCTGAAGCCCAGATGTTCCAGTTTTCCTACCAGATGCTGTGGAATGATGGTGTTAAACGCTGAACTGAAGTCCAGGAATAGCATCCGCACGTGGGTGTTCTTCTCCTCCAGGTGTGCCAGGCTCAGGTGAAGATCGGAGGAGATGGCGCCCTCAGTGGAGCAGTTCCGCTAGTAAGCAAACTGGAATGGGTCGAATGTTGGGGGGAGTCTGGAGATGATGTGTTCTTTTACCAGCCTTTCAAAGCACTTCATCATGATGGGAGTCAGTGCAACAGGCCTGTAGTCATTAAAACAGGTGACTTGAGGTTTCTTTGGCACCGGGATGATGGAGGCAGACTTGAAGCATGCTGGCACTGTGGCTTGGTCCAGCGAGGTGTTGAAAATGTCTGTGAGAACACCAGCCAGCTGACCTGCACACTCCTTGAGCACCCGCCCAGGTATGTTGTCGGGACCTGGGGCCTTCTGCGGGTTGACTCTCCTCAGAGTCTTCCACACGTTGGCTGTGTCAAGGCAGAGGACCTCCTCTTCCTGATGGGGAACAGCTTTCACTGCTGGAGTACTGTTTAGTGCCTCAAACCTCCCAAAGAAGTTATTTAGTCCATTGAGGAAGTCAGCATCAACTTCACCCACTGGGGGGGAGGGCGTGTTGTAGTCAGTAATCGCCCGTATGCCTTGCCACATTCTCCTGGTGTTGCTGGCGTCGTGGAAAAGATCCTGGATTTTCTGACTGTGGTTCCGCTTCGCTAACCTGATGGCACGGTTCAAGTTGGCTCTCGCTGTCCTCAGTGCCTCCTTGTCACCAGACTTGAAGGCTGAGTTCCATGCTTTCAGTGCTTGGCAAACCTCCTTAGTCATCCAGGGTCGTTGGTTGACTCGGGTACTGACGTCCTCAATGCATTTGTTGATGTAGGCTGACACAGTCATGGCGTACTCATCGATGTTTATCTTGTCATCATATGTTGCTGCATATGTCCCAGTCAGAGCACTCAAAACAGTCCTGGAGTGTCTATTAAGACATCTATTGTGACTAGGTATTCAGAATAAGTTTAACATGAAGTATTTGTAATTTAAGTTATGTATTACAGTCAGCCAGTAGTTCCCTACATATTTATGTTGTAATACTTATATAAAAAAATAAATTGAGAGTGATAATAATCTATACCTCAATTAAGAAACAAAGAGCAAATGACAAAAAATAACGTAAAGGACACAAATAGGCATAGTAAACAATGACTGTACTGCACAACAAAAAGGGCTTAATCATCAACTTATTTTCAGCAATGAGCAAAATCAGTAGACTCTGTCTGATACACCATGCCAGGGCATGAAAAGAATATTCTCCTCTGAGACTAATTTGATAACCTACTATGGCTAATTACATGCTGGCAAAACACAGCTGGCAGAAATGTGTTAAGGGAGATTAATGCTCTACTGTACAACCAGGCATCTGGAGATAAAAATGGAATGACGTGTAAATTAGGCTGGTCTTTGAAATAGTGATATCAAAATGAAAAGCTAAATATTACATGAATATTTTAACTCACATGCACACCTATAAGAATGTTTTTTTCCATGAATATCAGATTTTTTGTGTAGATGGAAGTGATCAGTAGAACTTAAATTGGGCATCAATAAGAAGTTTTTGAAGATGTGAAATGAGTAATCTCAATGTTTAATAGACCCATTTACCGATCTCGTTTGGGATTTTGGTGTTTGGCAAGGTTGGAGCCCTTTTGCAAGCTGACACACTTTGATGTCTCCCCAGTTGTTATTTAGGTCTAAACACCTTTAACTCCTCCAGGGATAAATAAGTTCCTCAATCCTTCCCTCTCATACTGCCACAGAGAATAAATTATATACAGATCTAGTTCTACTTCCTCACATCATAATAATATGCTTTGCATGGCTTTTCCGCTTCATCTAGAGTCACGATAATCCCTGTGCTTCTGTGTAATTATCTCTCCTCTAGGCTGATCTCGGTGCTCCTCACCTGCTCAGCCTAGTCACATTACCTCCTCACTTTTATCTATGACTCTTAAAGCTGCTGCCAAGGGTCCTCTTAACTCACCCGACAACTTTTCCCATCTTCTCCCGAATACATTCTCCATCTCTCCCCACCCCCACCAACCACTCTGTCTCTCATTCTAACCTTCAAGAGGATTGTGATTAGAAAAAAAATAAATGAATTTGTATTGCGAATATATCCCTCATTAGTCTCCTAACCATTTTAATAAGGAAAATGAAAAGAAAATAATGAAATATAATTTGCTAAATTGACAGGGAGTCACTGCGTTCCTGGCGGTAGCGAGGCTGCACTCTGTGTCATGCATATTATCTGAACTATTCTTGGGGCTGAAGCTATGAAAGGAGAAGATTACCCATCTTTATTTTCTTTTATTTCTTTTTTTTCTTTTTTCTTTTTTTTCCTTTTTTTTTACCCATCTTTATTTTAATCTTCACCTTTCTTAGCTTGTCTTGAAAGATAAACTATGCAAATGTTTCAAACTTTTTTGTGAAAATTTGATAAGGGATGAGTTTTTTTAAGTAATTTAAGTTAATTTTTTTTCCTATACAAACAACAAGACATGCCAGTAGTTTGTGATGTTTTATTCATATTCTTATTTAAAGTTGTACCTTAGAATTGAAAGGTTACTTTCATTAAAGGTGAAATCCAAAGCAAAGCCAAATTTCAAACACAAATATGTCTGAAACACAAGTAAGAAATGTAGTAGCTGGCAAATATTATTCACCCATACAGTAAAGATCTTTCCAAGTACAGAATATTTAAAAGTAAAAAAGGTAAAAAAAAAAATCATACCTCCTGTTTTTTGTTTTTGTTTGTTTTTTAGTATTTGTTGTGGTGTTTTTTTTTTTGTTTTGTTTTTTTACATTTTGTCATACTACCACTACATTTCAAAGCATCGTATGATGAGGATCTGATAAAACACACCAACACAAAGTTTGACTTAATTCGGAAGTGGAAGGAAAAAGATAAAATAAAATAAAAATCGAAAAGTGTGTCATACATTTGTATCCAGCCCCCTTTACTCCAAATAAAGTCAGTTGCAATGAAAATGGCCACCTAAATTGAAATTGAGAAATAATCCACCTGGTTGCAAGTTAAGTTTAATATAAATTTGGCTATACTGTGCACTATGGGAATTTTAGTAAACAAACAGCTTTATGAAGATAAACAAACAAACCAGAAAGGACAGAGGTACATTTAAAGTTGTTGAGAGTTGTTATGTAGACTGTTAAAGCAATATTTCACAGAAGACTGTTCAATCCATTACCCAAAAATAGAAAGTGCAGGGTAAAACAGCAGATCTACCAAGTTACAGCTGATCACCTAAACTGGCAGTGCTGATAAGAAGCGTAATAAAGAAGTAATCAAGACGTTGAGAACAACTGTAGACAAAAAGCAATTTTGGAGACACAACAACCATGCGGATAAAGGTACTGAACTAATCTTTTTGTCCCATGCGCAAAACACTGTGGGCCTGATCTTTAAAGATTTCAAATAAGGACCGCTAAATTGCGTGGACAGAAAATAAACTGTGCCAGCAATAGGTGGGCCTGTTTCACATGAGGGAGAAAATGTGACAAAACTAGAGTAGATGAAAAAGAGAGTGCAAGATAACATCCTCGGAGTCTCAGAGCGTTGAGGCAGACACTGGAGAAACCAGAACCCCAGGCGCCTGAAAGAGCCCCCAGGGCAAAGGAGCCCAAGGGGGACCGACAAAGGGATAGCTGCTTCCCCCATTAGAGGGAAGATCAGAGGAGATGGGCTCCACACTTAGTGGAGACCTGGGAAAAAGACAAACCAGGTACACATCCACAAGTTCCCACTAGTGCCCCCGTATGCAAACACTCTTAAACACATGAAAAAAGGGACGCTGTACACACACTCGCACTCATCACACATCCTATACCCTCAGGTCCAGGTACCGGTACCTGATCTTCAAAGATTGCGTCTCCAGTGGATAAGACGTGCAAAACGGATTTGGTCCACCCATTTAAATGAGTAAATTGAGTGTACTACTGGATGTTTGGGAGCTGCTGTAAGAGAAATATGGAGATCAAATACTGCCCATAATCTCTCCAGAAACCCAGGATGCCCAGAACCATTTTTAATAGAGAACTTCTGCTGTTTAACTTGTTCTTAGAGACAATATTAATATATATATTTTTTATAAATAAAGAAAACATTTGTTTTGTCAGCAGACATTCAGCTAAACAGAAGAAATGCAATTAAATAAACTTAAATAAATAGATGTAAAAATAATAAGATAAAATAAATACTGTTAAATGCTTGGTGAACAAATACTGCTGACAAATCAGATATATTCGTGTCTATCATTATTCTACCAGTTCGTGTATTAGTGATGGTGACCATGTCAAATGTGACAGCTGAGCACAGCTTCTCCAGCCCCCAATGACTGAAAACCTCCCTCCAGTTGTTGGAGGTAATAATTATTATTTAAAAACAATAAGAACATAAATAGATCTGTCCAGGAAGCATCCTGCCTCTCACCCACTGACCGCTCGAGCTAGAACAGACAGAGAGAATATAAAGTTAAAAGTTGAAATAACAACAAATAATACAAATTGAAGAACAGTAGGAGAACAGTGAGAAAAATAGATCTTAATGTCCTGCAGCAGTCTAAGCCTATAGCAGCATAACTTCAGGGATAGCTCAGGATAACCTAAGATACTCCAACTATAAGCTTTGTCAAAAAGGAAAGTTTTAAGCCTAGTCTTAAAAGTAGACAGGGTGTCTGCCTCACGGACCAAAACTGGGAGTTGGTTCCACATGTGAGGAGCCTGATAGCTAAAAGAATCTGCCTCCCATTCTACTTTTAGAAACTCTAGGAACCACCAGTAGACCTGCAGTCTGGGAGCGAAGTGCTCTGTTAGGAACATATCAGGTAATCAGATCTCTGATGTATGATGGAGCTTGATTATTAAGGGCTTTATACGTGAGAAGGAGAATTTTAAATTCTATTCTTGATTTCTTGATTTGAAAGGAAACCAATGAAGGAAAACTAAAATTGGAGAAATATTGTTGATTTTCATCAGAACTCTTGCTGCAGCACTTTCAATCAGCTGAAGACTTTGAACTGCATTTTGTGGACTTACTGATGGTAAAGAATTTCAATAGTCCAGCGTTGAAATAACAAATGTATGGATGCATTTTTCAGCATCACTCCTGGACAGAATATTTCTAATTTTGGCGATATTCCTGAGGTGAAAAAAGGAAACCCTCGAAACCTGTCTAATATGGGATTTAAATGATGTCTTGGTCAAAAGTAACACCAAGGATTTATACTTTATTACCAGAGGCCAATTTAATGTCATCCAGTTGATAAAGAAGTTTATTTTTTAAAGGCTCTGGTCCAAAGAGGACAATATCTGTCTTATCAGAAGTTAAAAGCAGAAAATTTAAAGTCTTCCAGATTTTCATGTCATCAAGACATGCCTGTAGTCGAAGTAATTGATTAGATTTGTCAGGATTCATGGATAAATATAGCTGAGTGTCATCAGCATAACAGTGGAAATTAATCTCATGCTCTCTGCTAATTTAAATATTACTATTCGGAAGCATGTACATATCTATCTATCTATCTATCTATCTATCTATCTATCTATCTATCTATCTATCTATCTATCTATGTATATCTATAATAATTAAACCTTCTTTTGGGCATGGAGAACTCGGTAAAATTTAACTCAAAGGTTAATAAACAATGGTCAGATAGGACAGGGTTGTGAGGAAATATTGTTAATTCTTTGCAATCAATGCCAGAACAAGGACCAAAGTATGAAGGCAGAAATGCATCGGTTTATCTACATTTTGAGCAAAACCAATTGAATCTAGGATAGTATTAAAGGCTACATTAAGGTTAATACTGAGGGATTGCAGCAAAGCCATGTACAATGCAGACGACTCTCCCTGTGGCTCTACGGTTCCCCAGGAGTGAATGCTGCTTGTCGGGACTTTGATGCAATCAACTGGTTTCCTTATATAGGACATTTTGACCAATCTGTATAATCTGACCCAATCTGTATAATATGATTGAACTTGATTTTGTAAAGTGCCTTGAGATGACATGTTTCATGATTTGGCGCTATATAAATAAAACTGAATTGAATTGAATTGAATTGAATTAATACTTAATTCCTTTACTATATATATGCTTCCGATCAGCAAAATTATCAGACAGCATGGGATTAATTTCCACTGTTATGCTGATGACACTCAGCTATATCTATCCATAAATCCTGATGAATCCAATCAATTACTTCGACTGCAGTCATGTCTTGATGACATCAAAAGCTGGATGACTTTAAATTTCCTGCATCTAAATTCTGACAAGACCGAAGTTGTAATCTTTGGGCCAGAGTCCTCAAAAAATAAACTTCTTAACCAATCACTTAATCTGGATGACATTAACTTGGCCTCTGGTAATAAAGTAAAAAACCTTGGTGTTATTTTTGACCAAGACATGTCATTTAAATCCCATATTAAACAGGTTTCCAGAGTTTCCTTTTTTCACCTCCGGAATATCGCCAAA
This sequence comes from Fundulus diaphanus, assembly GCA_037039145.1. NCBI lineage: Eukaryota > Metazoa > Chordata > Actinopteri > Cyprinodontiformes > Fundulidae > Fundulus > Fundulus diaphanus. Next base: position 34,182,838 of record CM073122.1, read on the forward strand.
ATTAGAAACATTCTGTCCAGGAGTGATGCTGAAAAACTAGTCCATGCATTTGTTACTTCAAGGCTGAACTATTGTAATTCTTTACTATCAGGAAGTCCACAAAATGCAATTCAAAGTCTTCAGCTGATCCAAAATGCTGCAGCAAGAGTTCTGATGAAAATCAACAAGAGGGATCATATTTCTCCAATTTTAGCTTCCCTTCATTGGCTTCCTGTTAAATCAAGAATAGAATTTAAAATTCTTCTTCTAACGTATAAAGCCCTTAATAATCAAGCTCCATCATATATCAGAGCTCTGATTACTCCGTATGTTCCTAACAGAGCACTTCGCTCTCAGACTGCAGGTCTGCTGGTGGTTCCTAGAGTCTCTAAAAGTAGAATGGGAGGCAGATCCTTTAGCTATCAGGCTCCTCTCCTGTGGAACCAACTCCCAGTTTTGGTCCGTGAAGCAGACACCCTGTCTACTTTTAAGACTAATCTTAAAACCTTCCTTTTTGACAAAGCTTATAACTAGAGTGGCTCATGTTACTCTGAGCTACCTTTATAGTTTTGCTGCTATAGGCTTAGGCTACTGGAGGACATCAGGGCCTATTTTTCTCACTCTACTGATTTCTACTGTTCTCCAGTCTACTGTTCTCCAGATTTGCATTGCATTACATTGAAATGACTGTTGTCATTTCAGCTTTTAACTTTTTGTTCTCTCTCTTTTTTCTTCATAGTAGGTACACCTGGTCTGACGTTCTGTTGACTGTGAAATCATCCAGGGAGGACAGATCACCGACTATTACCATCTAATGTAGAACAGATTACTAGATCAATGTGTGCTTTTGTGCTTTTTTTTGTCTCTCTTGTTGTGTCTCTGCTCTGTCTTCTGTAACCCCAGTCGGTCGAGGCAGATGACCGTTCATACTGAGCCCGGTTCTGCCGGAGGTTTTTTTTTCCCGTTAATGGGTGGTTTTTCTTCCCACTGTCGCTTCATGCTTGCTCAGTATGAGGGATTGCAGCAAAGCCATGTACAATGCAGACGACTCTCCCTGTGGCTCTACGGTTCCCCAGGAGTGAATGCTGCTTGTCGGGACTTTGATGCAATCAACTGGTTTCCTTATATAGGACATTTTGACCAATCTGTATAATCTGACCCAATCTGTATAATATGATTGAACTTGATTTTGTAAAGTGCCTTGAGATGACATGTTTCATGATTTGGCGCTATATAAATAAAATTGAATTGAATTGAATTGAATTATTACATTCATGAACATGAATGTTAAAATCCCCCACTATAATAACCTTGACAGTGTTTAACACTAAATCAGATATGAAGTCTGAGAACTAATCTAAAAACTGAGAGTAAGGGCCTGGTGGATGATACAAAACAACAAACAGAAGAGGTTTCATTTCTTTGCAGTTTGGATGAGGGAAATTAAGGGTTAAATGTTCAAAAGAATTGTAGTTATTAATTGGCCTGGGACTAATTAATAAATCAGACTGGAAGATGGTTGCTACTCCACCTCCTTGTCTTGTAGTTCTGGGAATGTGGAAATTTAAATAATAATAAGGAGTTGACTCATTTATACTAATGTAGTCTTCTTGCAGCCAGTATTTATGAGAGACAAAATAAATCAGATTTTCAGAGATCAATTAATTAACTAACAGTCTTTAAGGAGAGAGACCATATATTTAATTAACCACATTTAATAGTTTTATTTTTTTTGTTCAAGTTGAGTCATATTGATTATTAGGTTTTCTTCCATTTAGTTAAGGTTTTAATCTATTGGGTTTTGGCCATGGGAAAGACACTGTCTCAATAGGGTAATGGGTGGGTAACAGTACAGAAGCTGCAGAGAGGTGTGTTAAACAACAGCTCTGCTTCCTGGTCTTGACCCTGGGTTGTCAGCATTTTGGAGAACTAAGAAATCTGCCCAGATTCCTAGAAAGAACTGCTGCACCATCCAAAGTGGGATGGATGCCGTCTCTCCGGATCAGACCAAGACATGCCACAACAACTCACTTGCAGCATTTCCCCAATACATTAGCCAAGTGGGGCAGTCTCCAACCCCTGTAGCAATGCTCCTGGTGTTTGCAGTCTTCCAAATAGCTGGGCTTGAGAATCTGCAACGCATAAAAGACAAGGGCTCTTTAGCCAAAGCGGAAGTGCACCAGCGGTCGCCATGATAAGTGCTGTCCAAATAGTGTAGTCAGTAAGGAAGGAGGTAAGAATAGAAGAAAAGTAGCCTGTATGCTCCCTCCCATGGCTAGTTTTGCCTAGGAACCTTGCTGGGTCTGGAGCAGTAGCAGGTATGCAGTTAGCCTACAAATTCAAATTCTAAATTACAAACTAGTAACTGTTATGCATACCAACCTTTTTGATGCCTCTACCGCTGTGATAAGCTACCCTGTGTCAAATTTGATTTATCTAAGCAGGAAGCTACCGCTTTTCTGTTGTTGCGAACCAGTCAGCTGGTGCTGGTTGTACTGTTTCGCATTATGTTAAATCAATATGTGTAACATTAAGATGGTGCACTAGTAGTGAATTCATATGAATATTGCACATATTTAGGAAAAAAAAAATATCCCATGCATTGGATGGCGAACTAAGACCTTGACCCTGAAGATATTAGCCCAAGGATTAAGAGTGCAAGCTTTTGCTGGTGCAGTAGGAGGCACTACAAACACTTTCCCACATACACACATTAATTGGTGTTCAATTTATGGAATATTGAAGTTGGGATTCTGCCTCACTTGAGAGAGACTTTTTAATCTAATGCATTGGACTTAATTAGTAACCTATTCAATGTGAAATGTGGCATATTGTATATAATGTAAATATTTTGTGGTTACTCCTCACTGTTAAATAATACATCACAACTAGGTACCGCATTTTTGCGGTACCTATAGTTGTGATGTATTATTTAACAGTGAGGAGTAACAGTCTGTGTCTTTGTTTCATTAAACACACCATTTTCCTCTGAGCCGAACTAGCTACTTCTGATACTAGCCTACTGTTATTATAATTAAAACTATTATTCATATTGCAGCATTGTACATACTACACACACACACACACATGCACACACACACACACACACACACACACACACATACATACATATATACATATGTTTTCCATTTACTTTCAGACGGCAGAGACGTGCATCCGGCATTGGAGCTGGAATGTGGCTTGACTTTCAGTCTCAATCTTGTTGGTAGCTATCTAGTGTTTGATCAGAGGCTCTCTTATAGACCCAAGCTGACTTCATTAATTGAGCATACAGAGCAAATATTTTTATAAAAGAGGAAACTGGAGGAATAACTATTTCTTTAGAGTTTTTTTGCAATCTTTTAAATGTTTGATTATATTTCTTGCACTAGATTATTAGATATCTAAGACATCAAGTACTCCAGCATTGAGTGTATTTAATCTGTTGTTGACCCTCTGTATTCTTGTGCACATGTTTATTCCATCCATGCATAAGTTTCCATCTCAACTTGCACACCTTTGTGGTTTGAAGGTCTCTCTGTAGGGACAGCACAAAGGGCAGAGGTTTTAATTATTCTGCAGATCAGCGATGTCAGCACACCTCTCTCATTGCACCTAATTGTCCCTTTGGGGGTGCTCAAGTCCTCATAATGAGAGCACTTTGTAATCCACTGTTGTTATTTTGGTAAAGCGTTTTAGAAGCAGTTAAGATCTCTTTGTGTTCTTTACAAATTTCAGAATAATAATTTGGCTTGATTATTGAAGTTATTTTAAAAATATGCAATATATAGTGATGTTTAATTTATTTATTGAAGATTTAAAATTGTAAACTAAAGTAATAAAAGAAACGCTCATCACAATACAAGCCTGCATAATGAATTCAGCGATGACTGGTTTAAATTATCCTCGCCAAAACTTTCATGATGATTAGATGTACTTCTCCACTTTCCCCTTCCAAGCAAAGAGGAGTGTGGAGGGGAGAATCAAGTGCCTTAATGGGCTTGCAGTTCAGACCTCACTCTGGATTTTGGAGTTAAATCTATACAGCACAAACAGGAAGCTCCATTTCCTCAAGGTGCTAAATTTTCACTCTCCTACACTTTTACTAAAATTTGTTTCATCAAATGGTTCTTTCTCAATGGCTAGTGAGGGCTGGATTGAAGCACAGGAGCACTGATCATAGCAGTACAGGATGAGGCCTTGAGCACCAGAGCAATAGAGGCCCAGATCCACCATACCAGGCAAGATCCCAGGTTCAGTCTATGCAAAGAGGCCCCAGAAACCATCCAGGATCTCACAGCAGGGTGTAAGATACTAGCAGGAAGGAATACATGGGATGCCATAACCAAGTCGCTGGTCTAGTGTACAGAAACATCTGTTCAGAATACCAACTGGAGAACCCCAGGTCAAAATGGGAGTCACCTCCCAAGGTGGTGAAGAATGACAGAGCTAAGATCCTGTGGGTCGTCCAGATACAAACAGATAAAATGGTAATGACCAACCAACCGGACATTGTGATCACTGATAAGCAGAGGACAGCCGTTGTGACTGATATGACCATCCTGAGTGATGGAAACATCAAGAAAAAGACCATGAGAAATGAGAAATACCAAGGGCTCAGGGAAGAGCTAGAAAGAGCCTGGAAGGTGAAAGCAACAGTAGTACCCTTGGTCATCAGCGCACTCGGGGCAGACTTAGACTTAGACTTAGACTTTCTTTATTGTCATTTTGTATACACGGAGTGCATACAGAACGAAATTTCGTTTTCACACAGCTCAGAAAGATTGCAGTAACTCTACAGGATACCTTGCAGTGAATTACAGTACAGGATAAAGTGCAGTGATAAATCGCAGTCACTTACAGGATAAGTTTCAATTGACTTCCGGATAAAGTGCAGCAGTGAACAGTAGGCAGTTGAAATGTAAACAATGTGAAACAAATCTAAACAAATATGCAGTAAGGTGCATCAGTGATTTAAAAGTAGACAGTTGCATTGTACACAGTTTTGCAGTACGTTTCCGGGTAAGGTGCAGCAGCAATTTTGCAGGATACGATACAATGTGCAAATGTGCAAATCAGCGAGTCCAGTGTGGTACACAGTCCGTTTTTTATACTTCAGCCGTTCAGCAGTTCAACAGTCTGATGGCAGCAGGGAAAAAGCTTTTGCAGAACCTAGTGGACCTGCAGCGGATGCTGCGGAACCTCTTTCCAGAGGGCAGCAGGGAGAATAGTCTATGGTGGGGGTGTGAGGGGTCCCTGATGATGTTACGGGCTCGAGACACACAGCGCTGCGATGAAATGTCTTTAATGGAGGGAAGAGGAGCCCCGATGATCCCTTCTGCTGTCCTCACCACTCCCCTCACGTTCTTCCAGTCGGAGGCACTGCAGCCTCCACACCACACAGAGAGACAGCTGGTCAGAATACTCTCTATGGTGCTTCTGTAGAAGGTCGTGAGGATGGGCGGGGGCAGGCGGGCTCTCCTCATCCTCCGCAGAAAGTACAGTCGCTTCTGTGCCCTCTTCACCAGTGACGTGGTGTTCACAGTCCAGGTGAGGTTGTCCGTGATGTGCACCCCCAGGAACTTGGTGCTGCTGATCACCTCCACCGCTGAGTTGTTGATGAGCAGTGGAGCATGGTGAGGCCGGTTTTTCCTGAAGTCGACGATGATCTCCTTCGTCTTCTCCACGTTCAGGATCAGGCTGTTGTCTCTGCACCAGCCCACCAGCTGCTCCACCTCCTCTCTGTAGTCCTGGTCGTTGTCGTCTCTGATCAGGCCCACCACCGTTGTGTCGTCTGCAAACTTCACGATGTGATTGGTGGTGAACCTGGGGACGCAGTCGTGTGTCATCAGGGTGAACAGCATGGGGCTCAGGACGCAGCCCTGAGGGGAGCCCGTGCTGAGGGTGATGACATCAGAGGTGTTCTGTCCGACCCGGACTGACTGAGGTCTGTTGGTGAGGAAGTCTAGCAGCCAGTTTCGTAGGGGTGTGTTGAAGCCCAGATGCTCCAGTTTTCCCACCAGATGTTGTGGGATGATGGTGTTGAACGCTGAACTGAAGTCCAGGAACAGCATCCGCACGTGCGTGTTCTTCTCCTCCAGGTGTGCCAGGCTCAGGTGAAGAGCAGAGGAGATGGCGTCCTCAGTGGAGCGGTTCCGTCGGTAGGCAAACTGGAACGGGTCGAGTGTAGATGGGAGACTGGAGACGATGTGTTCCTTTACCAGCCTTTCAAAGCACTTCATCATGATGGGAGTCAGTGCAACAGGCCGGTAGTCGTTGAAACAGGTGACTTGAGGTTTCTTTGGCACCGGAATGATGGAGGCAGACCCCCACTTTGGAGAACCCCCACTTTGTAACCCCCACTTTGGAGAAGTGGCTCCAACAGATACCTGGAGAAACATCAGACATCTCAGGCCAGAAGAGCACAATCTTAGGAACAGCTAAGATCCTAAAAAGGACCCTCAAACTCCCAGGCCTCTGGTAGAGGACCTGAGCTTGAGAAATGGAGAGCCGCCCACCCTGCTATATAATATATGCCCTGTGATTGACTGGCAACCTGTCCAACGCGTACCCCAAAGCTGTACTCAAGTAAGAGTAAAAAGGTATTTAGTAAATCTTAGGATCTTACGCAAGTTCTGAGTATCTCATCATAGCATCTGATTTAATATTCAAAAGTGATGTAACTGAAAAGCGAAAATACAAGTACAAATTCTATTATTTGAAAGACTAAAATAAAACAAAATACACAACAAATAGGAGAAATATTTTCTGCACAACACAAATTAAACCAATGCTTACAGCGATTAATGTATATACAGTATATTAGAACTTCCAATAACAATATCTACTGTATGTTCACTTGACCTCCAAATGGCTCAATAAGTTCAAAATAACAAAGCTTGTGTACAAACAAGAAAGTCCCACTTTCCCACATCAGAAATCTCAGCTCAGAAGAGCACAATCTTAGAAAAAGCTAACATACTGAGGAAAACCCTCAAGCTCCCAGACCCCTTGTGAAGTACCTGAGCAGGAGATGAAGAACCACACCCCGCTCAGGAAAACAAAGGTTGGGTGGGCCATATATATATATATATATATATATATATATATATATATATATATATATATATATATATATATATATATATAGCCTGCCCAAATGCTGAAGTTGTGGTAAAGTCAGAGCAAGATAGGTTTCCAGACAGTCTGTTTCCCAAATTTTCTGTAGTCCATTGCTGTTGTTTAAATCCATTACAGTGATGCTCATGTTATCAACCATTCCATATAAATTTGACATTTATAAATATGCATCTTCTTCTCTCAAAATGCCATGTGTGCGGATTTGAAAATTTGACAAAGAAATATGAAATGCAGTGGAAATGACAGATTGTATCAATTCAGATGTCAATTTCCATGCAGAAAATGTTCTATCAATATAAAAGGAAATGTTTATACACAAAAGCAGCTGACAGAAACAGGATTTGTTGTTGCAATTTGTCAACAGCTGAAGACTCTATCAATCGAGTTGTCAAAAGCAATTATTTTGGTGCCATCATTTTCTACTTTCTAACAAAGGGTTCATGTTCTAAATTAGTGACAGGACATGTTTTCCTGTTTCAGCAACACTGGATTATGCAGAATTTTGCATTGATGCATATCTACAGTTTCAAACACATCCTTCTGAAACCACGCATTTGACAGTATTGTTTATTAAAATGTATGATTGCTCAGCTTGTCCTGCATTGAAATGACTCTCATTGCTCATCCAGATAGTAAACATCAAGCTAATGCAAAAATAAAGTGTCAGCTTGTCTATGAGATGAAAACAGGCGGTTCCACATTAATCCTAAAAAAAGCCCGTTGATAGATACTAAAGGTTACTTTTCCCCCATGAGGTGAATGGATAGAAACAGGTTTGAGCTAGAGGAAAAATGAAAACCTTACTGAAAGTTATCATAATATACAAGTATGTTTAATTTAACCACAGGAATTACATTTTTGATGCATAATGCTCCATCAACTTCACTTGTTTTAATCTAGAACAATGCAGAATATTACCAATGCAGATCATTTAATAGTACAACCACCTTAAACCTTATGGGACACATTTTGACATGGTCTATTTTGGCAGAAGTAGGTACGATTATGTATGAGTATGATGTAAACACTGAATTTCAAAACGTCTGATATGTTTCCATGCCCATAATGGTTTATCAGACATCTTGATGTTTTTAGTTAATTTTCTTCTGCCACCAAAAATAAAGTGACCTCATAATCAATTGCTAAATATTTGAGATAATCTATAACAGCAACCTTGTTTGGCCCAGATTCGTTGGTCTACATTCTAAAATGATTTGTTTACAAATACCATTTATATTTGAAATTAAATAATGTAAAGTTAGAAATGATTCATTGAGAATTTCTGATGACATTAATATATGTAATTACATAACATAAATGACTGCTGAATCCAATTTCAGTTTGAGGTTGCAAATTAAAAATATACATATTATTTTCCTTGTTGCCAAGGTGTGAGGTCTTTCTTAGCGAATCCTTTTTCATTTTAGTGCAACCTTTTTTTCAGAAATGCTTTCTCCTCTAAAAATCTCATTCAATCAGAAAATGTCTTTCCACCATTTAATGTCCTCTTCCTTCCTCTCAATGCTCTCTGCAAAAGGAAATTTCTTGTGCTCTTAGCATCTAGGAAAAAAGAAAACCACAGTTGGTTTCGCTCTCTTTGTCACACCCATTGAAACATCGCTCATCTGTCTACCCAGAAAATAAGCTGTCAGAATGGAGAAAGGCACTTGTCTAAGGATCATATTTATGTAAGAGCTGTGTTTGCTTCCAATTCCACGTAGGTGCAACATCTTTCACCTTCACACTCCACTCCAGGAAAATCATGTATTTTCTCCATGTGATTGCAAATTACTATTGCACTAGATGTCCCTCACTCATTTTTCAGCTACAGCTAATGGATAAAGTTTGTCCCCACGACAGCTGCGTTTCCCACCTGGATCAATGGCAATGTATGCATTGCTTATTACAGATGACTATGTATTTTTGATGGCTTTTAGAGACAAAAGCAAACTCATCACAGCCTTACTTGATGTGAATGTAGATACTTTAATTCTTAGTTTCCAAGAGCTTGTATCTAACTTACAACATTGATGGCTAGCCTTTGCATTCTTTTACATTAGTATCTCGCCAGAGCTTATGGTTCTCTCTGGCTACCTGGGTTAGCAAATCACACTTTAACAGGATTCAAAGTACTTCTATACTGACTGTTTCTTATATTACTAAGAACATATAATTATAATTTTTTTGCACACCCACAGTGAAATATTTGGTTAAAGAGTTTCCTCATATAGTACTGCAGTTGGATTAGGGGACTGCTTGAGCTAACAGTACTGGTGAAACAAAACAATTCTAGTACACCTCTATAGCTAAAAAGTGTAAATGCAAACTTTTGGTATCTTTGTGAAGGTAAGGCATTAAATAATATTTTTCCACTGGAACCATTATGGTAAATGTGACTCTGCTTTATAGGTGATTAAACAAAGAAATTTTACATACATTTATTTCAAAATAAACATTGTAAAACACAATGAAAACCCTTTTAAAATATAGGAAAGGCCTCAGACTTTAAAGACCCACATCTTGAAAATTGCAGCAAATCCTAGCTGAATCAGTTGAAGCATATTTGTTCCACAAAGTTTTTAGTGGGCAGTGTGCCAGGCGGACCTGTGATCTTGGCACAGCTTAGCCAAATGTGCTAGAACTGTGCCAAATCTGTTTTGTTTCAAAGTGGTTCAAAAATGTTTTGAAAGAGTAAATATGACACTGATCTATCCACCCAGCCAGCCATCAAACTTATTTAACAGTTATCCTTGGGCCATGAGCCATGGCAGTCCTGGTCTTTAAGTTCAGTGAGGAAGAAGTGGGGTACTCCCTGGACAAGCCATGTATTCAGTGTTCAAAATGAGGAATGTTCTTCCTCCAGATACTTCTACTGCAACTGCTTATTGAATATATGCGTATTTTCTCTACAGTGACAATTACTGTTCATGAGAAAACTACAATGAGAGTCAAACATCTGAACGTGCAGCATAAATATAGTAACATTGTTCAAGTTGAGGTTAAAATAGTTAGCTTACACCTGAGCATAACCACAACTTCATTCATGCTATTTTGTATGAATGAAGAACAGCATTCCACTCAGAGACAATCAGCTGAAAAGAAAGAATGAAGGATATGAGCACAGCTTTTGTTTCCTTGTTGTTTCTGAAAGATAAGTATCAAATTTGGGAAAACAGCAGATTCCAGAAGACTGTACTTCTTATAAGCAGGCATGATTGTTTTTCTTCTTCTTTCGCCCTCAATCTTTTTGTGATCCGTTGTATGTTTTGTGTCACCCACTGAATGAGAGGCTTACTGTTACTGTCATCACACACAGTCAGTGCAGTCGGAAAAATCTGGACCTGACCCAATTGTTTGCAGAAAGTCCTGGTGAACCTTAGAGGGTATGTACAAGTACACAAGCTTTGCAGCCAGGTTACATTTGGACCAAATTACCTGGTCCGAATTTGCCATTGTAAGCACAACATCATGTGATCACTGCTCTATACAAGCATAGCAGAGGCCGCAACATTGAATGAAAAAGTTAAAGATCATGCCATTCATATGTGCAAATCACACAGATTCCGTGTTGGACATTCTCCTGCCACACTGCTCACACTTTCATGCATTTATCATAATCAGTCCAGACATAAAGGCTTTTACCCAGAGGGTGCCAAAAACCTTTTGGGGTAATAATTAAATATTTGAATTAATAAAACATACAACTGCTCAAAATGGTAATGAGGGGACCTATAGCTGTTTTTTTTAAATAAGAGAGCTTCTCAGTATAATCATGTTAAATATTTGACTTCGAATAAATATAAATACATGTGAGAAAATCAGTGCCTCCAAATCCGAGACCATGGTCTTGAACCGGAAAAGGGTAGAGTGCCTCCTCCGGGTTGGGGAGGATGCACTTGTCTTGTTCACGAATGAGGGGAAGATGGAGCGGGAGATCGACAGGCGGATTGGTGCGGCGTCTGCTGTGAAGCGGGTGCTGTACCGATCCGTTGTGGTGAAGAGAGAGCTGAGCCAAAAGGCGAAGCTCTCGATTTACCAGTCGATCTACGTTCCTACCCTCATCTATGGTCATGAGCTTTGGGTCGTGACTGAAAGACCGAGATATCGGATACAAGCGGCCGAAATGAGTTTTCTCCGTAGTGTATCTGGGCTCTCCCTTAGAGATAGGGTGAGGAGCTCAGTCATCCGGGGAGGACTCAGAGTAGAGCCGCTGCTCCTCCACGTCGAGAGGAGCCAGTTGGGTGGCTCAGGCATCTGGTCAGGATGCCTCCTGGACGCCTCCCTGGTGAGGTGTTCCGGGCATGTCCCACCGAGAGGAGGCCCATGGGAAGACCCAGGACACGCTGGAGGGACTATGTCTCTCGGCTGGCCTCGGAACGCCTTGGGATTCCCCCGGAGGAGCTGGCCCAAGTAGCCGGGGAGAGGGACGTCTGGGCCTCCCTACTGAAGCTGCTACCCCCGCGACCCCGACCCCGGATAAGCGGAAGAAAACGGACGGACGGACATGTGAGAAAGTTTCAATCTGAAAAGTCCTATAAGCTATATATTAGCTGCGAAAAGTACACAAACAAATCCCTTTACCAAACACGAGATCTAACGTAGTTAGAGATGAAAAGATATGGGTCACCAAGTTTACGTTTATATATCTTGTTTGTTCTTTACTGTCCATTAGTGGCAGCAAAATATGGTAAGGAAACAAATTTTCCTTGTGACCTAGTTGCAATGCAGCTACTCTGTGGGGGTGTAATGAGAAAACATATCACACTGCTCTTACAGCAAAATGTGCATACCCCGTGTGTGAACCATGCATGCGCAAGCTCAGAGCACGCATTAATGTGAGAGCAAACGACTGGGTCATTTGTGAGTAACTGTACTGCTACCACACTTTGATGTGCTGTTTTGTCTCTCCCCACCCCCTTTGCCCCCATGCCTCCACCCCTAATTTTTGCATGTAGCAAATATAAGCTGTCTCTGTCAAAGTAGCTCAGCATGACACTGCTCTGTGTGTCCAATGGGAAAGTAAAAGCTTTAGATGGTGTAAATAGTCCAGTTGGAGTGGGCTGGGCTGGTTAGTTACAGCACAGGATGAGATGCCTGTCGGTCTCATTGTGTGAGCCCTTTCTGCTGGAAATAACGACCACGTCCATAAACCCAACAAGCTTTGAAGCTGCTTTTTGCATTGGACATAATTTCAAGATTTTTTTTTCAACAGTTTCATGCATTAACATTTTCCGCATCTTTTTGTTTGTATTTTAGCTTGTAAATCACTTTGTGTATTGTTGAAAAGTGCTATATAAATAAACTTTGATTGATTGATTGATTGATAAACACAGTGTCATCACATGTAGTTTTCTTGTTTATTTAGCAATGAAATAAGTGATTTTCATATTATAGTTTAGACAGATGATTTTTGCAAGTGATTGCAACACTAATTCACCAATCCACCTTAGGATTTTGTTGTTTTATGTAATGCACCTTGGATTTTTGAGATATAAAGTCCCAGTAAAGAATGCACTTAAAAACTAGAAGGAAAAATATTGACAGGTTTAGTCCACAATAAATACCATCCCAGGCAGGTTTATAACTAAAGTTATTTATATTCAACCAAAATGTTTGTTGGAAATATCACGAAAGATAAGACAATGTAGAAGGGTATCAATTTTCAATATATACATAGTCTTTTTTTTATTAGAAAAAATGACTTCTTGAAAAATTTTTTATTTACTCAATAATCAGTGGGAATGCCTTTATTGCCATTGCAGCAATCAATTACTTTTAATAATATTTGATCATCTTTTTACATTTCAGAGCTGATATGTTTGACAATGTGCATCCATTGCGATTATCTCTAAATCTTGAGGTTAAAGTCTACTTGCCATCACCTTCCATCAGCTTCTTCCACAGATTTCTCTACAGGATTCGAGTCAGAACAATGGGTGGGCCAACTAAAAATGTTACCTTTACTCTCTGTCAAAAGTACAAAGTGTATAGAAAGAAATGTTGATTTTGTCATGTGAAAAGGAATATGTCTTAATGTATAGGTTATAAGATGGCCTGCTCTCTCCTAGCCCAGAGGCTTTGAGTATGCAAGAAATAATAAATGATTTTCCATTTCATTCTTCTCCTTTTCACACTTTCTAATACAAACAAAATAAATAAAAAATAAACATTTTAAGCAGTTTCATTGTGCAGGACAAAGAGGAATTAGGTAATGACTTCCTCACAGTTACAATTAGTTTTATGCCACCATAAAAGTCACAGCAGCATTCTTTCTTCACAGTTGCACTCTTATCGAAAAAAATCTCTTGACATCAAAAGAACCTGCTGCTTAAATAGTTGTCTTAAGCTCTAGGGCTACTCCCTTCTTTGTTTCATCTTAACACCATAGCGACATGTACATAAGCGCTGTGGGATGGAGACAAGCTGAAGAAGAGAGACAGACAGAGGCCAGGGGACAGAGATTAGAAACAGGACAGCAAAGACAGATGCAGTTGGGGAGGGTTAATCCTGTCTGTGAGTGAGTGATCATGTCCATCCACCCAGCTGTGGCGCCATGAGGGGGCCATGGGGCTTGCTGGCAGTCTGATGAGGCGTCACCACCGTCTGCTGCTGGAGAGATCTCTCACTCGACAGTTCCTGTCAGCGGGACAGCCAGCCAGGTAGGAGGGAAGATAGAGGGAAGGCAGTGAGAAGATAGAGGTGGGGAAAAAGAGTTTTTGTCTGTACTTCAGACACTATTATAAGGTTTGTATCTTTTGGTTTATCAGTGAACGTAAGGTGTTTTTCTCTTTGACTGTAAACAGCAGTGTGAAAACTAAACAGGTTTCCTAATGAGATAATTAAGGTTGGGTTGATTAATTTTACTGTGAGGTTATCTGCAAGGTCTTTTGATAAGCAATACTGAGACTCTCTTAGCATAATGGCACACAGATGTCACCTTTTACCTGCCCAGTAGAGGGAGAAAATGAGCTGATTTTAAGTTTTAAAATATTTGATTGTGGAAGTATGAGAAAAAAATGTTGTAATATAAAATCAATCATATTATTGATGATCAACAGATAGGATTTTATTCAATCTTAAATTCCCCTTCTGTGTAGTGTTAACATTTTGTTAAAGTAACTACCAACATGCCTGTTAAAGAAACAGCTGTAACGTATGGATTGAATAGATTGGAGATCATAGGACACTGATGTAACATTTTAGTCACTGACAGAATAATTAGGAACAGAGTTTAAAAAAAGAGTTTGTACTTTACGAATAAGGTGGTTTTACAAAAACTGGGATTGCAATCTGCATTAGGAACAAACATAGACACTTTATAGGTAGATGACCCATGGACTGACGTTACCTATTGGAGCTGACGCGTCAGCGTGGCCGCCATCTCAGATGGGTCCCTCACGCGCCACCAGTGCATTTATTTGTAATGAGGAAACGGTATGCCCATCTAACATAAATCCTAACTCCCCAAAGTTTTACCCCATGTTCACATGGTTTGGTTTGTTGCAAACGGTAGAGATGTGGTTATGATACAGTACACTCAAATATAAAAAAAAAAAATGCATGTGCAAATTCTCCGTTATCCGGGTCATCGCAACAGCAAGCAGGCTTTGATCAGAGGCAACTGGACTTTCGCTCAGTTCTTTTTGGAAACGTTTCCACACCTATCCAGGAGTCTTTGTCAATTCTGGTGGCTTGTTCTCATGCTGAAATACGTTGTTTTATGCTTCTAACAGGCAGACATGGGATATTAATGTATAAATAAATACACTATTTCATGCTGAAATGTATAAATAAATATGTGATTTCATACCGACATACATTGTTTTAAGCTCTTAAACAAAGATGGGTGTTTTATTACATATTAATAAATGTATAAATTAATACATTTTATATTTTAATGAAGAAACATATTTGATAGTTAATTTAAATTTATTTCACTCTCTCACACAGGTACAATCCTGAGACTTCTCTACATACCAACAATAATCATATTTTCATATGATTTCACATTTCTGTGTGCTGTGCATGCACACATGCATACAGGACATTCCAGTTTCTTATAATACTTGCCTGCTTGCAACTAGGCCTGAAGCTTAAGACCCGTAAGAACTGTTTTGCACATCTTCCTGCATGTGTTGGTACTCTCTAACTCCCAGGTACTTAATGTGACAAAGAGATTCAGCCTTAGTTTGTGAAATGCAGAGATAACAAATCAATAAGCATGAAATTATGGTCCATTGTTTGGGTTTCTGCAATGTTCTCACCAAGTAAAAACACATCTTAAGAACCAATCTTGGCCCAAAACGGTGATCTGCACCACGGGATCTACTATCACTAGTTACCGGCAGTGATTGCAACCGTAGGCTGCAGGAAATATAGGCAAAGTTGCTCCCTCTATGTTTACTCCCACTGGCTGTTATGCCAGCCTAGAGTAGAAGAGGCCCATCCAACCATCCAATAAGATGGCGATGCAGGATGCGCTCCAACATGTAATTTCTATGGGAACAAAGTAGAAGCTTAGATAACCAATTACACTGCCTTGCATAAATATTTACCCCCCCCCCCCCCCCCTTGGCATTTGTCATGTTTTGCTCTCGCCAAACCTTAAATTAAAATAGTTTTTTTGAGAGTTTGCACCATTTAATTAACATAGCATGCCTACAACTTTGAAGATGTATTAGTTTTTAATGTTAAATCAACAACAAATAGGAAAAATAACAGAAAACCTTAGCATGCACAACTGTTCAACCCCATAAAGTCAGTACTTTGTAGAGGCCACTAGGATTTTTTCCATTCCTCAAAGCAAAACTGCTCCAGCTCCTTGATGTTGGCTGGTTTTCACTTCTGAACAGTGCTCTTCAAGACTAACCACAGATTCTCAATTAGATTGAGATCTAGACTTTGACTAGGTCATTCCAACACATTTAGATGTTTCCCCTTAAACAACTCAAGTGTTGCTTGAGCAGAATGCTTTGGGTCAATGTTCTACTGGAAACTGAATCTCTGTCCCAGTCTCAGATCATAGGAAGGTTTTGCACCATCCATCTTTTCCTCGACTCAGGCTAGTTGTCCAGTCCTTGCTGTTTAAATCAACCTCTACAGCATGATGCTGCCACTATCATGTTTCACTGTGGGAATGATGTTCTAGGAGTAATTTGATGTGTTGGATTAGCGCTTGATAAAGAGTTTCCCTTGGTGGCTGAAAAGTAAGGTTTTAGACTCATCTGACAAGAGCACCTTCTTCCATACATTTGAGAAGTTGCCAACAGGCCTGTTGGCACATTCAAAACATGCCTTCTTATGTTTACCACTAAGTAATGGCTTGTTTCTAGCCACACGTCCATAAACTCCTGTTATATGGAGTCTACATCTTATTGTTGTCCGATGGACAGATCCTCCAGTCTCTGCTGTGGAGCTCTGCAGCGACTTAATGGTTACCTTTGGTAGTCTGTGCTGCCTGTGTGATAAATACCATCCTTGCCTGGTCTGTGAGTTTTGGCAGGTAGTCCTCTCTTGGCAGGTTTGTTGTCGTACCATGTGCTTTCAATTTCATAATCCCACCCTGACTTGCACTTCTCAACAACTTTGTCCCCGACTTGTTTGGAGGGCTCATTGATCTTCATAGTGCCTCTTGCTCAGTGGTGCTGCAGCCTCTGGAGCCTTTCAGAAAAGCTGTTTATATACTGACAGATCATGAGACACACAGGTAGACTTAATTTAACTGATTATGTGTCTTTTGAATGTAATTGGATGCACAAGAATGTTTTTAGGGGCTTCTTAGCCATGCCAATTATCTGTTTTTAATGTTTTATACCTTTTTTTATATATATCCATTTCTCATTTCACTTCACCAACTAAGACTATTTTGTGCACATCTATCACATAAAATAACATTTAAAAGAAATTAAAATTGCAGGTTGGACTGTAACAAAAATGTTAGAAAGCCAAGGGGGTGAATACTTTTGCCAGACAATTGCATATTTAGCATGACCCAAGATTTACAATTCTAGCTACTCAAAGCCCTCATTGCTTTGTGTGCCCAGGATAGCAATCCTTTCACAATAGGTTTTACTTCCAAGAAAAGTAATCAAATTCCAGTTTTCAGAATACTGATTTCCAAGTTGTTTGTCCTTGCCCTCTGCCTCACCATCAAATCCCCAGAGAAAAAGTAAAGGGAAATAAACAAAGATCAATCTTTGTTAAATGATCCATGTGTAAGACGGCAGTAAAACTGGGAGAACAGACAGAAATCTAGCAGTGGATTAGTGGGAGAGCGGCCATCTTCCAGCAGTACGATTAGGGGTATGATCTGTTGTCCTGCAACATATCAAAGTGTCTCTGACTGGTATATGCTCATCTGTCTGTGCATGGGAGTAAAATATGCTACAAACCTAGAGTGAAACTATGAATGTATAAAAACATCTCTGTACAATATAAATAAGTTAAAATGGTTATACATTGGTTTCAAACCTTTTATAATCCTTCATTTGAAGTTACAGGCCTCGGTTTTGCTCATTCTCTGTTTAGATATTAAAGATACTCATAGATATATACCTAATTCTGTCATGTTCAGATCTGTCTGATATATCTAATTTTTTGCTACAGTGTAGGGGGAGTGTGACAACATGCAGACAAACAAATCCCTAGATATAGCAAACAAATCCCTAAACCTTTAACGCAAATTCTGAGGGAATCTTATGTTTCTGCAAGCTTTTTAGAAGGAACGCGTCACCCTAACGTAATGCTTTTGGTAATCAATGTTACTCCACAACACATGCATTGTGGACCTAGTGTGCGTGAAAACATACAAAGAAAAGGCAGTTTGTATGTGCAAACAAAAGAGACACTGGATGATCGTCCAGTGTCAGTCTACTGTGAGAAATAAGTTTATCAATATAATCTGATACAGACAACATATAGAGGAAAAGTTTCAACAAATAAAATAATGTTTGATGGCAGCAGTTGCAGCAAAGTGATTGTTTTGACATAGTGAGCTGTATTTTTGAACGTTAGTATTCCAACTCAATTGTTTCTGTATTAATTGATATGATACAACTATGAACTTCTTCTTTGGAAGCTTAACATATAAAAATGCCTACTTGCTCCACTGTTTGCAGGTATACCTTTAATTAGACATTAAAATTCACTCAAAGGGAAACTAGATCACTCCTCCGGTCAGTGAGTTGATTTTCTTTTCAGCCTTTACCAACATGTAAGGAATTTAAGGTAACTATGGATGCTGAACCTTAAATTAAAGTGACCACCAAAATGTTCTCAGATGGAATCTTTTCACTTGTAAACTAAAGCTCAAAGTGGAAGAAGATCTGTGATCAAAATAAATATTAGCTTTTAAAAAGGATTTACAGTGCTAGCAAGAGCACACCAAGTATGATTTTATATAACAAGTAACCTAGTTTTGTCATTTTATGATGAGTTATAATTCATCAATGAATGCCATTGTGGTTTTTCCATCCCTGACCGCATTGTCAACTTAGGTATTTCACATAAGTGGTAATTTACTCTAACTAATGTGCCCTCAATGCTTTACAAGCATACAAAGAGCCAGATTAACACTGAATAAATGTTATTTTTATCTCTGTTATTCTTCTGTAGCAGTGGAGTTAATGAGGCAGATAAATATGCTGTAATGATCAGAGCCTATTTCTTCAAGTGGTCCTCCCAATCTTTAAACAATGAAAGGACTGGTATGATGATATTATCCTGTTGATGTTCACACATGTTTTTTTTTACCCATAATTGCTGTGCAAGACAAGGCTTGTTTACATGTAAAAGGTTGGTTCAGAAGTTGCCAAAATAATCCAAATAATCACTGTGTCGAGGAATGAGGCGGACAGGAGAAATCACCGATATTGTTCTGTCCACTTGTGAAGATTGTGGCTTAGTTGATCCATGGAGAGTCCTTTATGGGGTTTAAGTGCTCTAGCTAATGTGAGGAGATA
This sequence comes from Fundulus diaphanus, assembly GCA_037039145.1. Classification (NCBI taxonomy): domain Eukaryota; kingdom Metazoa; phylum Chordata; class Actinopteri; order Cyprinodontiformes; family Fundulidae; genus Fundulus; species Fundulus diaphanus. The sequence continues at coordinate 34,201,917 of CM073122.1, forward strand.
CAAGGGGCCATTTATTGGTTGTTGAACTTCTGTGTCAGGACCTTCACATATCAAAACATCAAATGAAGTAAAGTCTTATGTATGAAAACTTTTCAGAATCCATTCACTTGAATATTTTGTCGACATCTTTGAAGCAGGAGTCAGACAAAAAAAAATGAGGCTCAGAAAGATTTGACCTGAAAAAGTATCTTACAGATGTTGCTCCTTTGCATCTCATCCTTACCATCTGATAAAGTGGAAGTTTGTCTAGCAAACTAGTTACTGATTCGTAAGCAGTGTACAAAACATAAGGCCAGACAAATGGAAATTTAGAAGAAGGGATGCTTTTTTTATCGTTTGTCATAAAAGACAAACTCTTAAACACTGTTTAAGAGTGTAAATAATTTATATTGAGCGTTCAAGGTAAAATACATCGAGTGCAAGATTTGGCAGCTGAAACAATTGAATTAAGATAAGATCGGCAATCCATAAAATGCATAATTACCGATGTAAGACAAAATATGAAATTGCTTACATGCGTTTAATGCTTAATGCTGCATTAATGCTGTGAATGTACAGAATAGAAAAACTATTCAGAAAAGTAATGAACATTTTTATTCCCTCTGGAGAAGATACAACAAATACATCTGTATCTTGTGCTTTTATCAAAAACATTTTTCGTTGTATTAATTCTGGTTGATAGCTATGGTGGCTTTTACTTTTAAAAAGTAATGTTTGAGTATTATGAAGAAATACGACTTTTAGACTGCAGTGTCTCCACTACTTAGTATTTCCCTTTCTCTTGTCCAATCATTTATCCATCTCTCCCGAATGCCTGAGAAAGTTCCATTTCTGTCTGTGCCAGAACATTTTTCTGCTAGGTTTCCCTAACATATCTTGAAAATGTACACATAAATGCCATCAGTGCCCACACGCAGCCAGATTGCCCCTGTCAAGCAAACACAGCTAGCCCAGACAGTCGCGCTTACAGGATGTGAAGCAGACTTGAAGAGTGAAACGATCCAGAGAAATTGTAACCCATCAGAGAGACCACTTCATGAAATCTTAAAAAGGGATGTGTTATACCCTTTTTGAGGATAAGTTTCAACTTTGAAGTTCACTGAAAACATTTGTACATTTTAACATTCATACTCTGTTATGGAGTAAAAAAAAAAAAAAAAAACTGGATCATGGCTGGGGTTTTTGTTGGCCAGTGGGTAAACCTTGCATCTCATTTGACTGCTGTTGCTTTTTTATAATCAAAACAAATAAATTATATTCATCAATGGCAATTTCTGGATCAAGTACAGTCAATGTTTCAGCTCAAGGCTGAAACACAACAAACCATCCAATCTGTCCAACCCAACATTCGGATCCGTACAGATTTTTTTTTCCTCACCTGCTGACTACATAGAGGCTCCTTCTACAGACTCGAGAGATTGAGTATTTACGCAGGAGTATCTACCGCAAACTCCGGAAGTTCCGACAGCATAAACAAGCCGGGCCGTAAACATAAAGCTAGAGTTGCTGCTCGAACAAGCTCAAAGATGATTGCTGTTTAATTTTCTTATCTGATTGTTGTACTTCTGAGCTCCTACCATGGGTAAGTACACAGTTTATTGAAATGTTTTATTGATTATGTATTGAGCTCTGTTTTTTCCGGGACGGACCCATATGGAGACGAACCTGGCCAGAAATTGCGTTCCATCGGACGGATCCGAGGGTTTGGTGTCTATAAACTCTCCTGCTATTTGTATGGGAGTGGTGGACTAGTGGGAACGCTGGAGATAGGCACCAGCAACCCCCGCGACCCCATGAGGGATTAAGCGGGTCAGAAAATGGATGTATGGATGGATGGTGGCCTAGTGGTTAGGAAGCTGAGCGTTTGTGTCTTGGAGAGGCTGCAAAGGTCACCGGTTTGAAACTCAGTGGGTCACTCTGGCTCCCTGACCCAATCGGTGGTCAAGGGGAGCTCTCTGTGTGCCACTCAGTCTTGGCAGCACACGGCTCCCTAAGGGATGAGTTAAACATAGAGACATGTTTTCCCTCTGTGAGACTATAAAAGGAAATATTTAATTACATGTGATAGCATACTTCTCCACAGGATCAATCGTTATGTGTAATACACTGATTGACCTTAGGCCTTCTCTGACTAACTCTCCCTTTGTGTTCCCACTGACTCTCGAACAGAGAGAATGTCTTTGTGTCAGAAACTCAGCACCTATCTTTCCGCTGGGGAATGAGAACACATTGGCATAAACCAATGGGCAGCACTAAAATTGAATTGCAGATGGCTGGCCATTGTGTCTCCGATGACACAAAGAGACATCTACTGTCTCTCATTAGTTCAGCTTTCCACTAGATATCCATTCTGTTTTCATGGATGCAGCTTCCCATTTCACTCCCCTTCATGTTTCTGTTGACTTTAAATTGTTTATCCTCGAATAAAACAAATCAAAGGTGCCTTGGACAAAGATTCCAATTAGCTTCTAAACTGTCTTTAATTATAACCTATGCGTCTGTTTATCTTCCAAGAAGATAAATTGGACCAGTGTGGGAGTTTACCTTCCTTTCAACTTTGGTCCCTTAAAGCTCTTTTTGCACATTTACCAGGTTTACAGTTGGTCCTGATTGTTCATTGATATAACTTTGTTTGCAGCCTGATGAAAAATCTCACTTCCGGAACAATCATGCAAAATTTGATGGTATATATAAACACTAGAGGTTTCATACAAAACGTCTTTTCTTTCCAGCTTGTAAGACCCTTCCTTTCTTTTTTTGTTTCCCTTATGTTCTCACCTCATGCACAGCTGACATAGCCAAGTGGACATGTTGAGTTATTGTGCTTGAGGCAGTCGTACTCTGCTGTGCTTCACAGATGATCATTTCCCAATTCCACAGCCGAAGAGCGCAGGCCTGCAGTAATTGCTGCAATGCATCCAACAGCCGGTCCTTATCTGATGCTGTGACACGAACAGGCCCCATTTTATTGGTCTCACACCCTATGTAATTACAGTAGAGCTTGCATCATTTCCTGCAGCGGAGATGACCATGATGTTGTCACCCTAGGGTGCTTGATGCTGATTGGATGCACAGTGTGGCCCTGAGCAAATAAATCACTTTTGCTCTGTTCAGAGTAGAAACATAAGCCCTTTGGGTGACCAACCACTCTCATCACTGAGATACAAATACATACACACACCATGCTTAGCACAAACAATTACTGCCTTGATTCCCTAAGCACTAATCAGAGCCAACACAAGACACATGCAGCATACTGGTGAGATCATAATTAAAACCTCTCTCTTGGCGTATTATTTGGTATATCCCAGAAGGAAGACTGTGACTGTAAATATACATCACAATAAACCACTACAACAACAGTGCTGTTGTTTACACTACTAAGCAGTGTTTTTAACTATTAAATTCAAAAGACACAAAGATTTTAGAGAAGCGAACTTTAAGAAAAACAAAATACACAAACCAAACAAAAACCCCACCAAAAAACACATTTTGCATTTGCAAATTAAACTTTTGACGCTCTTTTTTACAATGTGCCCGTTTGTGGATCTGCAATGTAGTTTTTAAGCTAAACGGTAATGAAGCTGTCACAACTATTTGTGACATAAACAAGTGCTTATGTCACAAATAGTTGTAACATAAACACTTGTTGGAGCAAATTTGGCCAACGTTTTACCTGAACTGCTGTTTTATTAAATGTATAATAAAAAAAACATAAAAAAAAGAATACTGTGCCTCTTTTTCTGTAGATGGACAGACCGGTTTGTCTTTATGTGAAATATTTTCTATTTTGTTACAGATTCTGTGACATCTACCTAAATAAACTGCAATTTTACTTTATGAATTTGACCTTCCTCTTATCATTCTTAAGCAGATGGAGTGCTAAATAATGCAAAATCAAATCTGCTATGTCTGCGAACCTCCACCTTTAATGGCTTGCATATGAAGTTTAACGGAAAAGAAGATTTTTACATATCAGGAACCTTTTTAAAACACAACAAGAAAAGGGTATTGCTTTTATTCCTCAGACTTGTAGGAGGTAAGAGAAGAATGAGTTTACCCGTTCTGAAAGATGGGGAGGTAAAAAACAGACAGGTTCCTGCCTCCACAGAGCTTAGCTTCCATTAAGCACTGATTTTTATTATCGGCGATAGCAGAAATAGGCATTGGTATCTGTAAAGCTCTGAAAAGAAAATTACAGTCATACATCACATTTATATTACATTAAAATACTGGTCCACTGTAGGTCATGTGAGAGACTTGTTCTTCTTTTCCAGGTACAAAATTCTATTTAGAAATTATTTTGCAGTATCTTTTTTTGATTAGTTATGTTTATATCAGACACTAAATAAAACAGTGTTTATACTGCCTGATACAAGTTTTCAATGTTATTGTATGTTATTCTATGTCAATACCAAGTTTACTATTATGTTTTTAATCACCTGAGGTAACTTTCTGTGACTTTGTCACGTAAAAAAAATGTCTATTAGCATTTGTTATGTTGATGAGGTGTTAAGGCAGAAACATTTAGGTACACATTACTATTTATACATTGTGGAAGTAAACTAGACAAGAAAAAACAACTGCAATTTTTGTTACTTAGCTTACACATGTTTAATTTTGAAAAATGTGATGATTACACCTTGTTTTCAAAACTCTTTTCTTTCATTATCATTTCACAAGGTTTCCACTACTCTCCCTCTTTGCCTCTCTTACTCTTTCTGATTTAATTTATTTTGATTGATTAATTCTAGATTTGACTGGCTTTTCCATTTGTTCGACCAGCAACTAACCCCTCTGCACGCATTGCTATACCTTCATCGTCTCATCCTAATGTCATCCTGAGGCCAAAAAAGTATCAACAGTGCTCTATTTTTAGTTGAACTTATTTATCACAAATCTCAAACTGGGTTTCAAAATTATAATCCTGTTAACTGTAACATATTTAAGTTCAGGTTTGAGTAAGTATTTCATATTTTAAAATACAGCTTATCAAAGATCCCAGATTCATTTAAAAAAATATTCACATAGCCCTTTAAATTAATGCAGAACTGCAATCAACCACCTATGGCACAAAGCCATATTTTCTTACAGTGCTTTTACTCTATACAGTGCAGGGGACATCCATTTCTACTGATGTGACATGCGAATGCAGGACAGAAAACTCAGGATGATAGGACACCATGGTCGTGTCTATTATATCAAAGACCACCACTGTACACCATAGGGAAAAAAGCTGTGTTACAATTTATTTTAATTTGACCAACGTAAAGTATTTCTTTTTACTGGCAGTGATATTAACATTTAAAAGTGGCCCAGCCAGAGTCCCGACTTTAACCTGATAGAGAATCTGATGAGGGAGCTAATGATTAGGGGCATGGAAAGAAGGCCTTCCAACCTCCTTTAACATAAGAAAAATAATTACTAGTAGAAACACACACAAAGCTGAGCACCAACTACAAGAATGGACTGATTGCTTTAATGCCAATACCAATTTCTCCACAAATTATTGAGAATGGTGTTATTTTTGACATGTTTTTTTTTTAATAAAGTGTAAATAAAGTGATTTTGTTTTCAAAATGATCTTCCTTTCAGTTTTTACAATTGTACTCTCAGAAAAGGTGTCTTTTTGGAGTACCTCCACAAACTGTCCCTGTCGAAGGTAAGTATAAAAGTTTTGGATAAAGAAACCAGACATGCTGTAGTTGTAACTGCCACTGACAATAAAGTAAATCCAAACCCTACATGGCAGGACTCTGTCGTTATCCTTCCTTCAGCAGAAAAGCCAGGTGGAACAGGACAGGTCTGTAGATTCCAATTAATAGTCAGCACTTAGTAGCTGTTTGTTAAGGATCTCTGTGCACTGCACAAGATATTCACACTTCAGAATGCTTTTCAGTATAATAAGAAAGAATGCAATTTAAGTTTATTTTATAAACTGAGAGAGGAAAAAAGAATGAGCAACACAAAACCAACAGAACAGAGAAACTGCCAAAAACAATTGTGCAGAATTAGATTGCTCTCTTTTGATCCCTGAAAAGAGAGCAAAAGCATGTATATGTACCAACATTACAGCACCATTCTGTTGGATTAGTTTAGGTTTTATCTGTGAAGTCTTCTTGTCAATGTTTGTTTTTCATCTGATTAAAAAAGATTAGTGCTGTATCTGAAAGGCTTATCGTGGTTTAAAAATGGATAAAAAGGCAAGTTCCAAATAAATCGCACAACAATATGTGAACATGCAATTGTTATTTGAAAGTGAAAAGCCAATCTATTTTTTAGTGCCCTGCTCACTTATTGCCACCTGTGGTAATGATGAGTAAAAACCCTTTAGACGGTTTAAATTATTAATGCATTAGCATAATGTGAAGCTGAAATTTTCAACAAAATCCCTCGTGTGACAACAACAGGAAATGCTAACAGTTGATGTAGACCAAAGCTATGTGAAACATTTTCGTAACTTTGACTTCACTTTTTTAAGTTTATCATGATGTTTAGGTACTAGACTTAGACTTTCTTGTCAATCAACTGCACACTCACAATGTACATTTGAGCACATTTTTGTTGCAAGGCTCTATATGTACAGAAAAGTTACACGTTAGACCATATGAAAAGTGCAGGTATATGTCGCAGCAGAAAGCATTGCAACAATGAACAGATCATATGATGGTATAGATAGTACATAAAAGTATTATGCATATTAATATATATAAAATAGGATATGATACAGAGACCAATATCTGTTTGTGACTCAACAAAATAGGAAGAAGAAGAGAGATTGCCATTCAAATGAGGCAAGTGTGTAGTGAGCTTTATAAGGAAGGAAATGGCCATGAAAACTAGGTCCTCATGTAAACTTGTATTTGTCCATAGTTCTAATCAGAAAGTTTGAAAACCATTAAAAAATAATGTTGGATGATTACCAAAGTGTATTTTACAGTTTTTATAGATTGCTTTGATGCAGCAGTCAACTCAAAACCCACATTTTTCAAAACAGTTAACGCAGAGGCCTAAACAGTGGCACCAATAGTCAAAATGAAACATTTTGTTTGCAAAAGGTTACAACTCTGCCAAAACATTTAAAATATGGACCAAAAGCAAATTTTGCCCTCAAACAACACAACTTGCACACAAATGTTTGAGCCCTTCCAATCATTCGTTACACAAGGGGCAACAAAATACATAATACCACACTCAATGTGAATCAGTGGGGCATTGCTGGTCAATGTAGCCAAAGACTGTATGCAGCTTACATGGCAGTGTCATTTGTAGTCAAATTTGCCTTGCAAAAAATGGATCCAGAAGCAGATATGTTGTAATGCAAATTTTATTGATTCTTCATTCTTTTTTCTAGATAAACAAATGAAATATTCCAAAAAATGAAAGATTCCAACAGAAAATATTAGGGCTGTTTGTTCCTTCTAGTCCATTCTTTCCTGACGAATAGGCCACATGACCTCATCTACGTCACATTCAATATTTTACCTTGCGATGCACCTGGGGAAAAATCGTCTTGCATGCCTGATCCATCCTTGACATGCCTCTGCATCTACATCTTGGGCAGCAGCAGACGTTGCATTAAGCAAGGGCATTTGCTCATAGGGGCGGTGATCATATACTTTCCATCTCCATGCACTGAAGAATTCCTCTATAGGATTTAAAAATGGAGAGTATGGAGGAAGAAATTGCACCATCATCCTAGGGTGTTCCACAAACCACTCATTCACTACACGAGAATGGTGGAATGTCACATTGTCCGAGATTATCACAAAAAGTGGCATGCTAGGCTTCAACAGCCCTCTTTCCTGAGGTGGGATGAGCCTGTCATGCAGGGTGTTAAGAAATGCAATGAGGCGCTCAGTATTGTAGGGGCCAATCGCTGGAATATGACAGAGGACACCATCATTGGAAATAGCAGCACACATAGTTATGTTGGCGCCCCTCTGCCCTGGAACTGTAACCGTGGCCCTATGCCCAATGAGGTTCCTCCCACACCGCCTCACTTTACAGAGGTTGAAGCCGGCTTCATCAACATAAATGAAAACATGACGTTCCCCCTCAGCTTCAAGCTCCATGATTCGCTAAAGAACAAAAAGAAAAAGCAAAATTACATTTACGTACATAAAAGTAGCCGTAGTTGACACTAAAGTAACTGCATGATTTGCCAAGGCATAAGAGTATAGTACTGTAATGTTTCCTTACCTACACATATTGGCATCTGGCCTCCTTCACAGCATCAGAATTCCTCTGGAATGGAACTCTGTAGAGCTGTTTCATTGCCATATTGAGTTCCGGGGGATGACGTTGTTACGGGACAGGAAACCGTGGGCACCGCCATCTTGGCAGCATTCGGCAGCATTCGGCAGATTGGCAGACTGTGGTGGTGAAGAAGGCTAAACATGGTAGATAACTGTTGTGCACCAGGTTGCACAAATAAACGAGGGAAAAAGAAAGGTTCGTCGTTTTACCGCATTCCTAAAGATGTGGAGAGGCGAGCTAGGTGGATCAGTGCCATTAAAAGAGCCAGGAGCAGGCAAAACAAGACTGAAAGATGGGACCCCCCAGCCGTTGGATTCCGCTTGTGCAGCGATCATTTCATATCAGGTAAGTTACCGAATATAAAGCTTACTAACATAAGTATCTTCATTATTTAATAGGCTATAGTTTTGGTTTCTGATCAGTTTACAGTTTTTATTGGTTGCTTTGACACAGCAGTCAACTCAAAACCCACATTTTTCAAAACAGTTAACGCAGAGGCCTAAACAGTGGCACCAATAGTCAAAATGAAACATTTTGTTTGCAAAAGGTTACAACTCTGCCAAAACATTTAAAATATGGACCAAAAGCAAATTTTGCCCTCAAACAACACAACTTGCACACAAATGTTTGAGCCCTTCCAATCATTCGTTACACAAGGGGCAACAAAATACAAAACACCACACTCAATGTGAATCAGTGCAGCATTGCTGGTTCATTGTAGCCAAAGACTGTACGCAGCTTACATGGCAGTGCCATTTGTAATCAAATTTGCCTTTTTGCAAAAAATGGATCCAGAAGCAAATATGTTGTGATGCAAATTTTATTGATTCTTCATTCTTTTTTTCCAGATAAACAAATGAAATATTCCAAAAAATGAAAAATTCCAACAGAAAATACTAGGGCTGTTTGTTCCTTCTAGTCCATTCTGTCCTGATGAATAGGCCACATGGCCTCATCTACATCACATTCAACATTTTCCCTTGCAATGCACCTAGGGAACAATCTTCTTGCATGCCTGATCCATCCTTGACATTCCTCTGCATCTATATCATGGGCAGCAGCAGACATTGCATTGAGCAGGGGCATCTGCTCATAGGGGCAGTGATCATATACTTTCCATCGCCATGCACTGAAGAATTCCTCTATAGGAATAGATAGAGATGTATATACTGTATAGCAGCATTACCTGCTCCCCCGTCGAAAAACTCTTACAATGGATGCAGCCTTGTTTCTATTGAGAAAAGGTTGGACTCTTTGTCCTGCACCTCTAAGTAAAAGGCCATGATTTACGATATGATCAATCATAGTTTCCCAAACTTCATCTGTAACTTCAGCCCTTCCAGCTACACCGCCACCTCACACATGGATTCCTCTTCCTCATAATCTTCTTCCCCTGACCCATCTACCTCTTACTCTGACTCTCATCTGCCTTACGTTGACCATCCATGCTTGCAAAGAACAACACACAACATGGCACCTTTTACATAAAGCCTGCAAACTGATTGAAAATTTGTGTAAAGAAGTGTCAATCAGGTGCTTCAGTGATTTCATTCTGATCAAGAAGTTTCTAAGAGCTTGGAACATATGGTTTCTGTTTTGCTACCACAGCTAAAGCAATGGAGTTTGGACTGTATGAATGACATCTGCGTTAACTGTTTTGCAAAAGGGTGGGGAAAATGTGTCAAACCAATGAGAATGGGTTAACTCATTTGCAAGAGGTGTCTTTTGCTCTGCAGAGAAGGTGATACTGAAAACTGAGAGGTTGCCAGTTTCTTCAAACAGGTCAAAGCAATCTATAAAAACTGTAATTTAACAACCCGGACCCCTACTAGCCATGCTAACGTTACACTACCGATTAAACTGGGACACTTACCCTTCCAGTGATGATAAAGCAATTTTTTGCTTGAAGATTCCACAGCTGGATGTTCGTTACAAAGCCAGACTGAGTCCATTTGTAACCCTCCAAACTTTTGTAGGCTTTTAGAGAGTCACCCGAGAAGGACGATGGAAAGTTTATCAGGTAGTTATAGATATCCGGATACTGCAGATCTGGGACGTCTTTTTCAGCGGAGATACTTGTGAAAAGCACCCCGGGGGCATTGTATGGGTCGGTAATATTTACAGTTTTTATTGGTTGCTTTGACCTATTTGCAGAAACTGGCAACCTCTCAGTTTTCAGCATCACCATCTCTGCAGAGCAAAAGACACTTCTTGCAAATGAGTTAACCCATTCTCATTGGTTTGACTCATTATCGCCACCCTTTTGCAAAACAGTTAACGCAGATGTCATTCATACAGTCCAAACTCCATTGCTTTAGCTGTGGTAGCAAAACAGAAACCATATGTTCCAAGCTCTTAGAAACTTCTTGATCAGAATGAAATCACTGAAGCACCTGATTGACACTTCTTTACACAAATTTTCAATCAGTTTGCAGGCTTTATGTAAAAGGTGCCATGTTGTGTGTTGTTCTTTGCAAGCATGAATGGTCAACGTAAGGCAGATGAGAGTCAGAGTAAGAGGTAGATGGGTCAGGGGAAGAAGATTATGAGAAAGAGGAGTCCGTGTACGAGGTGGCAGTGTAGCTGGAAGGGCTGAAGTTACAGATGAAATTTGGGCAACTATGATTGATAGTGTGGTAAATCATGGCCTTTCACTTAGAGGGGCTGGACAAAGAGTCCAAACTTTTCTCAATAGAAACAAGGTTGCATCCATGGTAAGAGTTTTTCGACGGGACAGCAGGTATTGCTGTTATACAGTATATACATCTCTATCTATTCCTATAGAGGAATTCTTCAATGCATGGAGATGGAAGGTATATGATCACCGCCCCTATGAGCAGATGCCCTTGCTCAATGCAATGTCTGCTGCTGCACAAGATATAGATGCAGAGGCAGGTCAAGGATGGATCAGGCATGCAAGAAGATTTTTCCCTAGGTGCAAGGGAAAATATTGAGTGTGATGTAGATGAGGCCATGTGGCCTATTCATCAAGACAGAATGGACTAGAAGGAACAAACAGCCCTAGTATTTTCTGTTGGAATCTTTCATTTTTTGGAATATTTCATTTGTTTATCTGGAAAAAAAGAATGAAGAATCAATAAAATTTGCATCACAACATATTTGCTTCTGGAAACCATTTTTTGCAAAAAGGCAAATTTGATTACAAATGACACTGCCATGTAAGCTGCGTACAGTCTTTGGCTACAATGAACCAGCAATGCTGCACTGATTCACATTGAGTGTGGTGTTTTGTATTTTGTTGCCCCTTGTGTAACGAATGATTGGAAGGGCTCAAACATTTGTGTGCAAGTTGTGTTGTTTGAGGACAAAATTTGCTTTTTGATCATATGTTAAATGTTTTGGCAGAGTTGGAGCCTTTTGCAAACAAAATGTTTAATTTTGACCATTGGTCCCACTGTTTAGGCCTCTGCGTTAACTGTTTTGAAAAATGTGGGTTTTGAGTTGACTGCTGCGTCAAAGCAACCTATAAAAACTGTAATCTATTTAATTTTTTAATATAAAGCTCAATGTCATTCGAATTAAAGTGAGATGAGTACTCCGATGGTTTGAAAGCTTTGGCGCTGGCGCTGGTCATTTTTACTGCCAAAATGGTGTTCCGAACATTTCTAAATATCCCCTGATCTGCAATCACAGTTGCCCGAATTTCGTCTGTAACTTGAGCCCTTCTAGATACAGCTACAGCTACACCTCCACCTCCACCTCGCATATGGATTCCTCTTCCTCTGAGCCCTCTGCCTCTTACTCTGCCTCTCATCTGCCTTAGACCATCCATTCTTGCAAAGAACAACACACAACAGGCCCCTTTTAAGGCCTGCAGACTGATTGCAAATTGAAAAGTTGTGTGAGGTAATGTCAATCAGGTGCTTCAGTGATTTCACACTGTTCATGAAGTTTCTAAAAGCTTGGAACATATGGTTTCTGTTTTGCTACCACAGCTAAAGCAATGGAGTTTGGACTGCATGAATGACATCTGCGTTAACTGTTTTGCAAAAGGGTGGGGAAAATGTGTCAAACCAATGAAAATTGGTTAACTCATTTGCAAGAGGTGTCTTTTGCTCTGCAGAGATGGTGATGCTGAAAACTGAGAGGTTGCCAGTTTCTTCAAACAGGTCAAAGCAACCAATAAAAACTTTAACATCAAGCAAAGAGGCAACAATCATACCGCCATTCATCTATCCACTCATATTTTTTTCTGTTCCACAAGGTCCATACAAGTAGCAGAAAGCCCTTCTCTAAATGTCCTCTGTAGTTCTTAGTGTAGTATCCAAGATATTTGAAGACCATTTGGGATAAATTATCCATCCAGCTGCAGCTTGAGGTTTCTTCTCAGTTAGATGTGTTAAATAAAGTTCAACACATCATGTCAGATGACAGAGGCACCTTCACTGATATTGCTCCACATTTAGGTGTCATATATATATATATATATATATATATATATATATATATATATATATATATATATATATATATATATATATATATATATATATATATATTCTGAATACATGTAGCTTTTTCCATCCATCCATCCTTCCATGTTCTAACACGGGGGGCTGGTGTCTATCTCCAGCTGTCAATGGGCGAGAGGCGGGGTACACCCTGGACATGTCACACGTAGCTTTTTATCACAGCTATTTACTTTGTTTTTCACGTAAATCTGACTTTAAACAAGCCATTTAACATTCCACCAACCCATTTCGAACGGTTTTCAAAATGTTTCTCAGTGATTACACACCATAATGAAATACAGATAAAGATACAGAAATCAGTCATTAAGGGCTTGAATGGGGCCTTCCTATTTCTTCTTGTTTCTTAACACCAGCTCCTTCACAGATGATTTTACAAGCCTGTGGATCTGATTTACCCGTACGTTTCATGTAAGTGGTGAAGTGTACATCAAAATATTGGGCCTGTCTGCACAAGTATGTCACTCGTGGTTTTTCAAGAAGTGTATATGCATGTGTTAATGTAATTTTAACAGAAAACAAAAAACAATGTAAATATGAAATAGTTGATAAAATGCATGTTTTTGTTTAGGCTTGGGTCTATATTATTTTAGAAATCTCTTGTCCTAACCAAGAAAAAACCTTTGTCAACATAAAGTAGAGAATCTGCTTAAGTTGCTGATATGAAACATAGTATTGTGCTAAATACAAGTGTTTCACAAATGCAAAGGAGTGAGACTAAATTTAGAAAAAAATAGCTCCTTTTATGAAAGAGTATTGCTGTTCTCATGATTATGTTGTGAAGAGTATCAGACAAACAATATGAATCACCAGCTTCCAACTCTTACAAGCCAAATTATGTTTTTTTTCTTTTTATGGTTAATCACTATTTGACATTATTACGAAGTTCTTAGTTTTCAGAGCATACCTTCTCAATCTTTTTTTTCTGAGTAAATTTTAGTCCCACCACTTTTCCTTAGATAGAGTTTCTAGGCTCATGTTTATGGCTTTTAATATTTTTCCATACCCCAAAGAAAATAAATTACTTTGTGCTTATTATTAACTGTTATGTGGCATGACAGTCGAACTGCAGGATGAAGGTGGCAATGTTAAAGCACAGGAGGGCCAGCAGCTCAGCGATATAAAAAGAAAGAAGCTTGCAACCATCACTCATGTAAACTACGTGAGTAGTAGCGTCATGTTGTGTGGGTATTTTGCACCCAACTATGTTGTGCTTGGCTATCTCAGGGAAATACTGGCACCATGAGCACTTACAGTTTTGTCTAGTGTGGGAGACTCTGCCGGTCTTTGCCCTGATGCTGAATACCCGTTTTTGAGCAGCCATGATTAGAGCTTCTGCATTGTCTTTCAGTCCAGCCTTCTTTAGCTATTGGTAAAGAAAGAAAGGAAAACCTTTGACTGAGTGTTATTTTCATTAATTTTACATTATATAACAATATTGCGCTCTCTTTTTGAATTAATAAAAACAGGTCAACTTGAAATATGAAGTTACCTACAATAAGAGTTTCATAAACTCTTTGCTTAGAAAAAGTTTTTGTTAGATGATATGAGACACAAAACTTGTGAAGTGGACCCCCTTCAACACACATGAATTTTGGTTTAAAAAAATATTTGTGTGTTGACTGAAGGGACTGACTGTGAGAGCAAATCAAACATCAGGTGGTTCACTGTACTTAGTATCTTTGGAAGCTAAAAAAGTAAAATCAAACATGCCTCCCTCACTAAGGTAAGGCTAAGGTACCGCAGTTGCCTCCATCAGTATTACCCGAGATGCTTGCTTTGTATTTGTTTCAAACCATTTATGAAGAGGGAGGGGCACAATGTGGTCACAAGAAAACGGAGAGAAGGGGACTGCATAAAAAGAAGCAGATAAATCAAATGTGGAACAGAGCAGCTTGAGATAAAACAAAGAAACTGAAACTAAGGTGAAGTGAAGAAGGATGAAATTAAAGAATAAGCTACTGGGATAATATAAAATAAAAAATGGGATATAAAAAGGGTTCATAGCTAAGGGTGTAAAGTAAATTAAAAATGACATAAAAAATAATAAATAAAAAAGTCAGTAGTTAAAACCAAAAGACAGATAAAGGTCTATGCTGTAGCCTGATCATTATAATCAGGTTTTTACATTTACATACAGTATAATGTATCAAGAGACACCATCAAAACATTTTTTTTAATGCCATGTGATATTTCCCAATTGTGTCTGAGCAGGCTTTGGTTTGGTATGAACATTATGAAGACAGTAATGGTGTGTGGCCCATTCTAGGCAATTCTTAAGGTTCAGTAGTCATAAAAACAGTGTCTACAACATAATAACTTTGATTTCTAGAAGCGTTACAAAATGTTATCTGAATTTAAACAGCAGCTATCGCTACCTGGAATGAGAAGTCTTGACCGAGGTATAAATTATTTGGAAACACACAGGAAGGCCAGAAACATTAGCTGCGGTCTCTGGAGGCATCATTAGACTTCGGAGCTTTCCAGATTGGTGTGGAGTGCCTCCCTTTTGAAGCCTACTTCAAGTGGCCATTTGATGAACTGAGGTTTTGGGAACTTCTGCATAGGATTTATTTTTCAACCCCGGAGACTGTGGTTTGAGATCACATAAACAGTATGGTATACTACGTAGCTATGTCATAATTGAGCAGAACGACTCTGGATCAGAGCAACCACAGAGACAGTCAGTTTGAGTCAAAAAATGGTTTTTATTAAACAAAGGACGGGGTATGCGTCTGGTTGGCTCGTTCTGGGTTCTGCTGGGAAGGATGAGAGTGATGATGAATGACAGGTCTGAATCTGGTGAAAAGGTTGAGAAGGCTGAACTCACAGAGGCAGCGGCTTGGCAGAAGTCTGGGAGGGTGGTGTCCTGGGTCCGGGTGTATTCCAGTGGTTCTCTCTGTGATGCTGTTTGTGTTGGAGGGTGGACAGGCAGGTGAGCACCAAGAGGAGGGTCAAGGTGGGTTTACGGTAGGAGAACCGCAGGTTTCGAGGAGGGTCCAGGCTTGAAGGTTTCTCGGATTCTTTGAGTTTCTATAAGAGACCAGAACACAGAATTAGGATCGGCTCGGAAATAACTCGGAACTTAGCTTAAGTTGGTCAAGTACCACTCTGGAAGCGAGAAAGAACTGACGCCCTCCTCCTGGTCTCAGCTCCTTAAGTACGAGCCTTAATTGGCCGAGATGCAACACACTTGCCAGTCACACCCTGCAGCGGAGAGAGAGAGAGAGAGAGACCAGGCCTGCACCCAGACCAGCAGTATGACAGCACCCCCCCCCTCTAACGGACGCCCCCTGGCGGCCGTCCGGAGGATGATGCCTCAAAGGCGGAGATGAGATCAGGGTCCAAAATGAATGAACTTGGAACCCAGGAACGTTCTTCAGGACCGTAACCAGCCCAATCCACCAGGTACTGGAGACCGCGACCACGCGGCCTGGACGCCACAATACGATCCACCGTAAAGGCGGGATGACCGTCCACGATCCGGGCGGGTGGAGGGGGCCTTGGAGGAGGGCACAAGGGGCTAGAAGAAACAGGTTTAATCTGGGAAACATGGAAGGTAGGGTGAACACGGAGGTGAGGTGGGAGCTTGAGCCGGACTGCTGTGGGGCTGATGATTCGGTCGACCTTGAAAGGGCCAAGGAACTTGGGGCCAAGCTTTCTAGACACGGCCTTCAACGGGAAGTCTCTGGATGATAGCCATACCTCCTGACCGGGGGTGTAAGTGGGTGCCGGTAAACGTTTGCGGTCGGCGTACCTCTTGTTTTGGGTGGAGGTGCGTTCCAGGGCGGCTTTGGTCTGGTCCCAGACTTTACGGCATTGATGGAGGTGTGACCGGACGGATGGAAGGACTGAATCTGGGAAGGAAGAGGGCAGGAGAGATGGCTGAAATCCGACAGACGCCTCAAAAGGGGACAATCCTGTGGCAGCAGAGACGTGAGAATTGTGGCAGTACTCTACCCAGGCGAGATGCTGACTCCAGGTGGTTGGGTTGTGGGAGCAGAGACAGCGAAGGGTGTTCTTGATCTCCTGGTTGAGTCTCTCGCACTGTCCATTAGATTGGGGATGAAAACCAGAGGTGAGAGATGCTTCAAATCCTAAGCATTGGCAGAAATCACGCCAGACCTGGGAGATAAATTGCGGACCCCGGTCTGAGATGATTTCAACAGGGAGGCCATGGAGTCTGAACACGTGGTTGACCAATAACCTGGCGGTCTGGTGAGCAGAGGGGAGCTTGGTGAGTGCAACCAGATGGCAGGCCTTGGAGAACCTATCAATGACAGAAAGGATAACGGTCTTGTGGCTGGACGGGGGGAGACCGGTGACAAAATCTAGGGCAATATGTGACCAAGGCCGACTGGGTGTGGACAGTGGTTGGAGGAGACCGGCTGGCGGTTTATAGGACCCCTTATTGCGGGCGCAAATGTGGCAGGCCGAGACAAACTCGGACACATCCTTGTTTAGAGACGGCCACCAGAAGTATCGCCTGAGGAGCGTGATGGTACGGCTGGAGCCGGGGTGACCGGAGAACTTGGAGGAGTGCCCCCACCTGAGTACTTGGGAACGGACTGCAGACGGCACGTACAGTCGTCGGGGGGGACCGCCTCCAGGATCCGGCTCGCTCTCCTGTGCCCGCCGGACCTGTCTCTCTAGTTCCCAGGTGAGACCACCAACGATACAGGACGTTGGAACAATGGGTTCAGGATCTATGGGTTCAGAGGTGGATGAGAACTGTCGTGATAGGGCGTCGGGCTTGATTTTCTTGGAACCTGGGCGATAAGTAATAATGAAATGGAAGCGCGAGAAGAACAATGCCCAGCGGCTTTGGCGGGAGTTGAGTCGTTTGGCAGATTGAATGTATGAAAGATTCTTGTGGTCTGTCCAGATTATGATGGGTAATTCAGTGCCCTCCAGCCAGTGACGCCACTCTTCCAGGGCCAGCTTGATGGCCAGAAGTTCACGGTCTCCCACATCATAATTTTTCTCGGCTGGGGAAAAACGCCTAGAAAAGAAGGCACAAGGATGAAGCTTCCCATCAGAGGAAGCCATTTGCGAGAGAATAGCTCCAGCTCCAGAATCCGAGGCGTCAACCTCCAGGGTGAACTGGACCGTTGGGTCAGGATAGATGAGGATAGGGGCCTGGGTGAACCTTTCCTTGAGGAGGTGGAAGGCCTGATCCGCAGCGGGTGTCCAGGTAAAAGTCTGTTTTGTGGAGGTGAGGGCGGAGAGGGGTGAGGCAACAATACTGAAGTTTTTGATAAAGACACGATAAAAGTTGGCGAACCCCAAGAAGCGTTGGAGGTCCTTCCGGGACTTGGGTGTAGGCCAGTCCTCCACAGCTCTGATCTTGGCTGGATCGGTCTTCACCTGTCCACCCTCGAAAACGTACCCAAGGAAACTGATGGACCTTCGATGGAATTCGCATTTTTCAGCCTTGACGAACAGACGGTTCTCGAGAAGTCTCTGGAGGACCTGACGGACATGCTGCTGGTGCTTACTGGGTTCCTTAGAAAAAATAAGGATATCATCCAGATAAACGAAAACAAAGTGGTTGATGAAGTCTCTCAGAATGTCATTTATAAGAGCTTGAAAGACAGCGGGTGCATTGGTAAGACCGAAAGGCATGACCAGGTATTCGAAGTGGCCGAGCGGGGTCTTAAAGGCCGTCTTCCACTCGTCTCCCTCACGGATGCGAACCAGATGGTAGGCATTACGAAGGTCCAATTTGGTGAAGACAGTGGCGCCCCTAACAGTCTCAAACGCAGAAGCCAAAAGGGGTAAAGAGTACTTGTTTTTAACTGTTATTTGATTGAGCCCTCGATAATCTATACAGGGACGCAGTGACCCATCTTTCTTGGCAACGAAAAAAAAACCTGCCCCAACAGGGGAGGATGAAGGGCGAATTATGCCCGCCTTCAGCGACTCGGCAATGTACTTCTCCATAGCGCCCAGTTCTGATTGAGACAGTTTATAAAGTCGTGCAGATGGCAAGGGAGCTCCAGGGAGAAGGTTTATAGAACAATAGAGGTGGTAGACTAAGGGCCAAATCCTTACTAAATACCCGCTGGAGGTCATGATATTCGGGGGAAACCTGGGAGAGATCAGGGGAAGCTTCAGGACAGACAGGACCCTCCGGGCAACGAGGAAGGGCCGACTGTAAACACGAGGCCAGGCAACTGGTGCTCCAAGTTTCAATGCGGGACTCCTTCCAATTAATATGAGGGTTGTGAGCAGCCAACCATGGGTACCCCAAAACAACAGGTGAGTGTTTGGTGGGAAACACAAAAAGGGCAATGTTCTCGTGGTGGTTACCAGAAGAAATTAACTTCAGGGGAATTGTCTGGTGGGTAATCGTGGCTAAGGGACTGCCATCTAAGGCGGTGACTGAGATTGGAGAGGGTAAAGGACGTACGGGAATGTGCAATTTAGTAACTAAACTAGGATCAATAAGGCTCTGTTCAGAGCCAGAATCAACTAGGGCCACCACTGGGTGTTGAGTGTCTTGGAAACTAATCACAGACTGTAATGTTAACCAGGGGGTCCGGTTTTCAGAGCATGTGCCCACCAGTATCCCCTGGGCTACTGGTGGGCGGAGTCTTTTGGGCGAACCGGACACGCTAATCTAAAGTGCCCAAAAGCGCCACAGTAAAGACATCGCTTTGTCCCCATGCGCCTCTCCCTTTCTTCAGGGGTCAATTTGGTGTTTCCTAGCTGTATAGGTTCGTCTGACGGTTGACTCTCCGGGGAAACCGGACGAAGCCTGGGTGACGTAACCGTAGTGGGGACCGAGAGCCGCGGTGTCGGGGGTGGAGCCAGACCCCGCCTCTCACAAGCTCTTTCCCGGAGCCGATCATCTAGTCTAACGGCTAGCTCAATAAGATCCTCTAAATTCCCGGGCTTGTCCCGGCTGGCAAGTTCGTCTTTAACCTTCTCAGACAGGCCGTTTAAAAACGCCGCTTTTAGAGCGATAGCATTCCAGCCGGTCTGAGGCGCCAGAGTTCGGAAGTCGACCGCGTAATCGGCCACTGATTTACTTCCTTGTTTCAAGGACCATAGTCTCTTAGCCGCCTCCTCCTCAGATACTGAGGAAGCGAACGTTCTTTTAAAACGGACGAGGAAATCAGAATAACTTAGTCTGAGAATGCTGGTTTCGTCAACAAAGGACTCCGCCCAGCTCAGGGCTCTACCACGAAGAAGCCCGACAATATACGAGATCTTTCCGGCGTCATCCGGAAACGACTGAGGAGCCCTGCTAAACACCAAGGAACATTGCAATAAAAAACCCCTGGATTTATTCAACTCACCGAAGAAGGGTTCGGGAGTGGGGGTGGAGACCCCGACGCCGGGGACTGAGAGCAGCGCGGAACCAGCGGGGGAACCAACGGAGGAACCAGCGGGAGGCTGAGCTGCCGGTGGTGGAGTGGAGGTAGGTCGAATCACATCTAATTGTGCTCTTAAGTCCTGAAACCCATGGGTTAAGACACCCATCATCTGCATTAGTTGGGTCTGTTGTTGGCTCATGGATTGGAGAAGGGTTTCATGTTGTCCCAACAACTGCCCTTGATGTGTGACCGCGCTCCGTAGTTGCTCCCCAGAGTCAGGTTGGTCAGTTCTTTCTGTCATAATTGAGCAGAACGACTCTGGATCAGAGCAACCACAGAGACAGTCAGTTTGAGTCAAAAAATGGTTTTTATTAAACAAAGGACGGGGTATGCGTCTGGTTGGCTCGTTCTGGGTTCTGCTGGGAAGGATGAGAGTGATGATGAATGACAGGTCTGAATCTGGTGAAAAGGTTGAGAAGGCTGAACTCACAGAGGCAGCGGCTTGGCAGAAGTCTGGGAGGGTGGTGTCCTGGGTCCGGGTGTATTCCAGTGGTTCTCTCTGTGATGCTGTTTGTGTTGGAGGGTGGACAGGCAGGTGAGCACCAAGAGGAGGATCAAGGTGGGTTTACGGTAGGAGAACCGCAGGTTTCGAGGAGGGTCCAGGCTTGAAGGTTTCTCGGATTCTTTGAGTTTCTATAAGAGACCAGAACACAGAATTAGGATCGGCTCGGAAAAAACTCGGAACTTAGCTTAAGTTGGTCAAGTACCACTCTGGAAGCGAGAAAGAACTGACGCCCTCCTCCTGGTCTCAGCTCCTTAAGTACGAGCCTTAATTGGCCGAGATGCAACACACCTGCCAGTCACACCCTGCAGCGGAGAGAGAGAGAGAGACCAGGCCTATACCCAGACCAGCAGTATGACAAGCTACAACCTAGGAATATATAATGCTAAACACAACTGATTCTGTCTTCGTTAAAGTGATATTTTATTCTTTGAGGGAATAAGCTAAATTTCATACTGACTGTTTTTTTGGATTGCTGTTGTTTGTTCTTGATTAACAGCAGATGGTAGCTGCAAAGCTTTCAGTACCTGGTTATGATATTCATGCTGCACTGTATGTTTAAAAAAACGGACAGATCAGGAGAGAGCCCTCACTCTCTTTGTCTATAATTCTGTTAGAAAAAGGTCCGGCAATGTATGGCAAAATAAACTCTGGCTCTCTTGTGAAAATAACTGAATTGCAAGTGTAGCAGGTTAATATATCCCTTTGCATCAGTGGTATGGACCATCATACCTTATAGTCAACCTGGCATGTAGCCAGTGGAGCAGTCATGTATATTTTCGGAGATGCAGGCTCCTGTTTTGCTCATCTTTGGCACAAAGCATCCATGTCTATTTCTTTCTTTTAAGCAACACTCCAATAGTGCAAAAGAACAGTCCTATCAGATCACATTTTGAAAATAACAATCTCTAAGCAGGTATTAAACAGAGTGCCTATTAAGTTAAATTTTTTTTTTTCCTTTTTTGTCTGATGCAATACTCTAATCTTCTGAAAAATTAAATGTCATGTTTTCATTAGCTGTGACTGAAAAATAATCAAAACTAACAGAAATAAGGGCTTAAAAAATGTGTAATTAATCTATATAATATGTTTTCCTTAGGGAATTGATTGACCTACCTACATACCACTGCAGTAGGAAGATCTGTCTTCTTCCTTTAGTCTACCAGTAATCTGTGATGCTGAGACTTTGTGTTGTGTGTTTTTCTTTGAATTGCTAAGCCATACTCCTGGACCAAGCATAGTGAGAAATGTTTTTTTCTGTGAAAATAGCCTACTAAAAATATTTGTGCTATTTTATTTATTTCAAATAATTAACATTTTTAACTGTTTATTGCATTCAATCAGCAATTCAAATAAAGTATACAAATTTGAAGTAGATTTTGTTTTATTATAATAATGTTGCAAATAATTTTATTTTGCTACTTGGAACAGTGGTTGTGTATTTCTTCTCTCCTTCTTTGACATTATGCACAAATCATCACAATGTTCATGACAAGACTGCCTTATAATCAAACATATTTCAGACAAAATGTACCTACTATATATATATATATATATATATATATATATATATATATATATATATATATATATATATTGCACACAAGGTATACCTAGTCTAATCTGTACCAAGGTATATCTAGTCTAAAGTGGCTATGAAAAACGCTTCCAGCTCATATTCTGCTTGTATATGTACCAAAATGTTGAATCAAACAAAGGGGGATATTACCTTATCTAGTATATATACATTTTTATTAGTTTATGTTAGTAATGTGTCTTAAGACTTGAAATTGCTTGTTTCGCGTTGCTTGACAAGCAAAAAGTAAACAAATACAGAGACGTTGCTGTTATTTTGTCAAGCAGGATCTGAGTGCAGCCTTTCACTAGTCTGGATCCACCATAATATTATGACAAAAGACTGAGATTCCCTTTGGAAACTTAACAATTTCCATTCTTTTTTACCTGCTGTTATAGATAACTGTGTGCGTGTGTGCGCGCGTGTGTGTGTGTGTGTGTGTGTGTGTGTGTGTGTCAATTATGTTTAGGTTAGGGTTAGCCCATAGAAAGGCTTTAAAGTGAATGAAAGTCTAAGGAAGTCAAGGCAAGGTCCTCAATGTGTATATTAAAGAAGGATGTGCGTGCATGCGTGCATGTGTGTGTATGTGTGTGTGTGTTTGTTTAACTGTGCTGGATTCCCTGTTATCAACCTATGTTGATTAAGTTACTGCTTCTGCCTGTTTTAGGCCAGGGGAAAAAGCAAGAGTATGACACACTTTCTTGTGTTGGTCTCCACTGAGCTGTGCCTGCAGCGTTCTGTCACATCTGGTAACATGAGTTGGACCATGCAGTTGCCAAAAAATGTGAATTGGTCCCTTATCTTAGTATTTCTGACACATAATATATTTGTTTTTTTCCATGGGCTATTTTCCGTTTCTTTGATTTTATTTTCAGTTCATATTTTCTCAGTGGATTATGATGTCACTGTTACTTTTGTATGAACTTTGTTTTTAAAATGCTGTAAATGCCATACTGTGGAAGTCTCCAGTGAAAAATATATTAATCAGAGCACTTTTCTTGTTATTATAATGACAAATTGCTGGTACTTATCTGTGACATATCTGTAATTGCACTGTATTTGTGTGTGATCAGTACAGAAGCCTAGTTATATAAAAAGCACTTTGTACATGTTATTGCAGTCGACCAGTAGCAAATATTTCAGGATAAATAGTAAAATCAATCAATCAAATTAATGATTTGCTTTGGCTAAATCAGTTGCACTTTTTTTCATATCATTGCAAGAAATGCAAATTAAGGAAGGGCCAGAACAACAACGGGCAGAGGGCTGGTTTCTGCAGGGAGACAATTTGAAACCCGAACAACCACGGTTGAGTCCGCTGGATGAGGGTGCAGGATGTTGAGAGATCTGAAGCACCCGTTGACCCCTGCTTATATCCCTGATAATGTATCCCAGTGCTCCCATGAAATGTCTATACAAAGCACTTTTCTCCATTTTGATAAACAAACTTTTTTTCTCCAGAACCATATTCTAAATACTTTATTATGGGTTATTTATATTTCTGTTGAGTTACATAGTAAAAAGCTGTCTTACAGGATGGGCATGTGGATACAGTGAGTGAGTGTTTTGTTTAGTATGGGACAGTTGAAGGAGAATCATATCCAGGGCTTTATTATGTCATATTAACCATAGTAGCCCGGTTTGACTTACTTTTGAAAATGAAAAAATTTACAGTTATCTGCTCCTAAATATAATGCAAATTTCAGGAGTTTCCGTTTATGTTGTATCTCAGTATAAATGACCAAATGTCAGAATGTCCATATCCATGTCAACATCCAGCACTGAAATGGGAAATAAATAAAAGCATGTTGTTACTAATTCCTACATTACAGGCAAATACTTTTAATTTATTCCACAATACATCTGAATTAATAATCCAGACCTGCTTTTATCAGGGACTAAATCCTGTTTAGTCAAGTTCACAGTGGCAACAGAAGACACTTGGTTTGCCATTAGTTGTTTGCTTCTGGCATCACATTAAGTTCACTAAATCTTGACTCTTTGTCAAGCTTCTATGTCTTAAGCATAAATTGAACTTAAGCTTGGCACACTCCAGCCACAACAGGGAAAAATGGCCCTGTTGGCCTGACAAGGCATATTTCACATTAGTACATTCACAGGTGGGGCCAATTAAGGAGATCAAGACAGTAAACCTGAGATCCCACCCAGGGGTCCTTGTACTGCTACTACAAGGCCACTGCCAAGGCAGAGGGGTATAACAAGTTTTAATTCCATATTATTAAGGTCTAATGAGGGAAACAGCCTTGAAGTCTAGTTGTACTGTAGATGCCCATTGCTTGACAAATGACAGCTGGTTAAACAGGCTGGGGATGAGGTAGGTGTATGCTTGAAGTGAAATAGCACACAATTGCAAACAGTCTGAGAGCTATAGCTAATGCTCTATATGCTTCGGTTAGTGTATTAAATTACAATCTTCCCAACAATGTAATTAGAAAAGTAATGGATAAGTATGACCTGTTTGCAATGTTTTTTTAATAAAAATCTTAATCTATTTAAAATGTATACGGTAGCACAACAAATGGGCCAAAAGCAGAGATATTTGGCCATCATACACAGACAAATCTTTCACAAAAACCAGGCACAATGTTATCTAAACAGCTCATTCAAACTGTCCCTTTATGGTGGTGAAGAGGCAATTTTGGGCTTGTTTTGCAGCCTCTGGACCTGTGTTTCTCTGTTCATTATATCAACCCTAAGCTCCACTATATAGACCCATTTACTGCCTATCTCATCAAGAAGCTGCAAGCCCAGCGTGGCAACAGAAGTACTGCTTTGGATTGTGTCCCCCTGCCATTTTTCAAACATACGAGAAATCTAACCCAAAACAATAATCAGGTTGCTGTGTTTGCGGCTCTTTGAAACAATATTTTCAGGCCAGACTTGTCAGAATCCCATAGGGCTGTAATTACTTAAGACAGCTCCCTGGGGATCCTGCAATCTGTGTTTGTGTGACCTTTTTGTACTGTCCACCCTTAGATCCTCTGGTCAGGGTTCAGGTTAATTATATTCTGATATCTGTTGGATCCAGTTTCTGTTAGTTGCTTTCTTATCATTTTAGTAGTTCCGGTCCTATTCAGCATTATGTTTGAGACATTCTTATGATAAGATTCAGCTCCTGTTTTAGTTTACATCTGCAATTAGTCTTTCATATGATATATCTGTTCCTTGTTAGTTTAGTTTTCCCCTATGTCAGTCCATTCTCTTTTTCCCCATTAAGTTCTGTTTACTCCCTGCACCTGCCAGCTCATTGTCCTTCAATTCCTTCAGCCTCATTGAATCCCTTAGTTCACCTCATTACCGCCCAATTGTTTCCCCCTGGCTCTTCCCTTTTAAGTTCAGTCCACGCTGTTAGACTCATAGTTAGGTCCTCCGTTTTCTTTCGTCTGGCTACCCTATTCTGGTCAAGTTGCCATGTTCCTGGATCCTATTTCCCTGGAAGTCTGTTTATTAATTAAAATTCATGCACCTTCCAAGCTCTGGTCTGTGTTCTGGTCCAACCATAACCTTGACAAGACTAAAGTTCTATCACTTACAAAGGGGCTTAACGGTTTCAGAACCATCGAAGACAGCTTTAGCTTCATACTATGAAGTGATACGATAAGACTGGGAACTCTATCAAAAATAAGATTAAGTAGCCACACTTCGATTTCATAGTTTTCACTGCTCATTCACTCGGTTCATGGAGTAATTAGACTTGGCCTCTCTTTACAGTTTTATTTTTTATTTTTATTTGTTATCCTCACTTCCATTGGCATGATGCTGTTTTTGAAACACTGCTCTGTAGTAAAAGTAAATGCAGAAGAAATGTTTGTCCATAAGATATTTTTATATAACGTTGCCTGCAAGAATGAATTCTTACAGTATTTGTGTGTTCACAAACACACGAGAACCCATCTTGTACCACTCCGGCCTCAAACGTTTGTGTCCAAACCAAAAATGGGTTGGGCCAATCACGTTGCAGTATTGAGGTGTAAGGCGGGACATACCAGTGCGAAGAAAGCAAGAACAGCATGAGGAGGCATGCAAAGCTGCTGCTATCACGTCTGTTTTGTAAGAATCCACAATTTTTTCTTTGATAGTAGAAGAGCAAGAAGTGCCTCGACTCACTTACCTTCTTGTGGATTCTCATGACGTCTGCTGCTTAGATTTTGATTTGATATGTGATTGGCTAAAACCAACCTTTGCTAGGCGGGCACTAGGTTTCGCTTCACCCAATCAGTTCAGGGAGTTCTGCTGAAATTCCCTCCTTTCCCCAAACGGACTCAATGGGAGCAGTCCCAGATTGATAATGTGCAGAACTAGAGTGCTACACATTATCAATCTGGCTGGCCAGGATAATCTTTCTAAACCGTCATTTAGTTTTTCGGTATCATAGGAAAACATAGAGAGATGACAGAGTAAACAAGTCACCATATCAGCCTCGTCGCTGTGACACTAAAGAACAGTGCAACGAGAATCCAGCATGGAACATTGTCATGGTAAAAACACATGTTGTCTTATAAATTACATAGCAACTAGTGATTTGTATGCTCATAGCTTTTCTGTTATGCTCACGCTTGGTTTTCCACTAAATATATGTAAATATCAGTTCGCTGAATATTCGGCCACTCGTTAACAACATGCTCCCATTCAGTAACTGTACACGAATCTGGAAGCCGCCGCCATGTGTTAAATTAAGTTTGTTTAAGTAAGCTTTGTGATCTTTTGCAGACAATCGGCTAGTGTTGCTTGACAAGCCTCTGCTAGCCACCGTACCTCCATTGGCACACTGCATGCACAGCCTTTTTTGTTTACAAACAGTAAAAGGGTCAATACCAAATTATTCTAGAGTCAAATGTGGGGCCAAACTGACAACTTAAGCCAGGACAAAATTGGCTTATCACCAAAACAATTACAGTTACATTACAATGTGCTGTTCAAAGTTCAGACATCAACCTGACTGAAATGCTGTGTATAAACCCTAAGAGAGTTGTGCATAAATTAATGCCCGAAAATATCAATCAATAAATGCTGTAAACAATAGTGGAGCGACAATCCTACACAACAATGAAAGAAGCTGATAAAGTTGTGTAAGTAGACAGAAGTTTTCTTTCGGTTTAAAAAAAAAAAGTCTCTCTGTAGTTCAATGACATCTGGCAACCCACACCCACATGCATGGAGACACTTAGCACCCGCTGTGGTCTGATGTGTGATAAAATATAGATAATGACTAAGTCGTTGACTTGTTCATTTTCTTGTGGGTCTGATAGGTGTAGCAAGTGGATGTCATGCACAAAATAGCATATCTAGTAAAACATCAATATTCAGTATGAATAGTGAAAGGCTTTTTCACAGACTAAAGAAGCTTTTCTACTGGATGTCTTTCTCAAATTAAAAGATACACACCATTCACATTATCCACCAGGGCAATATATTACACTTTCTATCATATAAAAGTCCATAGAAATTCTTCAGTGATTTCAGGTGATTATGTTTCCAAAGGTATATTGTTATATTTGACAAAGTAATGGTTGAAAACTATCGTTTGTATTCATTTCTATAGAAGATATTTTTAATTTCAACCAAAAAAGCTTTTCCCAAAAATCTCAACCTCTTCTGGGTAACATTTATCTCCAAAATCATTCCTTAATTCATACTTAGTTCTTTTGATTTGGATTAACAGGGATGTTAATATTGGCTTCAGAATGTTAATTAGATAAATCAACAAATTAATCCGCTCTGGAGGGACACGGGTAGTGGATGGTAGTTGTTATCTATCAGCAAGGTTTTTGCTGTGGGTTTGGCTAGACAAGAAATTCCCATGGCAACACACTGCAAAAGGCCTGGATGAAGCAGATGGCTACCCTCTTTCTCTTCACTGGTGCCTGCCAGACAGTCAGTGCAACAGGTGTGACAAGATGTCCAAGCTGGATCAAGGCCCAGTCCCAGGTGTTCCTCCCTTTACTTGATCCTCAGTCTCTGTCTGCATTTTTCTTCTAATTCAGCTATTTTTCCCCTGCCCTCTTTTGTCGTTTCTCTGCTTTCTGTCTTTTCAATTAATATTCTCCTCAATTACCTCAGGCCAAGGATCAGTTGGCTGCATTCATAAACCAGGTGAAGGGGAAGTCAACTGCTGCCGAGGACAAAGCTAACATAGCTGTCAGCCTGGAGGACCTGTCCTTGTGACTTCTTTAGTAGGTGACATGCAGTTGGTGACAGAAAAACTGTCAAACGAATGAGAAATTCTGTAACTATAATGCTTTCCAAGGCAGTATCAATGGCAGCCATAAAACATGGTCTCTGAAAGGTGAAACACGTTTGCAATGAACACTTTAACAATTTGTTGTTTTGTTTTTACAAAACCTAATGATTGATTCATTTGTTGTATAATTCACTTCTTAATCCTAATTATAAAAGGAAAATCTATTTAACTGCAATGAAATCTTGAACATTTCAGGTTATACTGGGAGCAGAACACACATTTTTAAGTCCATGTACATAGCATGAAATAACACCATGCAAAGTAAAAAGAAAAATCAGCTCCAGGGACTGAAAGACCCTTGAGTTGGTTACTTTGAATCTCTGGAAAAAGGATAGAAGAAATTTGATTTTAAAAGGAATGAGCAGAAATGATTGATTGTGCATGATTGTTGTAAGCCCGTGTCTAACAGTTTTACAAGTTCCTCAACCATTCTTGCCAGGTTTAAATGAGATAGCAGATGCACCATAAGCCACTGCCAGCACAGCCCTCTTCATGGATTATAGATAGATGTAGAGGATTTATACTCAGATCAAATGTTGATGTAGAGTAGGAATGCTCCATGTGTATTTTTAACAACCTTTTCAATGTTTTGGTGAAAATTAGGGGAGAGAGATTTTAATATACGGTAAATCTGTATTTCTAAATTAGCTGAGTCCATGTGTGTGCTGTGACTGAACAGAACAGAAAGTAACAGGTCGAAATAAGTGTCAAAAAGTGATTTAGTTGGGAAAACATTCCTTTATATAGGACAAAAACATAAATGTAAAGATTTATAAAAAACTGTTTTGCCTGGTATATTAACATGCAATGTGGTCACCTTTCTTCAGACACTAATCAGAATATTTGCACCTTGTCTATGTAGATTGTCCACAAATGATGGCTTTGTCTCCAGCCAGTTAAGGCAAGGCAACAACAAGACACTTGAAAGTGCTGTACATGAACAGAACATAAGAAAAGAAAACATACAGGAAAGCACATTGCAGCAGAATGGTGACAGCAGGTCAAGATAAATTGGACTACAATGTTTCAGTGATGGTTCAATGGTTCATAACGAATTAACCAGGTGATGCACAGCTTAATGCCGTCATACAATGACGTTGTTATTTACAGACTCTCTTTCGAGCATAATTGGAATATTTGGAAAGATGCTGGCAGCAGAAAGAGCTGATCAGTCATGTGAGGTAAGCTTTCGCTAAGTCAGACTGATTCGACAAATGTGTTTCCAACTCATCTTTAGCGCATTTACTTTTCGAAAAAGTAAAAAAAAAAACTGAAATACCTCAAACTAGTGTAAAAACTATTTAGCAAAATATAGTGAGTTGATTCAAATTTTTCCATTTCCATCAACCTTTTCTAATGCGATATTTCAAAATGTGCATTGAAAAAGGTTGATGGGAAACGCGACTATTGTCTTTAGATGCCTTAGAAGGTTCAGGTCTGAGTCCATCTCTACATCCAGATTTCGGGCCAGATCAGTGGTTACAAGATGGGATAAGTTGCTATGTGTAGCAACTTTTCCCGGTGGAAGAAAGTTGCCCCCTGACAGTTCATACGAAAAGTCATCCTACAGATTCTGACCAATGAGTTGTCAGCAATTCCGTTTCCTTATCTGTGTTTTTTTTAATAAGCCTTCATTAAAATACCACTGATACACATTGACATTCAGTCAAGTACTATAATTATTTAAGCATTATAATACCATCAGCTGGAAATAAATGACCGCAGATGCCATGAATTAACAGTAAATTTGTCCAGTTTAACATTAATTGGACACATATTGCAAACAATCGATCACAACGCCGATATAGAAATCAACACCTTTCTGATAGCATTAATTTTTTTGTCCACTGCATGACCAAGTCCATAACAATGGTCACACATGTGACGTATGCGCCGCAATATTTGCTGCAGACTGTGATGCGCCGGACCCTAAAATCTGTTTGGTCATCTACACACACACAGGCTTAAAAACAGTTTTTTTAGAAATCTCTACTGTGGTTGGAGTTTTCAGAATTATTCATTTCTGGAGATGTAAAATAGAGTTTACGTGTGGATGAAAGGCATAACCACATACAAATATATTCTTTTACCCAGATATCTGGGATCTACGTGTGGACTGGGGGTGGGGGGGCTGTCAAATGTGCCCTGCAGTAAAAGGTAGGAGACTGAGGCTACGTTCACACTGCAGGGAAAATTAGATTTTTTTAGCCCATGTGCAACCTATATCATTGCAGTTTTACAAAGTGTGCGCCGTCTGAACGGTCATGTCACATTTTATCCATCTTTCATTCTCCTGTCTCTCACTACACATCCACACATAGCAGTAGCAGTTAGTACTCCAGAAAAGGCCATTATTAATAGCTGTGCTGCTTTCCTCTTGTCTTATTGTGTCTTGCTATAATGTGGTCTTAATATTGTTGGCTTTCATTGCTCAACAGCTTTCTGATAATGACAAGGAGAGGTGCCAGACGGTATCCGCGTTTTTTTGTTTTGAGGGTTTTTTTTTAACAACATTTTATTGAACACTTCTAGAAGCATCACCATCAGTGTTGTATAGTAACGAAGTAAAAATACTTCACAACTGTACTTAAGTTAATTTTGGAATACTTTATACTTTTCTCGAGTATACATTTTTTTGATAACTTTTAGTTTTACTTCACTATATTTCCGAACTTAATTGCATACTTTTAGTCCGATACATTTTCAATGTTTGGTTTAGTTACTCGTTACAAAAAAAGCGAGGCATGGACTGGAAGCGGATTTTTTTTTTTTTTTTTACCTCGGAGTGGCCATCGTTCTATTAGTACCATCTTTGATTTGTCAATCATACAATTCAACCAATCAAATCAATGACTGAAGTCAACATGCTAGCCAATCACAGCTGGAGAGGGGCGGGTTGCTGGGTCAGACGTTCAGCCTTCAGAGAGACACCGTGGCCATTTCTCAATATGCGTTCTTGAGCGGTCTCGTGTGCTCGTGACACGTCATCAGCCTCAGCCCAAGCACTGTTCCGATTGCCGAGAACGCCAGAGCGAGAACGCACCACATTCCCGGATGTTGTTCTCGCCCCGCCCTCTTTATCGAGCATGCATCAGAGCAGACTTGTGCGTTCTTCAGACTGACCGCTTTCCCAGAATGCACCGCGGCAAGATAATTTTTAGACTTTTTAGAAATTAAAAATGTTGTTTTAAAAATTTTTTCAATAAGATTTATTGTGGTGTAGTATATAAATAGTTTTGAATGTTAAAGAAATGCTAAAGAACTGTGTGTCTCATGACGTCACAAGTACGCTTCTGTTCCAATACACCATACGTGCTGTGTGCTCGCGTTCTTGTCAAGTCCGATCTTCCTGTGTTCTCACCAAGACCGGATTTGACGAGAACGCTAGTCCGTACTCGCGTTCTCGTGAATGCGGTACCGCGCGCGAGCTATTTTTAGAAACACAACGTCACGATGACGTCACATCACGTGGTACGCAGTAGGGCAAACTCCCAAACGCGCCGCTGTTTTGGTGTGGAAGAGACGTGCGTTAGCCTAGGTTTTACTCGGTAAACGACTGCTTTTTCCAACATCTAAGACCATGGTTTATAAACATTGTTGCTATGGGACGTGCAACAGCGACTCGAGGTACGCTGATCGGCCGCATATGAAGGATGTTTTCTTCATTAATTTCCCGAAACTCAAGAGTGCCAAGGAGAAGTGTGTGCGTTGGGTACACTTGTGCGGGAGGCCTACACAACATTTCAACCCGGAAAAAGTTACCAAATTCACCTACATATGTAGCAAGCATTTTGTCGGTGGAAAGGGTGATGATAGCATATAGGCTAGCATGTTAGCAGGCGCTAACATGCTACCGGGATAGCTTACTCAAAAACAAACGCCCTGAATCTCTTAAGCGAAAGATTCTGAGATGTGAACAATCGTTTTGTAGCTACCTATTGGCAAGATATACAGATTCCTGGACGTTGATTGCAAACAAACAAAAAAGGCCGACGTGAACGGAGCACGGTGGAAATCATAACAAAGGCATGAACGCGGAGCAGGGAAAAAAACAAAGCTTACCGTTGAATCAACTCGGCCCGTCTTCCGGTTTTTTTGAGCCCTCGACACTCAAGCCACCGTTTCAGCTGAAGGTTGGTGTGTTCTTCCACAGTGCGACCAGTAAACCGTGCGCCTGGGACATCGTCTTGGGTAAGTTTAATGGCTGGAAAGTCGGTCATATCGCTGGTTCTGTTGCGCTTGTAATGGCTGGTTTGTATGTGCGTTCTACGACTGTTTGCCCTACCGGTGCGGCAAAAGGGGCGTTACTCTTAAGGCCGTGACGTCACGTGCGCGGTACCGCATTGAGAAACGGCCCGTGGGTCGGCTGTGGTCACCGTCGGTGTCGGTAGAGCGGGATGGATATTTGGTCTGATTACCAAACAATTACAAGAAGTGACAACGAAGCAAACGAGAGAGAGCTGGAAGCAGCGCTATTAATTTCTGTTTGAAACGTCAGCATTGAAGTCAACACTGGAGTAAACATTCACGCTAGGAGGGTTAGCTAGACAGCTAGGAGCACAAGGAGCAGAACCAAGCAGTAAAACTGCCAAACTGAAGAAACTTGGGTTACCTGCAGGCAGAAGGGAACTCTGCTTTGTTATGATCCTTGTTCTCCTAACTGCTGTGATTACAGAATCTCTGCTAGTATGAATTTTTACTTCAGTGTTCAGCCTGACACCAGCGCTAATGTTTATCAGCATGTCTGCTTATGCTGGACTTTTTGCAGACACAGTGCTACAGGTTGCTACAGGTCACTGATGGTTTCCAGCCCAAACCAGCATAAAACCTGCCCAACTTAAAAGAAAAAACAAGCCCAAATCTCAAACTCTCTCATGTTAAAAGCACAGAACTATTAAACACATAAGAACATGCTGTTAGCACACTACTGTGCTGAAGCAAAAAAAAAAAAACTTTGCGCATACGGGCTCCGCACAAAATGTACAATCAGACAACCAAATAACACACAAGATCACTTTAACAATCATGATATATCAACTGGAAAAAAGAAAACTTTTATCAATAGCTTCCCAACATGAGTTGTAAATCTACCTTAATATAAACTTAATTTATCTTACAGAGTATAGCTCAAACATTTCTCTTTCACAGCCAGGAAATATTTTTAAGTTGATCAGTAGAACTCAACCCCTCTTGGGCGTTTACATTGACCAAACACTTGATTAACCATTATTCTTTTGTTGTTTTATTATAACAATATTATTCATTATAACTATTATTTATTGATGATGTCAGATTCGACTTATTTAAAAAATAAATTGATCAGTAAAATTAACTCCCCCCACCCCAACATAATTTTTAAAGTGCATAGCACTGACCTTACTTGAAGAAGGAAAACTGAAAGCTTACAAAAAGGTTGTATTTTCTGTCTAAACTTGGTCTAAATTTCTCCTGCACTTGGTTGTTTATATTATTTTAAGTGAATCTGACTTTCAAAGTTTACGAAAATCTAAAAAATGTCATCCAAACTGCATTTGCTTTGTTTTACTTTTTACTTATACTTTTTATTACATTACTTGAGTACATCTATTTTTAAAGTAATTTTCATACAAGACATTTCAGATACTTTAAGACTTTTACTCAAGTAACATTTCAGTCAGTGACTTGGACTTTTACCAAAGTCATATTTTGGAGAGGTAACTATACTTTTACTTGACTCCGAGATTTCAGTACTTTACACAACACTGTTCACCATTACTCCCGTAAACAGTGCACTGCTGTATGACGTCCCCTTCTGTTACCTGCTTTGCGGTCTTGAACCATTCAAACAGAAGTCTGATGACGGCAGCATTTAATAGTAGTATGAACGGCCACCTAAAAAGAAATCCAATTTCAGCAAAAAATCGGAATTGAGCATCAAGACCTGCAGTGTGAATGCAGCAAAAGACACAGACCCTACCAATCTGCACACAGCCTTGTGAATGTGACAGGTAGGGCCTTTTAAGCAGTGAGTGTTTGTATGCTGCATGTTGTTGAGGTATAGAGAACATACTGCCAACTAGTAGCATGGCGGGGAAATTGCATTGTTTTTAGCCTTTCCACTAGTGTGTTGTGCACAGAGATCACAATTAAAATGTTGTCATGTATATGTGTTTACAGAAACTGAAAAACAATCCAGTTTTTAATGGATTGTTGTTGTGTTCACAGGACCTTAGAGAAGGTAAATGCCAGTCCACCAAGCTTCCTTGCAAAAACCCATTCCTTTCAGATGCCTTAGTGATGCCTACATCAAAAGGCTCTTTTATCATTGTTGCTCAGCCTTTCCTTCACATTAATTCCTGACTCCTTAGTCACAGACTATGACACAGATATTTGGTGGTACTAAGCTTGAAGACATGCTATAAGGAATTTGACCTATATGTTTTTATTTTTTTCCTATTAATGAGTTACCACTAACCCATTAAAGCCTTTGAAGCAAAGTAATAGTTGAGTACACTTTTAACAGTAAACACATTTTGATAATATGAATAAGCATCTCTTGCGCAAATGATGCCACAAGACATGTCATCTATATAAAGCCTCATAAGATTTATTGTAATTTAAAAATGTCATCTCTACAGATTGTAAAAGTCACCTTTTGTTTATTTTTTTCCATAGAATTATCTGTGTTTTTTATAAACTAGGTGTATCTTGAAACTAAAAATATATTAATTTGTTTTTTGGTCTTATTATTGGTACAGTTTAGGACTTGCTGGTTGTGGGTACATTGTGATTATGGACTAGTCTAACTAGTCTGCAATTTACTTCATATAGGAACCTTAGGAAATTGCTTACTTTTCTAGAAAGGATTAAATGTTAGTGTTTCATCACACCTGTGCAAACGTCCAGAGAATGTGACCCGAATCACTCTCTCATGAACCAAATAATGAAGCAGATGCAACTGAGGAAAACTAATTTTACATGTTGGTCAATTGTAAGGGCATGTATGGGAAAGAAAGAAAATAACATTTAATCTTTAAACTTGGGTATTTTTCCTTTAAAGTAGTGCTGTCCAAAGTCAATCTTCAAAACTGTTTGTACTCAATGTTTTGAATCTTTACCTTATTTAACACTATTGAATCAAATGAGTGGTTAAATTCCAGGCCCATGCATAAATGCTGAGAAGATAATTAAGCCATTTGATTCCAGTGTGTTAGAGCAGTGACCTATGTCAAACATGCAGACCAATTACCTTTGGGGACTTGAGTTGGACACCTCTGGATTAAAAGTAGAGTAGGCCAACCACTAACTAGAGTTGTTGAGGAAGTAGCCATTAATGAGGACTGCACACAGATGATGTAACCTAGGCAATAATTTA
Organism: Fundulus diaphanus; assembly: GCA_037039145.1. Taxonomy (NCBI): domain Eukaryota; kingdom Metazoa; phylum Chordata; class Actinopteri; order Cyprinodontiformes; family Fundulidae; genus Fundulus; species Fundulus diaphanus. Next base: position 34,237,742 of record CM073122.1, read on the forward strand.
ATGTAACTTGATACATAAAAAGGCTTCTCAGAAGAATAACTCTGAGTTTCACTGTAGGTATAAATGGTAATTTGCGTCGCTCATTCTTGTTTACAAGTCTTGCTCACAAGTGTATGAAGATAAAACACTGACATTATTTCCAGTGAATATGTTTATTTTTCCTACAGGAAAGAAATATGAACAGAAATACAAAATAGCTTCTGACATTGTGTATTCTTACCTATTTTAAAATAAACTTATTATCTTGAGCTATCTCTGAGGTTACACTGTTATAGGCTAGGCTGCTGGAAGAAAATTGACCACATTTCCACTCTGCTACATTCTCCTAGTACTCTTCAGTTCGGTACTATTTGCTGTTATATCTGCATTGAACTTTTTAACTTAGTTTCTTTTTTCACAGAAGTTACATCTGGTTTGGCTGTCATGATCTGGCATTAGTCTGCTGTCTGCATTCTACCTCACCCCAATTCAAGCTATTTATAAGATCACTTTTTAATATTCAGATGGTGCCAGAATATTGAAAGCCTTGTGCACGTAGTGTTTTTCTCTTGCCTGATTTCCACAAATTGATCTCAATCGCAACCTCTAGATTTCCCCTCTCTGCCTCAACCCACTCTTCTGCACTCCTGATTTCTGGATCACAATCATGATTCCATTTTCAACAATAAACTGAACTTCACTGCATTTTTTGATACATGAGATCAAATTCCAATGTCTGTATGATTGGATTGACTTTTCTTTTTAAAGTTCCTTGAGACAATATTTGTTGTGAATAGACTCCCTATATATATACTGAGTGAATTTAATTTACTGAATAACAACCATAATCAATGTATCTAATGCTGCTTAACCATGGTAATGTAGTTTTTTTTCTTTGTTTGCCCTCTCTTGAATCGAGACTTCATGTTGAAAAGTGGTGGACGGCTACATTGTTGGAATCTTGCCCAGATTAAGGACACCAGAGCACCCTGGACCCAGGCCGGGGGGGGGGGGGGGGGGGGTCTCTTTAGCAAGTACCTGGTGGTTAAACTTTGGCTCCTGTGGCTCAGCCAGCCTTAGCTGGAAGGAGCTACAGCATGGCCCCTCTATGTAGGACCCCCACCTGCAGAGAGGAACATAAGGATTGGGTGCTATGCAAATTGGGTGGTAGGGGAGAGCCTCGGCGTAATAATCCTGGGAGCATGGACTGGCTATAGCAACATGGAATGTCACCTCACTGCTGGCTAAGGAGCATGAGATGTTGTGTAAAGCTGAAAGGTACCAGCAAAAATAGTTGGACCTACCTCTATTCACAGCTGGGGCTTTGGGAACCAGCTCCTGGAGAGTGCCTGGACTCTCTCATATTCTGGAGTTGCTGAGGAAAAGAGGCATAAGGTGGGAGTCAGGATACTTACATGCCCCCCCCCCCCCCCCCCCCCCGAGTGAGTGATTATGGAGTTTTCCCCTGGTGAGCAACAGGGTCAACTCTTTTTGCCTTCAGAATGCAAGAGGGAAGATTCTGATTGGGTCATTTCAAAGGTTCTGGATTGTGTTCTGGAAGTGGTGCAATCTGAGGATTCAGTACTGCTCCTGGTGGACTTCAATGCCGATTAAGGCAGTGACAGGCACCTTTGGACCACGGGCGATGCTCAATTTTGTAATTGTACAATCAAATCAGCAGTGTTATTTCTTGGACATTGAGGTGAAGAGAGGGGCAAAGCTGGCAGCCGGTGCTTCTCAAATAGTGGAATGCAACCTCTGGAAGGGGGGGGGGGGGGGGTCATGAAGAACAGCCTTGTCTTTTTTTTGTCCAGATAATATAGGCTTTCTAAATTATTCTAATTGTGACAACAGCACCCCTGCTGTATAATCTGTACCTCCGGTCAGTAGTATGATGAGCCATTAATAAACTCTATAAATAGTACAAAACTTAATGTAACTGAAGATTGTCTTTAGTATTAATGGCTTGATATTATTTTTGCAATATGAGGTTTATAGCTAGTTAAAGGCTTACTGCAGGTACGAGACGGGCTAAAAGTCATTTATATTGTTGTTTATATTATATTGTTAAAAAAGTGTGGCAATTTTGAAACATTGTAGTTGTTAGAAAGCATTGTTATATGTTATACATGAACCCATAGATATGTTATAAATTTTAAAAGGGATTCTAGGTAATCTTAAATACAACAAAAAAACACTAAAAGTTAAATTTCCTTCTCCAAAGGGGGGCCAACAGAAAACATTTGAGAACCACTACCCAAGGCCAAGTCATCAGTTGCAATGGAGTAACATACCATTGTTGTGCAGATGACAGTTTATTACTGTTTCACATGTTTTTTTTAGAACTACAAAAAACATTTTAGTAGGGGGCAGTATAATGTATCAACACTGTCAAATTACTTTGACTTTAGTACTTTCCACCACACTCCCACTTAATTTTACAATGTAATTTACACTTAAGAAATGTATATAACAACCATTAGTGCTCAACCTCACAAATACTATCACAATAATACATATTTTGAAACTTGTAAACGTTTTTTGTCTTCTCTGTTGCTTTGCTTACAGTTTCATGGCATACTAATGGGAAAACTGAATAGTAAGCATGTCAAACATATTTAAAACAGAGTAAAGCCCAATCTTTCTCCAAAGACATTTGTACATTTGTCTTGTCGGTGGCTTGGTTAAGATATCTGTCAGAACATCCCACTGTCCTCTTCTGTTACCAGCCTTGGTTCCCATTTTGACTCCCACTCCCCTTTTGACTCCCACATTAAACACCTCGTTAAACACCTCATTATTCCAACTCAAAAATATTGAAAGCCTCTGTCCATCACTCACTCTCCCTGATGCTGAAAAACTTGTCCATGCCTTCATCTCCTCCTGGCTGGACTAATGTAATGTCCTCCTTCTTTGTACCTCATTAAAAAATATCCAAATCTTTAGTCTATTCAAAACAGTGCAGTTAGAATTCTAAGAAACACTAAAAACATGACTGCATTACTCCAGTCCCCCATTTCTTCACCTAGGGTCATGAAATTTGGGTCATGACCGAAAGAACAAGATCCTAGACTCAAGCGCCTAAAATGAGCTTCCTCCACAGGGTGGTAGGATGCTCCCTCAAGCCTCAGTTTCACCGACCCTACTTTATTTGGCCCGCCCAGTTTGGCTACTCCCTGCTCAGTTTTACTCTGCTCGGTTTGTGTTTTAACCGGCCTAGAAATGTCTAGAAGATGGAAACGCCTTAGATTATTATTATTGTTGTTGTTGTTGCTGTTGCTGTCGTTGATGTCGTTGTTATCTCTTTGCAAAATACATTTGTGTCACTTTCAAAATGTTTGGTCATTATTTTATCATCAGAAAACTGGATATCGATGGATATTTGTATGCCTTTTTTAGGTCAGGCAAGCTGTGACAGAAAAGGGATTCTATATGCCTTATTTTAATGCCTTAGATATCCTTTCCAAATTAACCAAGAATACATTGTGGCAGTGGGTTGCCCCATTTGATCAACAACTTTTAAGATCCACACTGGCATATTGAATTTTCCTCATGAAAGTAGTCACATTGAGTATAAACTGAGCTACCACCTTTACAGTCTAAAAAGCTTACTACATATCAACAGAGCAACTGATCACAAAACAGAAATAGCCTTCAAACATAATGGAAGCAAAAACAAAAATAAACCCTCCACCTCTACTGCATGTTAAAGATTTTTGATTCCCATTTCCCAATTATAAATGGCTCCATCAATAAAACCAGTGCCGTAAACCCAAAGGGCAAACCTTCATAGTTTGATATTGTGAATTGAATATATTAGCCTGAACACAGTGGTATCTCTGGCCCTGATAGAAGCAGACAAAGATATTACCTTGGATTCATTATGAGCTACTGGAGCCTTCCCTGGGAAATAGGGACAAGTGCAGCTTGCCCTAATGGAATATTCATAGACCTGACGTCAAAATCCTTGTCCTTGGGCAAGCTAACCCTTTGTTGGGCACATGGACATATTAGTAACCACAGAGCTCTTGTATGTTTTTCTACACAGATATAAATGGAATGTGCACAATTATATTATGAAATCATGAAGAAGAACAAAAAGCAATGTTGAAAGGACAGCACGTGGTTTGATGCAATACACACAATATGCCCTTTTGAGCCACTGGGCTCAACAGACATGAATATTTTTTGTGCGTATTTTTATTTTTTTGTCTTATAAACTTGACACACTGTGATTTCAGGGTTTATTTCTCGCATCCCTTCACTTCCGCTTTGGCAGATTGGATGCAGTGGTTCCAGTGGGCTAACAGCTGATAGTATTTGACATTTATTCAGGGGCGTAGTAGTGTGAAGGTTATCGGAGAAATTTTTTAGGCTTGTGCCATATCTGATGACTTTCTCTCGAGTAATCCTTGCATTTGAGTTGAAAGGTATGTTCCTTCTTGTAGTCAGATATCAGCTTTCTGTTTCACTGCACTTGCAAAGTAGCTTTAAATCTTAAAACAACATACATCATCAAGTGACATTATGGTTGACTCATATTTAATAGCTAGATTTTAGTTGTCTGTCAGTTAAAGTGAGATTGATGACTGTAAATAAGCAAAACCATGCCATAATAAGTAGAAACTATTAGTAAAGCCAGCTACTGCTGTTAGGGAATTCATGGTCCAACACATCCCATGCACTTATGCATTTCTTTGTAGGCTGGAACATTCTGGTATTCCAACATTATGAGTTCAATTGGCATAATTTTGCACTGATTTGTGAAATGTAACTTTATTTTTTATTATAACTTATATTCTAGGAAGAGGATATGTATTTTGGTTTTAGTTGCTGAAGTTGTAAGTTCTAAGCAAGTGGTTTTGGCTGGAACGGTTTAGTGGCCTGAGTGAGTATCCCATCAGAGGGGTTGGAGGGATTAGGAATTCTTTTGTAAAGTCAAACTCACACTCACTTGTATATTCTACTTTGTCCTAACATTGTAGGTTGGGGAATTAAAAAAATAAGATTATAGCTTGTAGGAAAGGCTTTCTTCATAACGGACATTTGTCACTGGTGGCAGAATAATTAGGCTTGAGTTATTTTGGGACCGGCTGAGATGAATACACAAGCCGTACTAATAGTAGTTCATGAAAACAGGGACAGGAAATTCACATGCTCATGGTGTCTTCAACTACGGAAAATAAGTCCAGTTGCTTTGTTTTTTACCTTTTTTTGGATTGACCATGACCTGGATGACTGAGAATCTTCACCAGCATGCTCATGGTGTGTTTTGAGTCTGCTATTTTACTTTTGCTAAGCATGATTAAAAGTAGTACATGAAATACTCGCTCAGTCAATAATATGTTGATGAATAACAGTCCAAAATAAAAGTAAGTAAGCAGTAAATTAATCTGCCTTTTGTTAAAAAAGGTTACGGTACTGTAAAACTGCTAATAACTTCCTTGGAGACTGGGTTCTTTGTTGCTGACCATACATTGAATTGTAAATGATGTATTAAATTTTTTTATAAATATGGGTAAATGGATCGAAAAGATAACAATGTATAAGGTATTTTTTTAAAAGCCACAAGAAAAGGATGAAAACAAATAAAGAAAAATAGAATATGCTTGCAGTTCTCTGTCTTGTTGTTTGGATGCCTCTTATCTCTTTTTTGCTACTGACTTGACCCTGGGATTTGTTTGTCTTATTTGCATTAAAAAAATTGACGTATCTCAGCTTTACATACGTACAGGTTTCATGTGACTCTGTCATATCTGCAGTGTTTTGTCCCTCTTCTCCACACCACTGAATTGTACATTGTAACTTCATCTGAACAAGACAACTATGAGGGTTGTTAGGCTGATCTTATTTCTTGGTCTTTTGCTCAGTGTTCATGCTTGGTGATCTAAATCATTTCATGACTGAGTGCTATCGAGTTGCTTCTAGAATTCATTGACCTCTTTGCTAGAATCAGAATTTTTTTATGGATTAAGCATTTTGTATGAGATATGAATTTAAAAAAAAAGCTCAACAATCGAGAAAAAATGTTTTTATTGAACTGAAGAAAATGGGCAAATGACTTTTCCCCAAACCTTTAATTTTGTATATGTTGGACTATTACTCATATTTGTCTGGGAGCTTACACTTTGAGCAAGAAGGGGATTTACTATCAAACAACTAATCTTATCCTTTTAATGTGTGGTCAAACAGAAACTGCTAATCTGTTGGGATTTTTATGCACAAATGCACTCAATAGAGTTAATAGGGTTAATAGAGAATAGAAAAATGTTGTGCAGAGCATTTCAAAAGTGTTTAGCAAGTGCCAGATGTGTGGACAAAACTGCCTGCTTGATGTTAATGTTTAGAGGTTCATGGGCCAACTTATTCAAGACTATGGAAAGGTAACAGGAAACCAAATAACTACCCATTACTACCAAAGTATAGTACAGAATAACATGACATAAGTAAATTGAAAGGATTGAGCCATTGTCCTTGTGTGTGCTGGTGGTAGTGGTGTAATGTTATGGGGAACATTTTCCTGGCAAATCTTGGGCCACAAGGCAAAGCAAGGCAAGTTTATTTGTATAGCACATTTCACAGTTTGGTATGACTTTGTCATTGCGTTCTGCATTAGACAATGTAGCTCCCTTGAAAAAGAAGGTGATAATTCACAGGAAGCTGGCTCCTTGGTTTAATTCAGAGCTGCATTCCTTGAAGCACAATGTTAGGAAATTGGAGAGAAAATGGCGCTCTACACACCAAGAGGAATCCTACCTAATCTGGAGGGACAGTCTATTGTTGTATAACAAGACCATTCGCAGAGTTAGAGCAGCATATTTTTCATCATTAATTGAGGAGAATAAGAATAATCCTAGATTTCTCTTCAATACAGTTGCCAAAATTACCCAGAGCCACAGCTCTGTTGATCCAGCCATCCCCTTAGCTCTTAGCAGTAATGATTTTATGGGATTCTTCATAAATAAAATTGATTCCATTAAAAATAAAATAATTGGCATCCTCCCAAACATGATTACCTCGTCCTCAGTAAGTGAGGCAGCATTGGAGGAATCCTTAGAACCTGCGCAGATCTGCCGCAGATCTCCGATCGCGGCACGGAGTCTGGGGCCTGGAGGAGGTGCGGGCCACTGTGTCCGGGGTCTTGGCGGGGGGCTGCTGCGGCTAGCCAGCGGCTTACCGGATCTGGGGCTGACGCCTCTGCTCTCCCCAGGAAGGGATGGGGGGCAGGGGTGGCTAGGGTAAGGTCGGGGTGGGAGGGGGTTTATTAGGTATATAGTGGGTTAGGGGGGGCTCTGGTCGGATGGCCCGTGCGGGTCATGTCGGCCCCCCCTCTTTGGGGGGCCTGGTCCGGGGGGCGTCTGGTCCGGGGGCGGGGCCGGGGGTCGGGCACAGGCAGTGGTATTGTTGAATTGTGGTGACCCCCCCCCCCACTTGGGATTTTTGGATGTGAATGCTATGTGGGAATGTGTGTACAGTGTCCTTTTTTTTTTTTTTTTTTTTTGTGTCAGTGTGTGGCGAGTGGGGCACAAGGGAGGGATGGTGTGAATGAGTTTTTTTTTTTTTTTTTTTTTTCCAGGTTCGGGTCCGGTCCGCTCCCTCTCCCAAGATCATCTCAAGTCTCCGATAGGTGCGGAGCCCATCCCCCCACGTCCTGCCCTCCTCCGCTGCGTTGGCGGGCGCCTTGGCCCTCTGGCGCGTTGACGGTCCTCGGGTTTGGGGCGAGTTCCCGGGTGGGCGCCGGCCCATTCCCGGCGGTGGCTTCGCGGGGCCTGGCTCCCCGGGGGGCGGCCGGGGCCCCTGCCGCGGGGGCGGGGCGCCCCTGGGGCCTCTGGCCCCCAGGGCCCATGGCCGGGACCACTTCAGCGCGGCCGGCTGCCGGCGGAGCCCACGGGCTCGTCCCCGCAGCTCTTGGGGGCGTCGGCATTGCGGTGGCTGGGGGATTTCCTCGGGGTCGTCTCTCCTCTTTCCTCGGGGGGGGGGGGTTGCAGATTTCCTGTGAAGGCCCCTCTCGGGCGCACTGCTTTGGTGGCCCCTTTGGGAGTCCGGGGTTACGGGTCCCCTGACTCCTGCCTCTGTGCTCAGGGAAGGTGGGTCTTCGGTTCTCCACAATCACTATCAATATATTTCCATCTGGATAATTTTCACCTAAACTAGTGCACTTTCACAAACTCCTACAGGTGCTGGGTCCCAGGTATTAAATGTTCACTTATATACAGAAAGGCTATAATTTATTTATTTACTTTCTTTTACTTTCTTTTTTAGGTATCACATTACACATGTCAGCTTAAATAATAATACATACGATTTAGCAATGGTATCAAGGTGTTACACGATTGTATCTGTTGCTTTATGTCTGTTGGTTGTGCTGTTGTTTTTGTGTCTCTTTCCAGGTGATGGAGCAGACAGAGGACGTTTTATCATTTTCTTCCTTCTATCTCTTCTTTCTTTCACCCTTTTCTTTCTCTTTTTTTTCTCTTCTTGTTTTTCTTTTACTCTCCTACTTTCCCATTGTAGTGTCCATATAATTTGAAATTCTCCCTGCAGGAATCACAATAAAGCTATTTACACGCACAAATCAAGCGGAGCATTATGGCGAAAGCTGTTTGCTCCACTTGTGAAAGTAAAATCTGTCGAGCTCTATTTGGCATTAAGATATCAATTTTTATTGCCATATTGCTAGACAGGACACTGGGAAAAGAAAAAAGAAAAAAAAAGAACCTGCGCAGTGTCTGAACTGTTTAAAAGCAGTAGAGCTTTCTGAGCTATCTAAAATTTTAGCTTCATCTAAACCTTCTACCTGTATGTTAGACCCAATCCCAACCAAGTTGTTTAAGGAGGTATTCCCTCTGATCAGTGGTCCTATTTTAGACATGATTAATCTATCCTTAGTAAATGGATATGTACCACAGGCTTTTAAAGTAGCTGTTATTAAACCTTTACTTAAGAAACCTTCTCTTGATCAAGATGAGCTAGTAAACTACAGACCTATATCTAATCTTCTTTTCTTATCTAAAATTCTTGAGAAAGTAGTTGCTAATCAACTTTGTGAACATTTACAAAGTAATGACCTACTTGAGGAGTTTCAGTCAGGCTTTAGAGCTCATCATAGCACTGAAACAGCTCTGGTGAAGGTCACCAATGATATTCTCATGGCCTCAGATAATGGACTTGTGTCTATACTTGTCCTGTTAGATCTCAGTGCTGCATTTGACACAGTTGATCACAATATTCTCCTACAAAGACTTGAGCATACTGTAGGGATTAAGGGAAAAGCATTAGGCTGGTTTAAATCTTATCTGTCGGACAGATTCCAGTTTGTTCATGTTAATAATAAATCTTCTTCAAACTCTAGGGTCACCTGTGGAGTACCACAGGGTTCAGTCCTTGGACCAATTCTATTTACTATATATATATGCTTCCGGTTGGCAAAATTATCAGACAGCATGGGATTAATTTCCACTGTTATGCTGATGACACTCAGCTATATTTATCCATAAATCCTGATGAATCCAATCAGTTACTTCGACTGCAGTCATGTCTTGATGACATCAAAAGCTGGATGACTTTAAATTTCCTGCATTTAAATTCTGACAAGACAGAAGTTGTAATCTTTGGACCAGAGTCCTCAAAAAATAAACTTCTTAATCAATCACTTAATCTGGATGGCATTAACTTGGCCTCTGGTAATAAAGTTAAAAATCTTGGTGTTGTTTTCGACCAAGACATGTCATTTAAATCCCATATTAAACAGGTTTCCAGAGTTTCCTTTTTTCACCTCCGGAATATCGCCAAAATTAGAAACATTCTGTCCAGGGGTGATGCTGAAAAACTAGTCCATGCATTTGTTACTTCAAGGCTGGACTATTGGAATTCTTTACTATCAGGAAGTCCACAAAATGCAGTTCGAAGTCTTCAGCTGATCCAAAATGCTGCAGCAAGAGTTCTGATGAAAATCAACAAAAGTGATCATATTTCTCCAATTTTAGCTTCCCCTCATTGGCTTCCTGTTAAATCAAGAATAGAATGTAAAATTCTTCTTCTAACGTATAAAGCCCTTAATAATCAAGCTCCATCATATATCAGAGCTCTGATTACTCCGTATGTTCCTAACAGAGCACTTCGCTCTCAGACTGCAGGTCTGCTGGTGGTTCCTAGAGTCTCTAAAAGTAGAATGGGAGGCAGATCCTTTAGCTATCAGGCTCCTCTCCTGTGGAACCAACTCCCAGTTTTGGTCCGTGAGGCAGACACCCTATCTATTTTTAAGACTAATCTTAAAACTTTCCTTTTTGACAAAGCTTATAGTTAGAGTGGCTCATGTTACCCTGAGCTATCTCTATAGTTGTGCTGTGATAGGCCTAGGCTGCTGGAGGACATCAGGGTCTAATTTTCTCACTCTACTGATTTCTACTGTTCTTCATTCTACGGTTCTCCAGTTTTGCATTGTATTACATTGAAATGACTGTCGTCATTTCAGCTTTTAACTTTTTGCTCTCTCTCTTTTTCTTCATAGTAGGTACACCTGGTCTGGCGTTCTGTTAACTTTGACATCATCCAGAGAAGACGGCTCACCCGTTACTACCATCTAACGTAGAACAGATTACTAGATCAATGTGTGCTTCTGTGCTTTTTTGTCTCTCTTGTTGTGTCTCTGCTCTGTCTTCTGTAACCCCAGTCGGTCGAGGCAGATGACTGTTCATACTGAGCCCGGTTCTGCCGGAGGTTTTTTTTTCCCGTTAATGGGTGGTTTTTCTTCCCACTGTCGCTTCATGCTTGCTCAGTATGAGGGATTGCAGCAAAGCCATGTACAATGCAGACGACTCTCCCTGTGGCTCTACGGTTCCCCAGGAGTGAATGCTGATTGTCGGGACTTTGATGCAATCAACTGGTTTCCTTATATAGGACATTTTGACCAATCTGTATAATCTGACCCAATCTGTATAATATGATTGAACTTGATTTTGTAAAGTGCCTTAAGATGACATGTTTCATGATTTGGCGCTATATAAATAAAATTGAATTGAATTGAAAAAGTGTTGTACAGGAACAGAACATAATAACAGAAAACATACAGAGAAAAGCCCATGACAGTAGAATAGTAGCAGCAGGTCAAGATAAGTTGGACAACAAACTTTATCATAAAGGAGTTTCAGTGAACTCCAAAAGTTTGAAGTGAACATTAGCATTTAAAGGCATGTAGATATTGAATAGGAGAGGACCCAAGATGGACCCTTGGGGAAATCCCCATGTGTTTTTGTGGTCTCAGATGTAAAGTTGACACCTATTGACACAAAAAGTCTATGTCCTTTAAGTAGGATTTAAACCAGTCAAGTGCTGCACCAGAAAGGCCGACCCAGTTTTCTAGAACGGAGTGATCAACTGTGTGGGATGCTGCACTCAAGTCCAATAATACCAGCACATTGGTTCTTCCACAATCTGCATTTATACAGATGTCTTTGAACACCTGGACAAGGGCAGTCTCTGTGCTGTGGTGAGCACAGAGACCTGATTAGAAAATGTCAAAGCAGCTGGTCACTGTTATGAAGGTATGTAATTGTTGAAACACTGCTTTTTCACTAATCTTACTGATAAAAGGGAGATGGGCCTGTAGGTCTGGCCACCTAACAAAAGTGAGGTGTTTGTTATTTGAGTCAAATCAGACGTTATAACAGTCAGAACTTTGTTAAAGACAGCTGTGGATAGAACATAAAGGTAGCAGGAGCAGGAACTTAGTTGATGTATAATGTCTTCTAAGCTGTTGTAGTTTATTTGGCAGAATTGGGACATTTTCTCAAAATAAGTTCCAGTTGGATGTTCAGACTGCCCCTCAAATCCTTTGGATTTTCTCTGTAAAGAAGTTAGCAAATTCTTAGTATGCTCTGGTGGAGTGGAGTTCTGATGCCACAGGTGGGTTTTTTAATCCGTCGAACGTGGCAAATAAGGCATGAGCATTATTAATGTTTTTGCTGATGATCTCAGAGAAGAAAGATTTCCTTGCATTTTTCAGTTGTAAGTTATTTTTGTAGAGTCTCTCTTTATTTATGTCATGTTGAACCTGGAGTCTGGTCTTTCCCCACCTGCATTCAGATTTTCAACACATCCTTTTTTTCACTTCTAACTGCTGGAGCACTTCTCCATGGAGATTCTTTCTTCCCAGAAACAATCTTCACTTCAATTTGAGCAATGCGGTTAATGATGTCTGAAACTTGAGACTGAAAGTTTCTACTAGTTCTTCTACTGAGTTACAGACCAGAGTGGAAGTAGAAGAGTAAGCTTGGTCGTACCCATCTTCTACTAACTACATCTTGCGGGATAATGCATAATGCCACATAGCTCAAAATATCCAAAACTGGTTTGTTGAACAGGACATTGAGTTCACTCCAATGGCCTTCACAATCACTAGATCTCAATCCAACAAAGCAGTAGTTCTGAATCCTGGTCCTCAGGGTCCACTGTCCTTCAAGTTTTAGATGTGCCTCTGCTCCAGTAAAACCAAATACTGCAGAAGTCTTTTAATCACTCCTTGTGTAGGTCATGTGTATGTCAGCAGTGAAACCTCTGAAACATGCAGAACAGTGGATTCCTGGGGACCAGAAATGAGAACCAATACAACATTTTGTTCATCCATCCATCCATCCATCCAACGTCTTCCGCTTATCCGGGGTCTGGTCGTGGGGGTAGCAGCTTCAGTAGGGAGGCCCAGACGTCCCTCTTCCCAGCCACTTGGGCCAGCTCCTCCGGGAGAATCCCAAGGCGTTCCCAGGCCAGCCGAGAAACATAGTCCCTCCAGTGTGTCCTGGGTCTTCCCCTGGGCCTCCTCCCAGTGGGATGTGCCCGGAACACCTCACCAGGGAGGCTTCTAAGAGGCATCCTAACCAGATGCCCGAGCCACCTCAACTGGCTCCTCTCGACGTGGAGGAGCAGTCCTCCCCGGATGACTGAGCTCCTCACCCTATCTCTAAGGGAGAGCCCAGACACACTACGGAGAAAACTAATTTCGGCCGCTTGTATCCGGGATCTCGTTCTTTCGGTCATGACCCAAAGCTCATGACCATAGATGAGGGTAGGAACGTAGATCGACCGGTAAATCAAGAGCTTCGCCTTTTGGCTCAGCTCTCTCCTCACCACAACGGATTGGTACAGCGCCCGCTTCACAGCAGACGCCGCACCAATCCACCTGTCGATCTCCCGCTCCATCTTCCCCTCATTCGTGAACAAGACCCCCAGATACTTAAACTCCTCCCTTAGGGGTAGCACATCCTCCCCAACCCGGAGGAGGCACTCTACCCTTTTCCGGCTCAAGACCATGGTCTCAGATTTGGAGGCACTGATTCTCATCCCGGCCGCTTCACACTCGGCTGCAAACCGCTCCAGTGAGAGCTGTAGATCACGTCCTGATGAACCCAATAGGACCACGTCATCCACGAATAGCAGAGATGCAATCCTAAGGCCACCAAAATGGATCCCCTCAACACCTTGGCTGCGCCTAGAAATTCTGTCCATAAAAGTTATGAACAGAATCAGTGACAAAGGGCAACCTTGACGGAGTCCAACTCTCACCGGAAACGAGTCCGACTTACTGCCGGCAATGCGGACCAGACTCTGACACCGGTCATACAGAGACCTAACAGCCCTTATTAAAGGGCCTGGTACTCCATACTCCCGGAATACCCCCCACAGGATCCCTCGAGGGGGACGGTCGAATGCCTTCTCCAGATCCATAAAGCACATGTAGACTGGTTGGGCAAACTCCTATGCCCCCTCCAGGATCCTGCTGCGGGTGTAGAGCTTGTCCAGTGTTCCACGGCCAGGACGAAAACCACAGTGCTCTTCCTGAATCTGAGATTCGACTATCCGACGGACCCTCCTTTCCAGAACCCCAGAATAGACCTTACCAGGGAGGCTTAAGAGTGTGATTCCTCTGTAGTTGGAACACACCCTCCGGTCCCCCTTTTTAAATAGAGGGACCACCACCCCAGTCTGCCAATCCAGGGGAACTGCCCCCGATGTCCACACAATGCTGCAGAGCCGCGTTAACCAACACAGCCCCACAACATCCAGAGCCTTAAGGTACTCAGGGCGAATCTCATCCACCCCCGGGGCTTTGCCACCAAGGAGCTTTTTAACAACCTCGGCGACCTCTGCACCAGAGATGGGAGAACCCGACCCAGAGTCTTCAGGCTCTGCTTCCGCAATGGAAGACGTGTAGGTGGGATTAAGGAGGTCTTCGAAGTATTCCGCCCACCGACTCACGACGTCCCGAGTCGAGGTCAGCAGAACACCACCCCCACTATAAACAGTGTTGGTACTGCACTGCTTCCCCCTCCTGAGACGCCGGATAGTGGACCAGAATCGCTTCGAAGCTGTACAGAAGTCTTTCTCCATGGCCTCTCCGAACTCTTCCCACGCCCGAGTTTTTGCCTCGGCGACCAGCCTAGCCGCCTGCCGCTTTGACTGCCGGTACATATCAGCTGCTTTCGGAGTCCCACAGGCCAGAAAAGCCCGATTGGACTCCTTCTTCAGCTTGACGGCTTCCCTCACCGCTGGTGTCCAAATTACCTGTTCGGTAATTTTGATACAAATTACCGAACAGGTAATTTGTATCAAAATTACCTGTTCGGTAATTTTGATACAAATTACCGAACAGGTAATTTGTATCAAAAATGTGCAACCAACAAATCTGCAGCAACTGCATGACACCATTATGTCATACTTTCTGAGGAATCTTTTAAACACCCTGTCAAATTTGTTACAAAAAATTAAGGCAGTTTTGAGGGTAGAAGAGGGCTCCACCCTGGTATTGGCAAGATGCACCTATTAAAGTAGCTAATTATCAGAAGACCAGAAAAGCAAAAAAAATTAAATAAATTAAATAACTTGCCCAGTAGGTATCACTCCCATTCTGACATGCCCTGAGTAAACTTCCCAAATAGAGTTGAACTGTTATCAACACAGCAAGGAAGTGCCACACTATTAGCAGTGAACTATTAGCAGGGGAGGTAAAAATCCACCTTGTGTAAAGCCACGCTCATTAACCCATGGTAATACAATAAAACCACCTCTCCCTACATGGGCAAGGTAATTAATTCAGCCATTAAATTCAACTCTCCACTGTCGCTTCATGCATGCTCAGTATGAGAGATTCCTGCAAATCCATCGACAATGCAGATGACTGGCCACTGTGGTTTCATGAAGCTAATGAAACTATACTTGTGAAAGCTTTTGTTGAATTTAAATGTGTCACATTCCAATATGAATCATTCTAAAATACTGGAGTTGATTATTCATTGAGAGGAATGAAAAGAAGTTAGTTTAAGTAACCTTTTGTGGACGTTTCTTAGATATCCCACAAATCTGTTGGATTATTCTGACAGATGAGCGTCAACGTTTGTTAGATAATGGCCATTAGTTTATTGAACCATATAACTAAGTTATCTCTCAGGCGACATGACAAGATCAGAAAGTGTGTCATAAAAATTTTAATTTCTACAGAAAAAGTTATTTTCATACACTGTGTGAAAGATTACAGGGTTGCTGATTCCTATGTATACCTCAGTTTTCATTTTGAAGATTGGCATTAGAATTTTATTCATTCTTCCTTGGGTTGATTATCTTTACTGGGTGACATATTTTCAATGTAACCAATAAATCTTATAAATTTTTGGTAAAATACTTTCATTAAAGTTTTATAAGTAAGAAAGATTACAGATCTGTCAATTGTAATTGTCATTTTTCTTTTCTTGCTATTTCTTTTTTTCTTTTTTTTTTTAAATTGATGTCCTATTGATATGCTTTAAAAAAAATTCAAACATTGACCTTGACTCTCTGCAATTCTAGAAGTGTATGGAGTCAGTGTAGGCAAATGTTTAATGAACTTGGTCCAACTTGCTAAATACTACTATCAACAGACACAAAGTTTCCAATCTCCTAATCTACATTCATTAAAAAAAAAAAAACATTTTATCTTAACTGGTTTAGTCTGGATAACCAAACATAAAAGTACTCACTGGATGCTGTTTTAAATTAAATGTACAGCAGCTTGAGTATCCAACAACTAACTTGGCCATGGTCATGCCACTAACCCCATAATGAAACATTTTCACTACAGTCCATATCCCAGAGCTAATATTATGCTGGGACGACTTGCTTTATTTCTGGGGCTATAATGGTATAACCACAAATGTTGAAATTGGGATTAAGTTTGGATCCTCTCTGCATTGTAATAAATAATGTAGTATTGTCCAATTTGGGTGACATCGATAAATTATTTTAGCTATTGCTGGAATAAAGCCATGTTTGATGAAACCTAGAGAATGTCATGCTCTAAGTATGTTTTATTTATGAATCTGTGTCATGATTTTATTACACAGAAGATGGTGGCAATGTAATGTTAGGATGCCATGACATGTTTTGATAGCCCTGAGCAAAATGGATGGCTGAAAATATAATAAAGTTATTATAAATACAGTTCTTTGTTTTAGCTTTCACGTACAACTTTGCTCATAGTGTTTCATGTTCAAATAAGAGCATAGAAAAATATATATTCAACACAGCTTCTGCAAAACCTCACGGTCAAAAACCATATCAGTACCTTCTCAAAAAAATTGTTTCAGCTTCAATTAATGTCAAAGAACATGTATATCAGTTTAATGGTTCACAAGTTGGCCACACTTCTAGAATATCTCTTTTATCACATGTTGGCTCTGAAAATCGCTTAAAAATCCGACATTCACACACCGTGCATGCATATATAAGAACTGCTCAAAAAACATAAAGGGAACACTTGGAGTTACATTGTGTTGCTTAAGTGTTCCCTTTATTTTTGAGCAGTATATATATATATATATATATATATATATATATATATATATATATATATATATATAAACCCTGTAACATGAGTTACAACATGATTCAATTTCCATTTGATATCAATAAAGTATTTTTGAATTTGAATTCATAAAATAATGGCATGGATTAGAGAGAACAAATTAAAACTCATGGACAAAACTATAAAGACATGTCTATAAAATTAAGACCTATTGTCTTCTAGTTTGTGAAATGGAGATTAGTAGATGACTTTAAAGTATAAGCTAGCTGTCTTTACAATTTGCAGACTACTTCTTTTTTTCATGCATCTAAACAAATAGAGATATATATTATTACAAGTGAGACAGTGATGTTCATACCAGGCGGGAACTGTGGAAAGCAAAAAAAAAAAAATGAAAAAATATTGAGTTGGTAGGAGGTGGCAAAGACTGAAATGTGGAGCTGAGAAATAAGGCTATTATGCAAACTCTGATTCAATTAGAACACAGAAGTGGAAAATGAGATCTAAGTACACCACCAAGGAAAATAAAAGGCATACTGTAAATCATACTTAAAGCAAACAAGTGAATCAGAAATAAAATATAGAAATTTAGTCTCATTACTAACACCATTATGAAAATATTTCTATTCATTTATCCTGAAAAGCTTATTAGCTTCTACCCTCATACTGCCAGTATGAGCATAAACTCACTAATCTGAAATAAGCATGAGAATTATTAAAGTCAGTCCTGCCTGAATGCTTAGTGATGCAAAAAATAGTGATGCAGAAAAATTCTTCAGTTTGATTGTGAAAGGTATGTCATTTTATCCTTTCGAAATGGAAGGGTTTGGTGGGCTGAAACCAAGTCTTTAAAATAATGATGACTGTCAAGGACAGTTGCTGTTTTTTCACATTCCATCATTCGTTATTGTTTTTGATGCGTCATACTCTGTGCAATGTTGTCAACCTATTGGCTCAGGCTCTAGTTTTTACCTAACCTGACCCTAGCCAGATTGATATTGTTCTGCTTAGCTCCGCCTAGCTTCACTCACATCCATCTGGGACCTCTCCCATAGAGAGTGATTTATCCAACCAATTTTATTGTCCAGCCAATCAGGACGCAGGGCTGGAGTTTCATAGATGTAACGTAGTGGAGAAGCGACCGTGAGACTGTTTTGATTCAGACAATGGCGGCTTGCATCGAAGCTTTGCCGCCTGTCTTCCCCCCTCTTCCTGTCAGCTCACTGTCAATAAAACGCGTGCCACTAGAGCCGCAAACACACACAAAAAAAAAAAGTTTTGTTTTTTCCTGCGTCGCTCTCATCAGCGTCACGGGTTAGCTTCGGAGTGAGTGGTTGAAATAGCACGTCGATAAAGATGACAGACAAGTGGCTTATCCAATCATATGCAAGGATTTTTGATAAGGCCCAGCCTTCTGAAACGCCATTCCTATAAATCTGTCCCAGATGGATGCGTGGAGCTAGGCGGAGCGAAATCTATCTGGCTAGGGTCAGGTTAGTTTTTACCAATTGGCATTCAACATTTTTAATTGTTGATAAGTTCCAACAAAACATAGTTATTTTGTGAGTCACAACAGTGGAATGCATTAAAACGTTATGGAGAAAAAAGAGAATTTGGTCAGTCAAAACAGGTTGTAGAGCTTTTGAGATGACAATTTATATTATGGTCCAAGAATATGATTATATCATGCCCGGAGGAGACTAACATTATCTCTCCATAACTTATAGGCAAGTATCATCACTGAGGATAAAAACAGTAGAAAGCTCATTTCCATGAAAATAACACACACACACACTTTTCCAATGTGTGTATCATGCATGAAAGTATAAATATGTGTGTTTTTGAATGCAGCTGGGTGAATTAGACTCAAAGTGTAAAAAAATCTTTGAGTGGTGGTCAATGTGACTACAAAAGCACCAACCATATTAGTTCAGCTACTTTACTCCCTTTACAACCATAAGGGGTCCTTTTGCTATGTGATGTATTGCTGCCATCCCAGGGTAGTCTGAACTGTCAGAGCTTTGCCTTGCCAGAGCTGGGTTTGCACCAAAAGTGAGATCTAATTAAAATGAGGTTAAGGCTTATCATGTATCATGTGCATCCCATAGCCTAAAAGGAGGGCAAGCCTTAACAAGTATCTTCTATACAAGCTCCATTCTTTTTGCATCCACTAACCTCATCCTGATTCTGACAGACATGTTCGACTGTCATTTTTATCATCTTAATGACTATGGCAAGTCACTGAACCATTCTCACAAATATTAGATTTGTGAAGGCAGGGCATGCATACAACATCAAGATATAGTAAACTGGCCTGATAGTGGGAGAAAAAAGGCAGTAAGAAAAGAAAATGGCAGATTATCATAAGAATCTCCAAATAATTCCACATTTGTTGCTTTAAAGCAGTAAAGCACTAAAAATAATCAGTCTGTGGTCATTTTTAATATTCCCGGTCTTACAAAAAGCCAAAGAACTGGCTAAATATTTGGAAATCCCTTTATATGTGGAGATTGATGTGTGAATTTATTTTTTTATCTTTACATGATATGTCATTAACAACTTTCAGTTGGAAAAGCTTAATGCACCTGCAGCATGTTTATCCCAAAACTGTATGCACCTGCAGCATGTTTATGCCAACAGCAATAATTTGTAAACCAAACAGGAAAGTTTTTAATGAATATCCATGAAAATATCAAGTTAGAGGGGCGACTAACTTTGGGCTTTTCAATGGCAGTCATGTGTGAACTTTTGTTGCTGCAGCCTCAAGGTCCTTTTATTACCATTTAAAGGTTCCCACCAGTCGTTCATGTTTCCTTAAAAAATTGCCACAAAAATGAGAAAATAAATGAAAATACAAATCTGGCATTAGCCATTTCATAACTCCTAATCTCTTCCTCAAACTTTACTGTCTGTTGTTATTCACAGTTCCCCCTAGTTTAAATAAAGCAGTAATAATGTTGACTAGCTTTTTTTTCCTTTTGTGGCTCTACTATGTGGCTTTACAGTTGCTAGACAGGAAACGGGTGAAGAGAGAAGTGGAATGACACTTCGCAAAAGTCTCCTTTCAGGACTCGAACCTGTAACAGCCGCATCGAGGATTTAGGCCACCGTACATAGGTCACAGTTTTCGGCCCCTCCGCCACGCCAATGTTGAAAAACTTTTAAGAGTTTTGGTGCACTGCTGTCTTGCCCATCAATGATATGTGATAAATGAGAAATAACTTTCAACAGGGGATAGAACATTACCTCTCAAAGTATCACCAACTGTTTGTGTGGCTGTGTTGTTTGATCCTGCGGTGAAATCCCTTAAAACATTCTCCTCCAAAGATGTATTGTGGAAATAATGAGATGATGTGCTCTCCAGTACATGCTGTAAAGGGAATATGCTGCAGACGAATCAGTGAAGCAGTTCCAAGTATTAAGAATAGTGAGGGGACACAACCAAATAACACAATGCTTCATTTGCTCCTCACATGGAATATAAAAAACAAATTTCCACAAAGGATACCATTTGTGCTTAGAGGGATGCTGAATGTTCAACTGCCCTAAAGGGAGTTTTATGTGACAGCTTGTATTGGGGCTGGACTGGTTAGTGATAACTGGAGTATACAGAGCTGTCACAGATAATGTTACATGACTGTAATTGGAAAAATGACCTGAAACAAGGATGGAGGAATGGGTGTAAAGTATGACACCATTTTTATTGTTGGGTGTTTGAAGCCAAATTGCACTGTTTTGCTTATCAAACCAAAAGCTAATATTTGGAGCATTAATAAAAAAAAAATTCAACTTTTCTAAATGTATCAGATGATAACTTGCTTTCTCTAAAGAATATTGTTGTATTAATGATTCTGGATCTTCCATTCTCTGCTCTGATTGAAAAGCAGACTGCGTAGCCTCTATTTACTCCTCTCATGTGGCAGCCATCTTTCACCTACGGCCCAGAAAATATCATGTTTACAGATGAAAAACACTCCACAGTCAAGATATACGTTGGATAAGTCATTACTGCAGAAGGGATAAGAAAGGAGAAAGAAGGGTCTGAAAAATAGACAGATGAAGAAAAAAGATGCTGTAAGGTGAGAGAAAGTATTAACGGGATGAAAAGAGTAAAGGTTATTGCCAGACCATGGAAGACAAAGGGGACCATCATTCCCCGCTCTTGGCCAAATAATTTTAACCGAAGTTAGAAAATGCCTATGGTTCTAGAATGTGCTTTTTTTCATCTACTAATAATCTGTAATTAGAATCTATAAATCCAAATTAATGAGCTCCTTAAAATGCCATCAGTCCCTCTGTTGTTTTCTGCTTTTTTCCCGTTTGTTTTCCCCTTTCATTTGTCAGTAATAATATGGCAACATTTATGCACAGGTTACACTGGGCACTGGCTCTTGAGTCATTTTTGACTAATTGAACCATATGTTTCTAAAAGTATCCAGAGAGTTTATAAAATAAGCCTGTGATATAATGCTTGGAGTAAAAGGTGTGTTAAGATCATTATAGTTGTGTTGCTTTTGTGATGCATCGGTCCCATATACTAATTTAGTTATTTTTTATCAGTTTTGTTTCCTGCTCCAAATTCATACTTGTTGGTAGAAAGTTATCAAACCTACAGTGTGTTACCTGTGAGAGCCCCATTAATCTGCACAGGACTAACTGGGTGAGGAAAATTAATGAATGTTTCAGTTTTGGATTTCCTGGAGCAGAGCTTCAAGTTCTAAAAAAAATTAAAGCTGCAAGCAGCATTGGGCGGCCCTTGCCGCTTCGTCCTGTGTCAAGACGGTGTGAGATCAGCATTACCGCCTCCGGCCAGCCCAATGCTCGATCTCGCACAGTGGAACGAAGCAGTCAAATTTCCCGAGAGTTCAACTCAGGCAAACTCCCCTAAGATGTCTTTAAAATTTGGAAGAAATCTGACATTGATGATTGAAGCTGTAGTTACTTCCTTTTTAACGGCAAAGGGTTAATGACGACTTCCTGTTGTGTTTTGAAGATGTTCTTTGCTATCATTGTGTGTTCATATACACAAATCTTGAAAGATCTACGGACTGTAATGGGCCATTCATCACAGAAAAAGGTTGCTTTGATTTAATTGGGCTGGGGTAAAGTGATGTCATCAAATAACGATGTAAACATGCCGATCAGTCGTCCACGATCAAGCACACCAGATTTGGTGCATAAATGATGATATATCAGGGATATACAGCTTTTTACGTGTTTTAGGGGGCACTGTTAGTCCAAATACCAATGTAAATCAATGGAGCTGTTAGGAGGTTGACACAGATCATTCATATCAAGTTTGGAGTAAATCGGACCCTGCATGTGTCAATTAGAGCCAAACGTATGCAAATGGTAAGCTATGGAAATTTGCCGCTCCATCACACCTACACTGTCACACAACAGTTACTGTTCAGAGGAGGGTTTAAAATCAGCTTGTTCTGTGGGATCACACTCTGCTTGAAACTTGTGTCTGGGTGTAAAACGAAAACATCCACAACCCCTCTGAATGAACCAGTGTTATAAAAGTACAGGGAAAAGGTCAGCGGTGTTTAAAGAGACTTTTCTAATTTTGAAATATACTACATATCATCCAAATTTAAGATTTTGGCAAAACAAATGAATAAAACTCTTAAAAAAATAAAATGGTGGCATTAACTTATCTAAACAAAGCTTTGGGGAATATATGATATGTTAAAAGCTAAAAATAGTCAAAGTATTACAGACTGACTTTTTTTGACAAAGCATTTTATCAATTGATAAACCACCAGAAGAGAATTTTATTCACTTCCAAAGTGATTGCTTTAACTAAAAAAATAGGATAAATACAGTAGTTCTTTCATAAAAATCTACTGAATGCCTGCAGTCTGATATTTGTATTCTCCACATTGCAAAGCACTGTGTTGTTTCAACCCTCCATCAGGACATTTGTCATTTATATGCAATAAACGGAGCTTCGCATGAGATGAATGGCAAGATCATCATTTAGATGGAAAGATAGCTGTCATGTTTGCGTGACCAAGCAGTAGCCCAGCCCCAAGCACCGATGCATTGCATCGGGAACAGCGAGAGGAGCAAAATGAAATCTTACCCTTTCAGATGGGATTAGGTTTAGTTGCTGAAAATAACTCAGAAGATCATGGGCAGATACAGCAGCTGTAACAGTTGGTATGGTTGAGAGCACATTGAAAGAGATGTTGTGTTTAATAATAAAGAAACAAGACATTTTCTCTGCAACACCTCTTTAGGGCAAAAATGCCATTAACACAGTTCTTAATCTAGCAGCCCCATGTAATGCAAATCATATTTATTATAAAAACGTCATTACAATTTTTGGCCTGCCACAATGTCAATGACTCTGTTTTACTGTTTGTTGGTCTAATGTTGTTAACAAAGTAAAATTAATTTTGCAATCATTGTTAAGTCCTTGCTAAAATGGTAGACATTTTTAAAGTTCGGAAAGGTTTGTTTTTGTCTCAGTGGATCAGATCAATAAGATTTTTTTTCTTTGTCTTTGACATAGGAGTCAATGAGGTGTTTGCATTTACTTAAATGGTAATATTTAACTGATGGTAGACATCAAACAAAAGTCTGCAAGCTGTCACTCAAAACAAATGACATTCAGTTTGATCATCTTTGCTATCTATTGAGCAAAGCACTGAAATTGAACGAAAACAACATTACATATTGACAATAAAACTGACATCTCAATATCAAAACTTTGAAAAGTAATAAACATAGAAGTATTATAGTGACCTGATCTGATCCAAGGCTGAAAATCTCTCCTGAAAGACCTCAAAGACTTCAGCTATCCTGGAAGTATTTTTTTTTCTTTGCTTTGTCTTATGTCTGACATCAACATAGTAACTTATCAGTGAAAAAAAAAAGCTCAATAGGCAAATTAAGAACTGAACCAATAAATTAAATACCAGATATATAAAGTAAATAATCAGTTATGCAACAATTTTCACTGTACTGCATGCAACTTTACCTTTATATTTTACAAAGAAGGACATGCCTTGGATTGTACTGGCTTGTGTAATCAAGGAAAGAACTGAATCACAATTCAAATGTCGAATCCTGACTATATTTATAATTTATAATTATAACTTACAATTATAAGATGATTATAAGTGAACACACTCCTTTTTGATTTAAAAATAGTATACCAAAAAATACTAAAATACTAAAAAAAAGACTAAAATAGCTAGGAAACTTGAGCTATCAGAAAAAGCTGTCATTTCAAAGACTGACCATTGTTCTCTGGGAAGTTCGGCTGGATGTGCTTTGTCTCCAAAGTCACTAAAAGTAATCTCTTCATAAATCCAGAACAGCCACAAAACAGTGTACAATGTACAACCCTTCATTATATGTATGTACTAATGTGAAAAGGAAATTATTGTATGTGTCTAAATAATATGTAGAACTATTTGGTGATTATCCTCTTGGTGGAGATTTTTAAACCAAAGACATAAAAAAAAAGAAATTTAAAATGTTCGGTCTATCCGCAGAAAAAAAGGTGTCATTTGTACCTGTGAGGTGACCTGAGGTCTTGAGATACGAGCACAAGCACAGACACAGGACCCTGGACTAGGAATCTAGAAAGATGCAAAAAGAAACAATCCTTCTTGTATGCTTCAAATTAGTGAAATGTTATAGGTTGACTAAGGCTACGTTCACACTGCATGTTTTGATGCTTAATTCTGATTTTTTGCTGAAATCTGATTTTTTTGGGGTGGCCATTCATACTACTATTAAATGTGCCATCAGTCTGCTCTCTGACCGGTTCAAGACCGCAAAGCAACTCGCGAGCACAGATAACAGAAGGAGATGTCACACAGCAGTGCACTGTTTACGGAAGTAATGGTCAATGTAATTATTTCTAGAAGTGTTCAATAAAGTATTGTTTAAAAAGAAACGCGAATACCAACCAGTATCTCTCCTTGCTATTTTTATAACGATGCTGAGCAATGGGAGCCAACAATATTTGGCTCCTCACAATCGCTATGGAGCATTTTTCTTATGGAAAAGGTACTTACAGATTTACTTCTATACAGAAAACCTAGAGAAATTATTGTCTTTAGCTGTCACCTTATACATTTCGTATTAAATAATACTGTATATTATTTAATAATGGTGTCAAGACATTGGTTGTTTCTACCTGTAATACTTTTATCGGTTGGTTTTGCTGTTCTTTTTATATCTCTCTTTGCAGGTGTAGAGGCAGACTCAGAGGATGTGATATTGTTCTCTCCCTTTACCTCTCCTCTTTCACTTTCACCTTTTCTCCTTTTTAGCATTTTGTCTCATCTGTTTCTCTCCATTTCTTCCTCTTTTACCTTCCTGTTTCAGTGTCCATTGAACATGAAATAGTCCCAGCATAAAATCTAATCTAAGATTCTTGCATATGTAAATCAAACGTAGCACTGTGCCGAAAGCAGTAAGGCTCCAATCGTGAATGTAAAATCTGTTGGGCTCTTTTTGGCACTAAGACAACTATTATTGCCACATTGTCAGACAGGACACAAAAAAGACAATATTAAGACCACATCATAACAAGAAGAGGTAAAGTAAGAAGAAACACTTTCAGAATTATTAACAATTGTATTTGATTTGCTGTGAAGCGAGCGCTGTACCGATCCGTTGTGGTGAAGAGAGAGCTGAGCCAAAAGGCGAAGCTCTCGGTTTACCGGTCGATCTACGTTCCTACCCTCATCTATGGTCACGAGTTTGGGTCGTGACCGAAACAACGAGATCCCGGATACAAGCGGCCAAAATGAGTTTTCTCCGTAGTGTGTCTGGCCCAGGTGGCTGGGGAGAGGGACGTCTGGGCCTCCCTACTGAAGCTGCTACCCCCGCGACCCGACCCCGGATAAGCGGAAGACGGATGGATGGATGGATGGATGGATGGATGGATGGATGGATCTGATTTTAAAAAAAATATGGGGGGGTGAAAAGATTGGAATTGAGCCGTTCACACTGCAGTGAAAAAGACAGATATGGGTCGCATATGAGCCAAAAAAATTGATTTGGGTCTCATTTCCCTGCAGTGTGAACATAGCCTAAGTGCTGTCCTACTGGCAAATTATGTTGTACACAATACTACCAGCAGGGGTGGCACTATAAATGCCACTGGTGGTTGTTTTTAAAAAATAATTGATTCTTTTTAAGATATTTTCCACACCTATTGCACATATTAAAATTAAAGTCCTTTAAAATATTTTTTAAGTGTTTTACTACAGCATAAAATCTGTGCTGACCTAACTTTTTTGTCAGTTTTCCTAGTTTTCTAAGGCATTGTTTACCACTTATACTTTTCCAGATTACACTTACTTCCACCCAATAATAGAAAAGCATTTATGGACCCATATTACCAAAAATCAATTGCGAGCTAAGATCCTTTTTAGTCTGTAAAATAGTCCCTCCCATCATCTTTTTATTTGCCAGTTTTCTAACATCTTTCTACCAAACTCAATTCCTCTGCTCTCCAATGTCTCCAATGCTATGTATTCTCCTCCCACATAGAACTCTCAGAACTTGGTTCTAAGTCAGGGGTGGGCAAACAATTTGGATCAGGGGCCAAGTTAACTTTTAAAATTTGACAGATGGGCCAAGCCAGGATCAGATGCATGCAAAGTGATTTGTCCACACAAAACCTGTCCGATAGGTGTTAGTAAACACAAAAGATTTCCCTTTGTTAGTCCAAACGATAGAGGAAGTAAAATGTAATAAAGTACATGTAAAAAAGATAAAAATGTCACATTCACCTTTAAAGGAGCTATAAGTAATGCTGACACATTGTTGCTCAAATCAGTACAACAGCTTGCCAATCACAACAAGCCAATATGCCATTTTAAAATGGTGTGTTGCTGTTGTGAATTTTTACTTATAAGGGATAGATATATGATGTTGTATTCTGTTATATTTCTGGTTTGCCTCTCTTACTGGCTTCCATGTTTGCAGGCTACTGCTCTTTTGCCAAGATAAAATACCAAATGCTGCACTCTGTGTTAGGAACCCTGTGAACTCTCATATGATTGGCTGAGGAACCAGGAAGTAAACACTCATATGATTGGCTGAGGAACCAGGAAGTAAACACAGGCTACACTCTGAACCAAAGTAGTTCCGGACCGTACCATTAGGTTTGAAAGGAGAAAAACTTAACTAATACCTTGTTGATAGAGAGGACTGATTGTTCAGAGGAAATGTTACTTCCATCCCAGGTGACAAATGAGAATGATTTAGGGTGATTTTACAGTAAACATTTTACTTATAGCTATAGTTAAAACTGTGTTGATGATTTCCCTTTTCTTGCCAGTGCACCAAAATCCGGTGTCAATTTGGTCGTGGCAATTCTAAATACAGATCTGAAGTATTCATAAGTCAGGATCTGTGTGGTGCTTGTTGATGTTCCTCCTGCTAAAAGTCTACTCACACATGTAGGTACAGCCAAACAACATGAGTATCTTCTTTGCCATTCTGTAAGTTTAGAAATTTTACTTCTTTTAATGAACCATAAAATTCATCCAGTTTAAAGGGGGCTGAACTTCTCTAAGATGGTGTCACACAGAAGATTAATCAGTTTCAACTGCAACTCCTGCTGTGCTGTTTCAGGATCTTGGGAGAACAGCTGAAGTGATGTCTCAATTTTTTTCAAAATCTGAGAGCCAGTGGGAGAATTCTTCGTGCAGACCACCTCTTTCATCTTCATGAACATGTGGAAGTGAGTGTAATATTTATGTCATTATGTACATTTGTCCCTAAAATAGAGTCAAACTGGCTTTGAAAGCTGCCACGTGTGTGTTTACACTTCACGTTCAAATTGATATTTCCCTTGTAGCTTCATATTCAGTTAATTTACATGTGCCATCATGTCAACAGCAAAAGCTGTCCATGTCGCTCAGCTCAGGAATCATCTTTCTCAAGAATCACCAGACATGAGATTATCTTTTGTTTAAGATCCAAAACTCATTGACATACTATCCACAGACTTAACCAGCGGACATGAGAGTAGTAAAGCAAGTCCTAGTTATCTGCATTGGTCTCTTTGAGAAATGTAATAAGCTGACGTTGCTGAAGATGCCTCACTCTTACAAAGTTAACACGTTTTAACTATGGCTTCACTGCATGGTCAAGCTGCAGTACAGACTTGTATTGCACTTCCTGTTGGATTATGCAGTGTCAGAAAATTAAACCTTTCATGGGATTCTCTTCATTCACTCTGTCCTGGATTGTTTCCAGCTGCACAACTTTTTTTCCTGTCAGGTTTATCTATTCATCCATGGTGACATTGGCAAGTGTACTCCAAGGCAGTTTGAGCCTCTCAATGACTCCCAGCGTCTTGTCAAATAAATCCTTTCCCTTTGTTTCCTATTTAGGGGTTCCATGGCTTAAACCTCCTCAGTTATCCCAAAATTGTCATAAATCATACATATGAAAATTATGAGCTGAGCTGTGACCTTTACTTTTACCTTTACTTTCATCCAGGGCCAACAAATATATTGTAAATTACTCAGCTTTTTTGTTTAGCTTGCTAGCTAAGTATTCATCAACTAGCTCATTACCTTGGGTCACTATCCTGCAGGATAAACTTTATTTTTTTCAAATTTCTTTCTTTTGGGAAACGACTACTGGCGTCTTTTTCATGCACTCTTGCTGGAAAAAGCCTGCTGGTCTTTGTTAATTTGAATGCCAGCAAATAACTTGAATTAGTGCTTGACGCTTTCATGGTAGCTTTTTGGAGAAGAGTGTTTTCCTGAGCCTGTTAATTGGCTGCCATCTTCTGAGCAGTAGCTGTCCATTCTTGGGTTGACCAGTTGCATGCATAATTGGCATGCTTAGTGGAAAAGTGATGGGTGATGTTGTATTCTTTGAAAACCACAACAGTTTATTGGCAAATAAGACATACAGGCTTTGATTGGACTTCAGTGAAAATATATCTAATTGTTCATTCCTCGTTAAGACTCTGATCTTACTGTCAAACTGTCATTTTTTTGGTACACGAATCGTTGAAATTTGGCTGGCTGACTAGTAGTTCTAGTTCCAATGATGAAGGTAAGAGAAATATGTAGCTGACTAATATAAAAGCATTCATTCCTGCCACCAGGTAAATGGTAAATGGCTTGTAGTTGTATAGCGCTTCAACTAGTCTTGACGACCTCCAAAGCGCTTCACACTAAAGTTTAGTCATTCACCCATTTACACACACATTCATACACTGATGGTGGTGAGCTATGTTAGTAGCTACAGCTGCCCTGGGGAAGGCTGACAGAGGCGAGGCTGCCATACACTGGCACCACGGGGCCCTCTGACCACCGCCAGCAGGAAATGTGGTTGAAGTGTCTTGCCCAAGGACACAACGATGGAGACAGTCAGAGCAGGGGATCGAACTGGCAACCCGCCAATTGCAGGACAAACTCCCTTCATCCTGCAATTGGCATGCACAATTGCAGGACACACACAGGCATTCACGCTCGCGTGTGTGTTCCTACCAGGTGGCAGTTAGTAGAACAACAAAAGAAGAGAAGACAACAGATTACTTGTTGCCGAATAGCAGTGTTGTAGTACTCGAGTGCGAGACTCGAAATCGAGTCCGAGTCATTAGCTAAATTTAGAGAATCGTGACTTGACTTGGACTTGAGCACTGATGATTGAAACTTGGACTCGGACTCCTACATTCAGATCATTCTGACTCGGAAATTGAGAAAAAGACTCGACTTTTTTTAATATCATTAGGCTATAATTTTAATATGTCATTAGAATATTATTTGGTGTATGATTTTAATATCTAAATTATTAGTGCAATAGAATGTTACTGCTTCATGTCATACATCACACGTCACGGCATGTTCCTACAACGAACGTTAATTTTCACTGCGGCATGCCTGGAGGAGAGATGAGTGCCCCGAAGAGCTATGTGGATTTTTTTTTTTAGTTTAAAAACATGTAGGCTATGCTTACTTTAGTGCGGAACTTGGACTCGACTTGATCAATAAGGACTCGACTCGGACTTGACTCGGATGAGTAGTGGACTTGACTCGGACTCGACTTGGATTTTTTTTTTAATGACTTGGACTTGACTCGAACTTGAACACTGGAGACTCGAACCTGGACTCGGACTCGAGGCATAGTGACTTGACTACAACACTGCCGAATAGCACACTGTAGGATTTCAGTCTAAACAAAAGAAGGAATGGCCAGCAGGAGAAATGCATGGTGAGGAGATACACAACTGCAGTCTGAACCATGATTTGGACAGTTCTGGACCAATATTCAGTGGGACAGATTAAAAAGACCACAGGGTCATACATGGCAGGCACTGTGGTTGGCCCATACCTGGTCTAAGTAGTATTATGTGTTTTTTTATACCGTATGTCTCCAACCAGCATTCATCTCTAACACAAAGTTAAAAGATAATTTTTGATAGAGCTTTGTCTTTGCCTTTATACACTTGACTGAGACTTTATAGAGACTTTAAATCTTTCTTGAAAAACTTGTTTCTTCCATTTCTTACAAAATGATTAATCAGGGAGTATTTGGTCTCCAGTGTCCATGATCTACTCTATGCATACCCAAAAATCAACATCAAACACTTATATTAATACCTTCCTTGCCATTGATAGAAAACAAACTGAAGGTGCAAGCATCTTACTTAGAAAGTTTGGGTTTACAGTGCTATTAGAATGTTAATATTACATCTATTTAGCCACATAGGATCCTACATAATGGTAACTAAAGTTTCATGCAGTGAACAGATGAATAAATATGAACATTAATGAACAAGTTCTTCACCACTGGCAATCTCTTTTTGTGCATGAATAGGAAATTAGGTATTAAATCCATATTTATCTTAATTTGTCAGAGGGATTTATTCACAAGGGTCTCCAATAGTGAAAGCAGAGATACATATCACCACTGGTGAGACATGAGGTACCAGATACCCATAACATAACAGTCAATAGAAGCATCTTGCTTGTATATACAGTGCCAGAAGGACTGTAAAATTACTTTAAAAAGACATGTTAACTATTGATGCCTGAAGCTTTAAAAAAAAAAGCATCCCTAACCCCAGTGAATGGTGAAAGTGACCTTCGTCTGGACCAACAATGGGCTGCAGGTCCTTTACTGACACAGTTTAACAGGGATTCAAATGTCAAGAATTCTGAGTAAAGTTGTAAATAACACCTAAAAGGTATAAACGTCTTGAGAACCGAACATCAATTACATGATATTGCTTCATAAGGAATCATGTGAAAGTAACTTTTCTGTTGTAGAGAGATTCTATGAAGTTAAAAAGCCAATTTGTGGTTGACTTCCTACTATATGTGCAATTCAGACTCCTACTAAGGTAGATCTTCTATAGGTGCAATATTAAACACCTCTCTCTCCCTCCAACTTTGATTTTTTTTCTCTCCCTTTATATATACTTTTTAAAAGTATGAAAAGTCATCCCCTTTTTTTCATACCTTTTTGAAAATTGGTGTTGCATGTCCAACAGCTTTTAAGTGTGTTCTTTAATTTAGTTATACATGTTTTGTTTTTTTTACTTTAAAGCTTCTCTATCACACTTTTTTAAACATGATTTCGGCGGGGTGCAAGGTTCTGGACCAACCCCAATGTTTTACTTCTATCGTGCAAACGTTAGTCAAGCATGTACTGTGACGTCATTGGTAAGCGCAGGACCCGGAGCAGATTTGACCGCGCGAGCAGATCTGGTACCTACTCTGGTCTACGTGGGCTGGGTCCTATGTGGACCGCGAAAAAGAGAAGACCAGAAGAGATTGGCTTGTGAATTGGGATGGTCTAGCCTTAAGTCATACTATTTTAATTGTGAATGATGGGTTGAACAGTGCTCAATTAGATGTTCAAAGTTGGGGACATATTTTATAACCTAACGCTATTTTAAGCTACTCCATAACATTCCTACTAAACTGCTTGCGGTGTTCCTTGGTCTTCATGATGTGTTTTGATCATTAATGTTCTGCTGTAACAGAAAAGGTGCATTCATACTGAGACTAAAGAACACAACGGTGGACTCAAATGCTAATTAGGCTTCTAGGGGGAGATGGTCACACTTGATTTTATGGATAGTTATCACAGCAAAAGGTGCTTCATTCCAAAACAGGCCACACTTTTCAGACTTTTATTTGTGAAATATTTTGAAAACTGTGACATACTGAGGAAATGTAAAAAAAAAAAAAAAAATCATCGTGTATGTTAACAGTGGCTACTTTTATTTTAAGTTAAAGCTCAACATTACCAAACACCAGTTGGCACTTTCAGAAGCCATCTGTTTGATTTGATCAAAATGTCAGGAGGTGTGAAGAGCTATTATGAGCGTTGGTTTTGTCAAACGCAAGTGTGATGTAAATATGTCAAAATGACCCTTTCTTCTCTTTGTCATGATGTGCATCTAGATATGCGTGTGTGCGCTCGCTCGCGTGCATGCCTGTGTGTGTAAAATAGGAGTGCTGATGCCGAGGTAGAGATCTGGTCAGCTAATTGATGCTGTGACAGGGAACATGTCGGAGTACAGAGTCATCTGTGGTAGACAGCTAATTAGATCACACTGAAGGGCTTTTTTTGTTTCTCTTTCTCCTCCCCCGCTCTCTCTCATGGTTCTTTCTACCCCCTGCTTGCTTTAAAGTAACACCAGCCATGAAACAGATAAGACAGCAATATAATTATGAATATATTTGCATATTGCTTTTAATTAGAACTTTTGTAATTGCAGCAGCTAACTTATTTTGTAGTGACAATTTTAAAAAGTTAAATCAATTTGAACAGCCATAAAAGTGGAAGAGAATGAACAGCTATGCCTGAAAAAACCAATGAAACAGAGCCACTTGAGTTTTAATTATAAAAGGCATCAGCATGTGTTGTCGTTTGAAATAAAGGCTGTTGAGAGATTGCCATGATAATAAGCCAGTGCTGCATTCATGCTGCCATCCTCATGCCTTGAAGGATTCAGACCAGACAGTCCTAAAAGACATGGGTTATATACAGTATACTTAGGCATGTGTGGGCGGGTGCGCTTTCTGAAAAATGCATGGCCTGTTGTCTACTGCACCATTATTACTTACTATCACTCTCTTTATTGGATAGAGTTGTCACATGTCATCAGGTATTGTACCACTTAAAGCCCTGGAGATATTCAAAGATTATAACCAATGAGAACAAATGTTCTGTTCAAATTTGAGCTCATATGAAGCAAACGCCACATAAAGGCAAGCTTCAGATGTACACCAGGCTCTTTTAGAGTGATGCTACACCAGGATACCATGCATAATTCACTAACCTATTGATCTGAGGCATTTGGTTCTGCAAGCCGTTTGGCGTTGCAGGCCTCTTGGCTATTTTTGCTCTGGACATAGTTCCCAAAATAGCTGCATTGATTTTTGATTTAGATAACAGGCTAACACCAATAAAACTTCCTGGAAATGAATCCCACTGCATTTTTTGGGCTTCAAAACATGTAGGTATCCACTCTATGAAATATTATTTGATGTACAACATTCTTGAACTTCACCAAAAATACACATTTCTGTGTGTTTACCTTTATTTGTAAAAGGTTGTTTTTCTCAGTTTGGATGCTCTTGGTGTTCCGTGGTTACACAAAATAGGTGTGCGGAGTGTACATGAACTTTGAAAAGAGTATATACTTTAATGCACATGATGTCTGATAAATTACTGTGTTATAATAAATATTTTTAGTTTCTGGATGGCTTCAAACCAAGTAAGCTTTTACCCTTCATGTTCGTTGGCTTTAGGTTCAGCTGACCGCTCGCTCTCAGCTGGTTTCTGCAGGGTCGTACCTTCAAGTCATCTCCCAGTCAAGCAAGCTCTAGGCCCAATCAGTTGGCTAACTGCTAATGCTCCTCACTGAGGCTTTACTGTACAATTTATTTTCTACTTCTGAGATTTTATTTCTTCTAGATAGTATATCACAAGCTTCAGATGCATCTGAATATTCAAAAGGATTGCAAATTAGCGGTAAAGCCCTAATCCACAAGTAGCCAGGACTTAAAGATTGCTATAATTCTTGGACATCCTTGGGTAACTATATTACATATAAAATTAAAACATCCTTCTCATGATTTCTTCATTTATTAGATTTATTTTATTTAAGCTGCCCTGCGATAGACTGGCGACCTGTCCAGGGTGTACCCAGCCTCGCGCCCATTGACAGCTGGAGATGGGCACCAGCACCCCTCGCGACCCCACAAGGGATAGATGTGTTAGAATGGATGGATTTTATTTAAGCTGTTTAACGTGCTTTTTCTCTAAACTACTGTCTTTTAAAAATTATAATAATGTCAGTGGTAATCTGCTTGGGTCATTCTTACTGAATCAAACCCGTCTATCAAAAAATTAATGAGAGTCGTGAGTGACCTTCTAGGGTTGTTAGCCTGACTGAAGCGACTGCTATATATGAACACAAGCAACGAAGACTAGCAATTGAAGAATCCCTCTGTGACATGCGGTCAGGGAACTGGTTCCCGATGGAAGAGCCATCCCACTGGAAGAGCTGCTCAACACTTCCTCTCAGCACAGCAGCATGGACTTTTATTTAATGAATTCTAATATGACAGTGACCAATAAGGGACAGAGTTTGCTATGGCCAATATGGCGCACTGCCCAAGGAACCATTCAGATAGAGGAAGTGCAACTACTTGAAAAATATTTATCTGTCAGTTGCATCCTGAACAGGTTTTTTATGCTGATTTGTATGTAACATCACAGGGAATTCAATGATCCGTGTGTTCTGCACAGTGTAGGATAATAGGCCACATTCAGCTGCTAGCTAGCAGTAATGAAGTTGGTATTTGATTCAGGGTTCAGCACTATAGACTTATTAAAGTGTTTCAAAGAACTCTCTCCTGCATTTGATCATTTGAACTGAGCTAGAATTGTTGAACAGTGTACACACTGAGTTTTATGAAACCTTTATTCTATTTGAGAAAATACAAAAATAGGGCCTATAGATTTTAATGAACTTTTTGAATAATTCTATAAACAATCAAAAACCTCAAATTTCATATTTATATTTGACTCCTGTTTAATATTGAATTATGTTCTAACGAAAATAGAAAAGTGTTACAATTTCATCTTCTACTTGAAAGCAACCTGACCATCTGATCATAATTTGATTTTGTGTAATCGCTAGGTAAACAAAGGGACTCCATCAGTTCTGTGACTGCCAGTTCTTCTGTAAAAATCATAGTGTGTCTTGCAATGTTGATTCCACAAGACGCCCCTATCGTAATTTTAAGATGCTTCACTTTTTTGGTTTAGAGGACTTGTGGGGCAGTGAAAGATATTTTTTTACTGATTTAAAAGGTTTATGCAAGACAGCTCATTACCACCATAATTCCTGAAGAAATATGTTATTTTTTTTTCGCATGGTCCATGAGGGAACAGCTGTGATCACACTCACAGTGTTGCTTATTGGGACTGGGATAAACTGAGGAGACATTATATTCTTTGATGGAGCTAACTGCAGGAATACTGTTGTTTTTTTTTCATAAAAGTATTAGCTATAGTAATTTGGCCACATCAGTGTCTGAAAATCTGTTTTATTAGCTAGATATATGGCCTCGGCCACTGAGCCACAGTTACTACTGACTACTGAAAAATTGCCAAAGTATATTTAAGATTGATTAAGTAACAAATGACATATATGAATAATTATAACAGATAATGTTGCTTCAGAAAACTGAAGAAAATGCCTGTTTCAACATCACAGTTTCTGGTAAATCCCTTTTTTGTTGTTTTTTTGTCTCTACTCTAAATACTTTACACATTCCTTTGTTTTGCCCAGTGATGTGCAATTCATCCAGATTATTACAGCTGATTTAGTTCCATGATACTATCAAGTAAAATGAGTACATTATTGACATTAAATATAGTAAATCAATAAGAGGATAAGGAATAATCTAAACTTACAAGACATTAGAATCACATCTACCGTAAAATGATATGTCCACCTGAATCACTTATGCTGATTCTTTTTCTTCAGGCAGATGTGCTCTTCTTCCTCTGTGATAAATTAGGGATTTATGGAGTCATTCATTATGCTGAATCCATTCAGTTCGCATATACACTGCGAGAAGAGAGTATTCGTAAAATACAATGCAGAAATACCACAAAGATACTCCGAGTAATAGTCAACTAATACACTCCATTGATCTCATAGAATAAAAGCAAAACAGCCAGGTTAATTTAAGTCTACCATACAACAACCCCAAAACTAAAGGCTCAGGGAGCAAGCTGCAGGCATACATAATCACTGGGAGAGAGAATCCAGCCACACTGCAGGGGAGATAAATAGACAAGATTACTAATTACCAATTTACCTGCTGCTGTGACAGCAGCACTGTGCCTCCACTGATGCCACCAATCCAGACAGAAACAAAAACCACACCCCACTGTTTGAGCATTATCTGTGAATGAGTGAAAACCATTAGCCACGGACTGTCTGTTTTGTGTCTGTGTGTTAGGATGGAAAGGGAAGTCACATAGGTGTGCAGTACACAGGCTGCAGCAATAGGGAGCAGGATGCAGCGAGTGCGTGAGTGGGGCACAAACTACAATCTTACTCATTACTAAAAGGAATTAGTGCAGATGGTCACACTGACATTGAAGATTCAAGCAAGAGCAGAGTGAAGCGCGCGTGCCACGCTCCATGTATAAATGATGTACATTATTACACAGGCACAATTCCTTTGAGGAATATATTTTTGATCACAAAACAGGATATGAAATCAGGTCTAATTTTTGATGGAATGTTTGAGCAAATATTGAATCATATGTTGTAGAATGAAACTGGATGGCAACGTTAGGTCATCCAAAATTCAACTTCAGCAGAGCTTATAAAGCATTGGAAGGACAGGGTGCATTCATCCTGCATAAATTATATGTTAGCTAATTGTCTGAAAACAGTCATTTTGAAGAACTGTATTGGAAATTGATGTACTGACCTTAAAAAGCAATAGAAAACTTTACTCAAGATCCCTTTCGAAGATTAAACAACATTTTGTCTCCTATGAAGCTAAATATTGTTTATATCTCTGTTCAGGATTCAATACACTCATTCCACCGTATGATCATTTATATTTATTATGAAGTAAATACTGTTTATTTGACTCGTGATGGTTAAGTACATTAAACACAAATGTCTTAATACACGCTAAAGGCAAACAGATGAGGAGGATGGTTCCAACCTAAACGCATTCACCAAGGTGAAAATCCTTGAGTCTCGCAATGAAACTGTTGTAGCCTCTAGAGCGCACTTCTCAAGCTGACCCAGCACTTTGACGTGCCTGCTCACAAGGGTAAGCAAAAAGAGAATTTCCATACGGGGATCAATAGAGTAACGCATAATAATTACACTCACTGACCTTTGCCCTCCTTCTTGTTACCATAGGGACGTGCAGAAAGATCTAGTCAGATAGTGTTT
The DNA here is from genome assembly GCA_037039145.1 of Fundulus diaphanus. NCBI lineage: Eukaryota > Metazoa > Chordata > Actinopteri > Cyprinodontiformes > Fundulidae > Fundulus > Fundulus diaphanus. Next base: position 34,275,004 of record CM073122.1, read on the forward strand.
TCTATTAAAACCAAAGAAGTAAATGCAAATGTACATTGCATACTGTATATGCATATTTCATTTTGATAAACAAATTTTTCTACTATATAAAAACTATAAAACATCTCAACAGATAAATAGAAACAAAGAACATAACTATGAGCAGGAGTATCAGAAATGCAAAACAAGGCTATGTAGTTTACCGACTGAACACATGGAAAGTACAAAAATAATAAAATTGCAGACTACTGTCTGACAGTCATGAAATTTTAAACATGACAACCTGGGAAAAACAAGGAGCACATAGTTACCACAACATCATCAATGGGTTAGTGGGTAATATACTCTGAAGTAATGTAAGCTCTAAAAAGCATGGCAATCAGACATAAAGACATTTATGGAAAAAAGTATATTTCTGCTTTTCTTAATGTTAGCTCAGTTATCTCTGAACACATAAAACCCGATGAACAAAAGTATGTCATGGTCCTGGGGTATTTTCCTTGCTACTGCCTCTGATCTTCTGTGGATAGAGTTACACACCTGTAGCTCACGAGATGATCAAAACTACAGAGTAGAAGAAGACAAATGTATGCAACTAATGTTTATCAGAGTCTCCATGTATGCCATGTAGGCTTTTGTTGAAGTTGCCATGACATCAACTGCATAAACCATTTCATGTAGTTGATATTGCTGTAAATTTTCCAAGAATCAGCTTGTTGTTTTGTCAGGCCAAATGTCCCTCCTCAGTAAATATAAGCAGCTCTACCCAGTTGACTTGACCATATTTGGAAAGCCGGTCAAACACGCCCCCACCACCACTATCCCCCTCCATCCACACCTCCCTTCTCGGTGCAACACTCAATATTATGGTTTTATGGTTAGTTAGTGTTTGCGTTGCAGGATGTCGGACAGGCGAGGCCAAGCTGACCAAAAGCTTTAATTTGGTGGCACGACAACACAGTGGGACCAGAATTAGCTCAGTCAACCAGATTTTTCAGCTACAAACACACCTTCCTTAAATTTGACAGCATTTAGAAATTAAATAAAGTTATGGGTAATGACAGCGTTGTGGTCCCCACCTTCCATGTCAGCACAGAAAGTTTATTTAAATCTGTTTGTTCAAAAACCCCGACTTGAATTCCCCCACAGGAAACCGTCTTCAATAAAGTCCCCATAAATGAACTTCAGCCACTCTTCTGTGATTCTCTCGTCCTTTGGGAGTAATGGAAGCTTCCATCCGTTTGTTTCACCCTTGGACATATCAATTCCCCTTTTTAGTAACCACTGTGAAGTTAGTTTGAGGTTGAATATGGGATATTCGTGCTTCTGCGGTAACTGCCTCCTGTTCGAGCCGATACAGGGAGGCTGATCTGGGGCTTCCATCTGCTCGCTCCTCCGCCTTCCTCCTCTCAAGTGGAGAAGACAGACATGCTATCTCAATTTACGGCCGGTGCATCAGCTGGAGGGAGGATGGGAGGGGGAAGGCTGTTTGCTTAATGGTGTGCTCCGACTGGAGAGTATGAATTACATATAAAGGCAAACTACGTAGAAAGATGACCTATTTTTCCTGAGCAGGTCCTTTGGTATTCACTTTTGACATTCACATGGCCTCATCAGTGCACAACAGATCATACCCCCAAAACCTCAGATAAAGGAAATTTGTTGACATGGTCCCTTTAATCTCATGCACTTGAAGGTACTATACGTGATCCTGCACAAATTCGAACCATGAGTGAGGAGAAAAGTTTAGTTTAATAACATCATTGATGGACAACGTCTCCCACCCATGCATGGCGTTGTTGTAGAGCTGGCGAGCTCTTTTAGTGAAAGAGCTCTTTCATCTAAGCTGCAGATTAGATGCTCAAAGGAGCGCTTCTGAGCTGCTGATTTGACAAATCAGCCAATAAAGCTGGAAGAAAAAACAACAGTGTCGAACACAGAGGAGAAAACAGAGACGTAAAAACATTGTAATTCCATATGTGTCAGGAGTTTCTGAAAAACTCAGGAGAATTTTCTCCAAACAAACATACCAGTAAATTTCAAACCTAATAACACTCTTAGACACCAACTGGTTCATGACAATTATATCCATATTTTGGAGAGGGAGAACAGATGGTTTGAAAGAGGGGTGAAAGAAGCCAGGACAGTGACTGGTGGGCCATTGATTTGAATCTGACTTAGAACGTGCCTAGGAGTTTGGGCCTCCATGTCCTTTAAAGGAGAAGTCCGGTCAACAAGGAAGGAAAAGGAAAAATCAGTGGATCATTAGCTATACCTAAAACTAATACGTTTGTGGTTATTTAATGAATTTAGCGTCAATCAATAAAAAAATTAAAGCATAAATTGTGGTCTCGATCACTGTGTCTGGGGGCGGCCATTATTGGCCATATTTGGCCGCCTGACATCACATCCTGTGACGTTATGTTGCGGTAAGGCACTGCGCTTCACAAGCTAATTCAATAGGAGCTGTTGTACAGAGCTGCGATCATCAACAATTATTTTGAATTTCCAAAGGACTTCACCATTGAAATTCACGAGAGCTATTGTTAAAGCAACAATGCCCACGTGCATGGCAGTTGGATGTTCCAATACATCAGGTAAAAGTGAAAAAAACATTCGTTATTTTGCCTTTCCGATTCATGATCCACCACGGGTTCGTTGTTGGATTGCCAACTTGAAGAGGGAGGATTTGCCATAGAACTTCTGGCCAGAGAAAAAACACGTCATCTGTAGCCAACATTTTGAAGAAGAATGTCTTCAAGATGAAATGAGAGCAAGGATTTTCGGTATGTTTTTCTTCTTTATAATGTAGAATTTGCGGGGACATTTGTTTACTCGACCAGAGGGGCGGAGTGATATGACACACTTGGAAAGAATGCTCACTGTTGCGAAGCCCACTTATTTTATGCGACTTTGGTCTTCTTTTTTCTTAAGTCGCTTGTAAATTTCCTGAGTTGCGGGTTGCAGTGTTTTGGGCTTGTTTCTGAAGTGAAGTCGATTGTTTGGGCTCTAAACTAAGTGACGCTGAAATATCCCTCCGTCTCATAACGCACTGGAGCTCATCCTGACAGGAGCAGAGTAAAGGAAGAAGGAGCCACTCCGCCCGTATTTTCTGAAGTTTACGGTTGCAATAACTGATAACTGCTGAAAGTAGATTTGGCGGATCACCATTTTGAGCAGAGATTGGTTCTAAAGATGAGTTTTTAGATGAGATGACTTTTTACTCCCTAACATTGCAGAACCCAACCCATAAACCATACTTTAATGCTTATTTGTTGTCTTTTTGTCTCTAAAATGTAAAATTAGTATTACTTTAAATTTAAATGCTTAATACCATGTCTATCTTTGTTTAAGAGGCAAAAAACAATATTTCAGCATGAAAACGGGTATTTATTTACAAGGGGACAGATAGGGCATTGGGACTTGCTCAACAGTCGATCCCGCAACCTGACGTCACAAACTGGGAGGTGGCAGTACTGTTCTTGACCAACATGGATGCCTACACTAAAGGACATTCAAATGAAAATTACTCTTAATTAAAAAACGTATCATTTATTGAAAAGTATGTAATAATTGTATATTTAAAGTACTTTCAGCAGTTTGAATTCTGATTTTGACCAGACTTCTCCTTTAAAAACAGCAGCGCACCAACTGCAGGTTGCTCAAGTGCAAGCCACCAGAATTGACAAAGACTCCTAGATAGGTATCAAAAGGTTTTCAGAAAGAACTGAGCCGAGGTCTGGTTGCCTCCAATTTAAACCTGTTTGCTGTTGTGATTACTCGGATAACTGAGAACTGGTACAGGCATGTTTTCACTGTGTTTTTAAGGTTTGACTGATGTTAAAACCTGGAGCTAACAGGGTAAGCCACTCGCAAACGCTTTTGAAACAAAGCTATGCTGATGTGTTTTGGGTGTGTTTTAAGGTTATGACAAATATTATTTCCATAAGGGTTTTATACACTGATGGGACATTAATGTGTCTGTGGTCCGGTCCGCTCATTATACCGAATTTAGTTTAACATTTTTGTAAATAAGCTCAGAATGTCTGCTAGCATTAGCATTAGCCTCCTTATTAACTTGCTACTTACTCTAGTTAAACATAACTACGGTTTGTTTAAATATAATGCTTGGATGTGCACATTTTCTGTTCAATCGTCCACTTACAATGCCCTCTACCTTCCTAACTTATCAATTTTAGGAGAAATAATTATATTAATTAAAAATCAAGTGTCCTAAAGGTTGTTGATTTTTATTTAACAAATCCATCCATCCATCCATTTTCTAACATCTAACCATGAAAGACCCCGGGCAAGGGTAGGACTCAGACCCAGGACCTTCTTGCTTCATAGCAACAGCGCTACCCACTGCGTCACTGTGCAGCCCTATTTAACAAATCATTCTTTAAAATTTCGGGGCAGCACAGTGGTGCAGAAGGTCCTGGGTTCAAGTCCACCCTGGGTCTTTCTGCATGTAGTTTGCATGTTCTCCCTGTGCATGTGTGGGTTCTCTCCGGGTACTCCGGCTTCTTCCCACAGTCCAAAAACATGACTGTTATTGGTCTCTCTAAATTGTCCTTATGAGTGAGTGTGTGCGTGAATGATTGTTTGTCCTGTCTGTCTCTGTGTTGCTCTGTGATAGACTGCCGACCTGTCCAGGGTGTACCCCACCTCTCGCCCGTTGTCAGCTGGAGATAGGCACCAGCACCCCTCGCGACCCCAGCAGGGATAAGCGTGTCAGAAAATGGATGGATGCATGAAAATGTTATTTCCTCAAATAATATTTTATCTTACTCTGAGTTGCATTGTGAATGATTGAACACATAGCAAAAGCTCTAAATTAGTTAAGATAATCTAACCTCATTCCATATATTTTAAGATGTACTTTGGTTCCCTAAATAGATCTTCCGTGAACTCTAAATTTACTCAATCATTTTTCTTATGATGATGGTTTTCCACTATTTTTATTGGTTCTTCGTGTGTACATAGTTCATTAGTAACTTTATCTTAATTTTGCTCAGTAGTTTTAGGCTAGTAGTTTTCACTAGCCTAGTAAAGAAGGGTTGTTTGGGTAAACATTATATAATGGTGTTCTCTGGATGTGTATTTATTTCTATTAATAAATTTCTATACTTAAAGAGAAGTTGTCACTCATTTATTCTATATGTGTGCAGAGTTTGCTGTTGGAAGATTGCCAATACTTTAATCACTCTTTCAACTATTGTCCTAATATTGGCTGATTGAACTGATATTCACAGGACAATACCTAACAGGCTGAGAGTTATTTAATAAACATTAAATAACTGAAAAACATGCGTAATTGCACAACACCATGCTGTCTGATAATCTTACCAATCATATATATATATATATATATATATATATATATATATATATATATATATATATATATATATATATATAGAATTGGCCCAATGACTGAACCCTGTGGGACTCCACAAGTGACCCAGGAGTTCGAAGAAGATTTATCATTGACATGAACAAACTGGAATCTGTCAAATAGATAAGACTTTAACCAACCTAATACATTTCCTTTAATCCCTACAGCATGTGCAAGTCTTTCTAGGAGAATATTGTGATCGACTGTGTCAAATGCAGCACTGAGATCTAACAGGACAAGTACAGACACAAGTTTCACATGCCAGTCATCATGATGTGCTCACCTAACACCAATGTGTGTGCTCGTTCTTTGCTAGTTTCCTCTTGCTGGCTGCGCATGCACACATCTAGTGTTTATGTATCCAGTTAGCTACGGCTTCAGCCATTCATTGTAGCTCAGCTGCTCTCGTTGTATATTTGAAAATTGCTGAGAGTCACAAGAAGCAAACTGTCTTACAAGTTTATGAGAAGAAGAGGAAGGCTTCAGAAGAAAGAAATAAGACCAGAGTGTATTTGGGAGATTCTTTCACGCGATCCCCCTGAGAAGAGCAGTTAAGATGGTCTTGTGCATGTGTGGTTATTCAAAAAGTGGCTTGGCCATTTCCTTCCTAAATTTCCAGAAAAACTGTCCACTAGCCTATACCTTTAACACAAGTCAATACTGCTATGTGCAGGGAAGGACCCAAAGTATTCCAGCGCTTGACTGAATTTAAATATTTAATACACAGTGGTCTTTTTATGTTTAAACCAATATGTAAAAAATAAAAAATGTATACAATATATTCTGCTCTCTCAATTTACTGCCAGCTTTAAATCAAGAAGAATTTAAATAATTCAGCTCCAAGTAAAAAAGTGGGTCACTTGTTCATTAGAAAAGGCCAAATGCTCCTTTAATATGATATATATATATATATATAGAGAGAGAGAGGTATGTTTGTCTTATTGATAGCGTAACATGTAACAGCTGAGTTGAAGATTCATGGCAGAGCAGCAGTTTTGTGTGCTGTTCAAATAATTAGTACCATACATAATTGGCTTTACTGCCCTATCATAGTGAACCAGATCATTAAAAAAAAGAAAATGACAACCCATTCAGAAAATAAACTGTTCAAGTATAGTTTAGATGTTATTCTCCCCAAACCATCAAAACACACTCAACTAGCTGCCACAAAATATTTTTTTGGGGGTGGGGTGGGGGGTTAGGGGTGGAAGAATCTCACATAGAATATAGATGCTTTAAAACATATTTAAAACACAATTTGTAAAATCCGACATTCATTCCAAACCTATAACAACTATTGGATATTATTAATACAAAACTTGTGGCAGAAAATCTGAACAATGTATATCTCGACTCAATCCATATTAACACAAAATTACTGGCTACCATTGATATTTCTTCTTTACAACTCTTGGTGTTTGACTGGAACTAACATCTTTAATCATGTTTTTCTATTGATGTTGTCTAAAATATTAACATTTGGAGCCAATTTAAAAGAAGTTGGATTCAGACATATGTTTAAGCAATTTTTTAAACAAGATTTTTTTTTATTCACACAAAAGATTCCATCACACGTTTTGATTTATTATAACTATATAAATGTAAGAGTATATTAAATACAATTTAAAGCAGAAATTATGTGTTCATGAATTCACAAAAACAAAAAAACAGCTGGGGGGGAAATCTATTAATATTTAGTGAGGAGCTAACAAAAAAAGAAAGATTTTGTGAACACTGAATCCTATCCTTCAGATTCTTCAGCAACACTTTGGAGGTGATAGGGCTTTTCAATTAATCAAATTAATTGTATAATTTCCGTTTTGTCTCCAAATTATCATAAAAACACTGAATTGAATTTACTTTTGTCACATATTTAGAACAATAAACAACGATTTCCAGTTCCAACTAATTTTGGTTCATAACTGAATGAATAAATACAAACTTTGAATGTTTTACAGCTGGCTAGCGCTGGAAGTAACACAGCACCGAGTTGTGGCCGTAACCTGCAAAATTGTTTAAATATCGACTCACATACTGGTTCACGTCATTCCTCGAGTCAATTGATGAAGTATGTAAAGTATGTATGCTTTGCTATTCTGTGTGAATGCACCACATAAAAGGCAGACGTAGGGGGGTAATTTATTAATAACATGGGGTCCCTAGATAATGCTTATCCTGTGTGAACAGGGCTTTAGTCATACTGTGCATGTGCAGGTGCTTCTCCGTGAAGGCAGGTTTCATTTTTCCTATCTACATGACAACAGAGACAGTGATGCTTTCAAAACATTACACTCTGGAACCCATTTTCTAATCGTGTCATTTGAAAAAAATAAACATCTTCCATTGTGATGCAGATGAAGAGAAAAAATGCAACAAAACCTGGTTTTCACAAAATGAAGTTGTAAACAGGGTCTAACACATGTTCAGCTGTCTTGTCGGGAGGCCTTGTACCACCACAGATATTCTCTGACTTTAGATTGTACATGTTAAGGCTCTAATATCATCAAGTTAAGTTGACTCTAAAAAGCAGTTTTTAGAGTACTTTTACTCATGTTATCCAGGGCTGTGAGACAATTTAACCTGCTAATTAAACATCAGGGAATTGCAGCTCCAGCTACACAGCAATCTAAAATCAATTCATTCCTTATGCGTGCTCCATGAAACAACAACTTTGTACTGCGCTGTGCATAGCGCAAGTGGACCACACGTCACACCTCAGCATGAAGGTGCACATGGCTCCTCGAAAATTGAGTGGCAAACAATGTCGATTATAGAGTAAAAGCCTCTAGGCTGCTGCTCTCAGCTTTCTTTGTTTTCTGCAACCTGTAAAACACAATGCTGCTACGTAGCTCACAGAACATAATGCGCTGCAGCCACTTGCATTGGGACATCTGATATTTATTTGTGTCCACACTTCAGATTAGATTCAGTTCAGATTCACTTTCAAAGGTACGATTAAGTGTGTACGAAGATGTAATGTGTTTTTTTACGAAACTTATTAATACAAATTTAAGGTACATATCATGCAAATTCCACTTTTTTTAGCCCTTAAATACATTTTGTTGTGTACTTGGAGTCTCTAGGAATGCAAAAAAGTTGAATGTAGTTGAATGTAGTAGTTTACAAGCGACTTTAGAAAAAAACAAGCCCAAAGTCGCTTATAATAGGAGGACTTGGCAACAGTGCTAAAAACCATTTCGCACGATTACCATAGCTATTAGCAATAGCTTGGTACCAGATACATGCAGGACGTACTTGTTGACATTGTCACATTTGTGACACTCCACGGCTTCTGTTGAAGTTATTACACGCTTAATGGCTTATGGTGTAAATCTTACACACTGGGGCTTTAATGTATAGGCTCTTTCAGTAGCTGCACTAATGAGAGCAAATTTATTATGAGTTATGACAGTAATACATTTTCTTTTTCTTGTTTATATTTTATGTATTATGTATGTATTTTTGTATTATTATTTCCATGTTTTTCAATTATTTCCAATTCAGATTTAATTCTAAAAGCTTGTTGAAGGATATTGGACTGCTTCCTAGTTTTTAATTTAAAATACTACCTTTAAATAAATCGTTTATCAATTATTTAAACGGAAGTTTTAACAAGAAGGTATCAGGGGAAATGACTGGCTTCAAAGTAATTCTCCAAGTTTAATAAATGCATTTATTTTTCCCGGCTCAATTAACAATCATTTAAAGAAGTGTGGTTTTGATATTGTCATAACAATAGTGATTATATATATTTTTTCATTAATCAAGCACCTCTTAGAGTTACGCTTGCTTTCTTTATTGATTACAAAATGACGATTATAGATGATTATAGATGACTGTTAAAGATTAATCTACTAAACTCATTCAAATTATGTTTGGTTTGTATTAGCGTTAGAACTATGAAAGGCATTTACACAATAAAACAGAAAAATTCAGATAATAGCAAAAAAATCCCATTATAATACGCCCTCTTTTTTTTTTTTTTTTTTTTGTCAGCTAAGTCAGACCTTCTCTTTTCACTAGGTCATTTTTGGCCACTAAAAAAAATTCTCAAATCATGTCATATTCTTCTTAAAGTTAACAAAGGGTGGAATTGTAATTGTTTAAAATAGCATGCAAATCTATTTAAAAAATTTCCGAAATGCTTAAATCTGTCTATTAAAGATGACCAGTTGCAACAGCCCCAGGGACTGACAGCACTGTTACCTCAGTGAATGAAGAGACTTTCTAATGGGTCACTAGACTGCATCCCCAGAGGCCAAGTTGAAACTGCTAACCAATGACAAGGGGGTCAAAATGAGAGAGTGAAAGAATGACACTTATTGTTATATCCTGACTGTCCTTGTGTCCTGAGGCTTCAACTAAGTATGATGGAAACTGATGGTGGCAACACATGAGGGTGTTCACATGTTGGTGTATTTATTTAATTGTTTTATGTTTTCACTTCATAGAAAAGAATATCATGTGTCAAATCTTTATGACTGTGAAGCTTTCCCTTGTCCCTGCTATTGTTTTCACTGTGCTCCGTCTACAGTGAAACACCCTCGGTGGACCCAGCTCTTTTTACCCAGTCAGGCGACCCCCACTTACTTATTACCTTGAATGTCGGATGCATAAAACAGACAAGTATACTTTTAGTTATATTTTATCTACGTAAAGACAGAGAAACAGTTACATCCCTTTATCACTCTCACCTCAGTCATCCAAATGACTGTGAACCCTTCACCAGTAGAAGAATAGAAGAAATTTCACAGCAGATTTAGTTATACACTTTGTTTTACACATGAGATTTTGTCTTCGTTCTGAGTCATCTGTCTAAAACTGGAATTTATTTTTCTTTTTTGGTTCTTTGTCTATGAGGTCTGTCGTTTTGCTAGAAAAGTTGAAATACAGAAAGACAAGATCGCCTATATCATCTTTCATAGAATTCTGAGTAACTAGTTGTGAGTGGTTTGAGGAGTTCACTAAACCTCCAAAGTGCACAGTTATATTTAACTTTTTTTCCAGAAACAAACATAGGTCTTTCTTGAAGAGAAGAGAAAACAATGGATGCAAATCTCTGTTGTTTTCATTAAATATACTATTTTTTCAACCTTACCCTGGTAATAAACAGATGTAATAACCAACACAAAATTTCACAATTTCTTGTGGTGTATATTTAGATACTGAATGTAATAAACAAAAACTTACAGCCTTAAATACACATGTAGTAATTCAGTATGCACTCTGTCATTTTAAATTTCTGGGAGAGGGTATGTTACTGGACATAAACCTGGCTAGTATACATTTGTGGTTAATCACAGATATTTGGATTAAGCCCAAAATTATTCATACCTCGGGTGGGTTTAGATATACTATACTCCTTAAATTGTGCTTTACAGCGGCCAAGTCAGAGTACCTCCTTTATTCTTTTAGAGAATCTATGGATGGAGCTAAAATGAGGGTGATGATAAGGAGGCCTTCCAACCACAAAGACTTACAACTCATCACGAAAGATGAATTAACAAAAGTACCAATAGAAAGCCTCTGTGCCCAGGACCATCTTTCGTGTTTTAATTCAGTTTTCTGTCACAGTTCTAGTGGCTCTTACTCAGGGAAGAGTTAATGAACATCAGAGCTACTACCAGAGTGGACTTATTTCCTTCTTTCCTGACATCTACTGTGGACTTACTAGCCATTTTGACCAAGGAAAATCAAAAGAAAGTGAGTCCCCACAGAAGAGAGAAGTGCATAGGTGCACTTGTGCATCTCCACCACTGCAGAATACACACAGAACTCCCGGGAATGTTCTTCCATGTGCTCACATTGCAGCAAAGTGGATGAGCTGAACCCGATGCTGAACAAGAACAGAGACTTTTCTACCTCCTGTGCTTTATGCTTTACAGAAGAGTGGTTGTGTGGACTTACGTCGGACTCTGCGCTACAGCTGTGTGGTTTCCAACTCTTGAGAGCAGACAAGCACACTGAGCTTTCCAGCATAATAAAGGGAGGTGGAATCTGTTTCTGCAACAACTCTGGGTGGTGCAAAGATGATACAGAACTGTCCCAGCACTGTCCTCCAGACCTGGAGGCCTTCATTGCATTGAACGAGGCCTTTGTTGAATGCAAACCCCTCTACTCACCTCATGCGCTCTCCCCCTTCATTCTTGTCAGTGTGCTCACATATTCCACCACAGGCGAACATGCATGAGACACAGCACTCGCTGGCTGACAATATAATGTGTGTCGAACAGTTAAACTTGGATGCCTTGGTTATTGGGGACTTTAAAAGGGGATATCATATCATGCAAAATCCACTTTTTTAGCCCTTAAATACATTTTCCTGAGTACTTGGAATCTCTAGGAATGCACAAAATCTGTATGTAGTCTGTTCACGTGCTGTGCAGATATCTTAATAGTCTGGGTAAAATCTTTAAAGCAGTTCAGTTTTCTATTATGTTTTTGAACACTTACGTCATAGTATTTGCTGCACAACTGCTAAAGAAGGTCATTGACTTCTGCCTTACCAATTTTGAAAATTTTATTTCTCGAGCAATTTTGTTGTTCAAGCTGAGGGATGCCAAAGCTTTAAGTGGAAAATTCAAAATGTTTGGTTGTTCATTACACCGTCCTGCAGCATGAGAAACCCTCGACATGTACAAAACCAAGCACGCAACTCAAGCTCGTGCACAATCCTCTGGAGGAAACAAGACTTCAAGGTACTTTTCTTTATTTTTCCTTGACATAAATGGCTAAGTCTCAGGTAAATTATATTTTCTTATGTGAATGATTAACACTTACTTGAACACCATGCTGTTCTGTTTACATATCCAGTTGTGCACACCCTGGAATAGGTGCTGCTTAGCAAAGGCTCTGCACCTTGTTGGGTCATTGGCAGAGAAAAGTCATCCCAGGTTGCACCCATTTCACTGCTTATTCCTACTAAAAAAAGCCTGGACTCTCTTAATCATGCAATCAGTTAGTCAGTTGTTTTATCAAATTACATATTTTAATCCATAATACATTGCTTAAAAGGCATTTTTCTTAACCAGACAATAAATTCAGGTATAGTTCATTTAAAGAGACCACACCAAAACAAGTTGTCTTCAGAAGCACTTCAGCACAAGGGCAAAATAGTGGAATGTGGGGGTTAATTAACTAAGAATTCAGACCAAAGCATTGCAGTTCCACTTTACATAGAAACTTTACAAATATAAAACGTTTATTAAGTGCCCAACCAGATAGGGAAGTGTACTGGACCACTGCTACACCACCACGAGTAGCGCTTATGAGCAGCTCTTATCTCAACACCCTCTCTGGGCCAGTCCGACTACATTATAGTGCTTTTGATTCCTGCATACATGCAGAAATTAAAACTTCAAATCTGTTATGAGGACATCTAAGTGGACCAGCAAGGCTGCCAGAGAACTTCAGGAGTTAGTGAAATGTACAAACTGGGATGTTTTCAGGTCTGCTACATACATGGGCACTGTTATGTCCTACATTAACTTCTGTGAGTACAGCCACATTCTATCATGCACCAGGGTGAGTTACAATAATGACAAACCCTGGTTCACAGCTGAACTCAGAAAGCTCAGGTCAGAGAAACAGGCTGCTTTCAGATGTAGGGACAAAGACAGATACAAGGAGGGCAAATATAGATATACCAAAGTGGTGAGAAGAGGTAAATCACTCCATAGTGAGAGAATAAAACAACAGTTTTCAGCCAACCTTTTCTGCCTCTGTTTTTAAAGGGTTGAAGGAAATCTGTAAATAAAAGCCTGAAGCACCCTATTGTGTTAACATGTGTCTGACCGAGGCTTCATCCACACAGAGCTGAATACTGTATCTGCACAGAAAAGGGTGAGAGTAAAGATGAAACCAAGCAAAGCCGGGTTAGCCGTAATAGGCATTGTAATGCCTATGCCATGCCAGTGAGTGGTGTGGTAACTGTCACATAAGTAAAGAAAGAAGAAAAAATAAGAGCAGAGCGAAAACAATGAATGGAGGAGAGAAAAGAAGCCTTTGTATGAAGCCCCCTGTTGTCGGTCTACACAAATGGCATAGAGGAGCAAAATGTGTAAACATGTGTAAAAGAGAGGCTAGGTCTACATTATAAACATGCCAGTCTGTAGCAGGTTATATGGATAGGGGTGTACAGACAGAGTTGCCGCAGGGGTCAGCTTCAAACATTTCCACCCTGGAAGACAGTTTCAAATGTTGCTGGTTTCACTGCCATTTCATGTGGACCCCCTATCCAACAAAGAAAGTTGGACTTATTGATTACAGAAATGTCACCCTGATTTCTGTGGTCAGGAAGGCTTTTGAACACCTTTTCTTGACTCACCTCAAAACTATCACAGACTTTCTCCTGGATCCCCTGCAGTTCACCAACAGACCCAACAGATCTGTGGATGAAGCTGTAAATATGGCCCTCCACTTCATTCTCCACGATCTGGACATCACAGGATTCTACTCCAGGGTACTATTTTTTTACTTCAGTTCTTCCTTCAACACCATCATCTCACCTCTGCTTGGAGACAAGCTCTCCCAGTTGAATGTCCCTGACCCCCTCTGCAGACACATAACAGACATCCAGACAGATGAACAGCAGTTCCTCAGGCTAGGGCAGCATGTATTCTGACCCGACGCTCGGATCATCAATACTGGGTTCTCCGAGGCTCCCTGCACACCAACTGCTGCACATCTGGTCACCAGTATGTTAAATTCCAGCAATTTGCTGAACACCCCCTTATCGACCTCATCACTAATACAGACAAGTCGGCCAACAGGAGTGAGATAGACCATCTGGTGTCCTAGTGCCGCTGCAACAACCTGGAGTTCAACTTTCTCATGACAGTGAAGATAGTGGACTCCCCCCCCCCCCCCCCCCCCTCCCCCGTCATCATCTGTGATACTCCAATAAACCTTTGGCTATAACCTCCCATCTCTCCAGGAACTTTACTGTAAATTGCCACTGGACACAGACTGTTTCAGTCCCTTCCCCAGGCAAAAGACTCTCACCTCACACCGCTACAGCAGTTTCTTTCCCCACTCAGTCTGCTGAACAGTGGCCCAACTCCCCCCAGCTGACAACCCCCCCCCCCACATAACTTATTTTTATATTTGTACACATAAACAATCTGTATACATAACTTACCTCTTTTCACTTTTCTTTTCTTTGTTGATTTGCGGGTTCTTTGCACCATTTGCCGCAGAAATTTCATAGTCCTGTATTTTTTTTCTTTTTATGGTACCTGGCAGTAAAGTGTTTGTGATATCCTTTCAGATTCTGAAAGGTTTATCCATTAGTTACTGAAAGAGGCAGATAAAATTTTTAATATGCCTATTTTCTTCAAATGAAAACAGAGAAAGAAAGTAAAGTGTAAAGAAACGACCCATTGGTCATTGTTTTGTTTAGTTTTTTCTCATGGTGGATGGAGCTGTGTCATTTCCAATATACTCGCTTTATCCCTCACGGGGTCGCGAGGGGTGCTGGTGCCTATCTCGAGCATTTCAATGGGCGAGAGGCCGTGTACACCCTGGACAGGTTGCCAGTCTGTCGCAGTATATATAATATTATATATATATATATATATATATATATATATATATATATAATATTATATATATATATATATATATATATATATATATATATATATATATATATATATATATATATATAATATTTTATATATATATATATATATATATATATATATATATATATATATATATATAGAGCTCTACATCTTTTTTCATTTACGGTCATTTATTTGCAGCTTTTTCTGTTTATTTCTTTCCACTCATTGTTTTAAAAGTATCCAGCTACTGTATATTGATGCACTGACTTTCTTCGTTCTGAGCCTAAGGGTTCCTGACCAAAAGAATAAGGTTTAAAATTAAACATATAACAAGCACAGCATGAGGGCTAGTGGGAGACAGTAACATTGTTGAGAATTGGGTGCAAGTGATTTCCCTTGTGTATCTCCAGCTGTCTGCGCATGAACAGAAACTAAAACAATCCTTCCTGCTATGTGGATGCCACATCAGTTGCTGATATAAAAATTAAAGGAACTGTTTCACACTTACACTCACACAGTCAAAGTGTTTGCTCACAGTCGGAAGTGAGTGTTGCTGAACACTGGTGGTCTTGTTGCATTTGGGTTGCGAATTTAAGCACCTGGGCTTCCAGCATAGTTCAAAAAGATGAAAATCTAAATCATCATGCAGCTTTTTCTCCTTAAAATCTGATGATGATGTGAGACATTGATCTACTCTGTTTCATTTAGTTCAATTAAGAAACAGGCCTGCCGTGGCACATTAAACTAAATGTAGTCAAAGTGAAAGAACTCAAAAACAATGCACTCCCTAAATAGGGATCGGTACCGAATTTGGTACTGTCTCCACTTTTCAAAACACGCTGCAGATTACGCGCTGCAATATTTGTGAGGTGAAGTTCAAGGCCTACGGCGGGAATACTTCTAATCTGGGGAAGCACCTGGTCACTGTTGCCAATTTAGAAAATTTCTTGCTATACTTAGCGACTTCTCAGGCCAATCCAGTGACATTTTTTCAAAAAAGCGACTAGCGAAAAATCTAGCGACTTTCTTCTGTTACTTCCCGTGACAGTAACAATCGTTTTGGAGTTATCTTGGGAGAGCCAAGCACTTCTACAAGCTTCTCCAGTCCAAGCCCTGTCTCCCAGATAGCTGCTTCATCCTGAAACTCGCCTGCAGTCAGAGCAAAGAGAGCAGAAATGAAAACCTCTCTGTTCCCTCATTGTAAATGTATCCCGCCCTGATTTACAAAGCGGGATAAAATATGTTTTTAATACATATTTTTTTCTTCTCTGAAACTGTTGCACTAAAACAATTCCCTGAATTTTATTCACACACAGCTTCAATCCCATATTCTCCTCGTTCACTCTGTGCTTCTGATAACAGTTTTTTTTGTAAAACTTAGTTTTATTATTACATTGCCTTAATTATTTTTCAGGCAATGTATTAAAATTAATAAATTATTTAATAAGGTTAATTTGTAGATTCAATCAAGTTTAAATATTTAGAAATAAATATGTTAAATTGAAAAAAAAGGACATTTTATTAATAAACTGACTTTTAATACTACATAAACACAAAAGTACCGAAAATGGGTACAGTTAGGTACCATTATCGATTCCCAGGTACAGAGTATCGGTACCGTATCGGTTCAAATGTGAAAGGTACCCATCCCTACCCCCAAAGCTTAAAAGTTTAAGCAATAAACCTATTGTAATTCAGAAGGTGAAGGAATTTACATGCCCTACCGGCTTTGGTGATTATTATTATCATTATCTTTATTTATTTTTTGTTAAATTGTCTGTAAATAATGTTTGAAAACATAACCGCTAAGAAGATATTGCCATAATTTTATCTTAGTCTGTAGCTTATCATTATCAAAAGGAAAAGCAATTCTAATGTTTACTATAACATCTTTATGGCTAATATAACCATGATTGGTCAGTGGTCACCACAAGAAGCATACTACAAAAGGCTGCAGAGAGTGGTTGTCTTGCACTGTATCCCATCTTCTTCAAGGTTTGAGATGTTGTGCATTCAGAGATTGTATTCAGTATACTTCAGTTGTAATGAGAGGTTATTTGAACTATTTTTGTCTTTCTACTACCTCGAGCCAGCCTGCCGTTTAGATGTCTGACCTTTGACACCTAAAAGGCATTTCCCGTCAACACAGCTGCCATTCTGATTGTTGTGCATCAGTATCTGAGTAAATCAAGAGTTTCTGGAAAACTCAGATCATCCCGTCTGCCATTCAAATTCACTATTTATATTAACAAGCAACAGGTCTACCTAATAAAGTGAGTGCTCACAACCTAGACATTTCTCATATAAACACTGGGGATGTTTGAGTGATATGTTCAGATATTTATATATAAATGAAACATCATATCCAAAAGTATTAACAAATGCTTGACAGCAAAATAAACAACTAAATTTCAGGGAGCGATCTCTGTGGGGGGACTTGGGAAAAAAAAGCTATCTCTCTCTCTCGTTCCTACACCATTGCAGTTTTTCTTGTGGGGTTGAGCCTTCAGCATGTTAAAAATGTTATTAAAAGTAAAACAAGTAGTTATAGCATTATTCTTCATTACTCCATATTTGGGCTGCAGAGTGGGTAGCGCTGTTGCCTTGCAGCAAGAAGGTCCTGGGTTCAAGTCCAACCCTGGGTCTTTCTGCATGGAGTTTGCATGTTCTCCCTGTGCATGCATGTGTTGCCCTGTGACAGACTGGCGACCTGTCCAGGGTGTCCCCTGCCTCTTGCCCAGTGAACGCTAGAAATAGGCACCAGCGACCCCATGAGGGATTAAGCGGGTCAGAAAATGGATGGATGGAGTCCATATTTTTCCTGTAGGAGAGAGTGGGGTAAATTGAGCATTTTTTTTTTTTACTTATGCTGTTCTCCAGGCAAGGCAAAGTAATGAACTAGCAAAACTAAAAGGTCTACATTTATTTTGGGATGTTTCCCATCAGTCAAAAAGTTAAGAATGTATACATGGCATAAGGAAAAAGAAAGGTGACTTCTGGAAAAGAAAAGGGGTCACTTGGCTCAACCTGCCCCAGCTTAGGAGTAAGTTGAACCAAGTCAGGGGGTAAATTGAGCCACCTGGGTGTAAACTGACCAATTTACTCCACAGTTTAAATCTGAGCGTCATTTTGAAATATCCTAAAGTTGGCCTAGCAGTAACCCCTGGTGGAAAACTGCGCTCCATAGTTGCGCTCCAGAGTCTGTATGGTCAGTTCGTTCTGTCATATTTTAAGAAGAGAGACTCTGAATGAGAGCAACCACGGAGACAGACAGTTAGTTAAAGAGTTTATTGACAGGCTGCAGTCTGAACTGAAACGGTGCTGGCTGGTTGGGGTTTCCGGGCTTTGCTGGGGAAGATGAGGAGACTGGTGAATAACAGGAAGGTGCTGATGAGAACTGTGAGGAGCGTTGGAACTCACTGAGAGGGAGGCTTGGTTTGGTCTTGGGAGGGTGGTGTCCAGAGACCTAGGCTGAAGGTATAGGTTCGGTTGGTTCTCTCCAGGTGGTGATATTGGAGGGTGGACAGGCAGGTGAGCTCAGGCAGGGCTAAACAGTGAAATGATCCGAGGCTTTCACGGATTCTTGATGGGTTGGCTAGGAGCGTCTCAGACGAGGATCCAGAGTTATGTAGGTTTGGCGAGGTATGTCTCAGACTTGGGTCCAGGGTTCTAGGAAGGAAGAAACAGAGACTAGGAGTTAGGTTCACGAGAAGACAAGGCGAGGAAGTGAGTCGGTCTGTACCACGCAGAAGCGCTAACAAACTGATGCCCTCCTCCTGGTTCCAGCTCCTTATGAAGAGCTGCAATTAGCGATGATGTGGTGCACCTGCCCGTCACGCCCTGCTGGTGAGAGAGAGGAAGAAACCAGACCTGCACCTAGACCTAAGAGTATGACACAAGGAGTTTAGCTAATGACAAAAAATCCTCTGCATAAAGAGGATATAAAAATCACATTTTCAATATACTAATGCAGTGAATGTAGAAAGTGACAGTGTGAGTGGTTTAAAACTTGAATACTGACTGATAATGACAGAAACCCTGTTCTATAAATTCTGGTAAGTATTGGACTTCTTTCCCAAAATAGTTTGGAATATTTAGAAGAGTATAAAGTGTAAAACTGGGTTGTGTCCCCTAAAACATTCTGAACATAAGATAACACAGCTTGAAAGTTAAAACAACTTTGTGTCACGCCTGTTGTGAGCCGTGACCTTCACCAACTGTTCACCATCATCTTGCTCTTCAGCAGCTACCATAAGAGGATGGGCCTTCCTCCTGCACAGCCCCAGAGTGTTGTTAAACCCAATGCGGTAACACCTTCAGGCCATTTCTTTGCTCTATCACAGTTGACTAGAAAGTGACCTGTCTGTTTTCTCCTTCATCCAGTACACCTTCAGCCCGACCCGCACCTGCTTCTTTTCCTGTCTGACCCGGCTCGACACCAATCTTGGATTTCCTGGCTTTGACCCTCTGCCTGTCTGACCCTGAGATTTTGGATCGACTATTCCTGTTGGACCTGATCACCCGGACCTGACCTTTGCCTGTCTGACCCAGAAGCTGTCTCAGCTCCAACAAAAACACACATTATTCTGTGCCAACTGCTCACTCTCTTCGTCCATCCATTCTGGAAGTGTCACACATTGCAGTTTAAAGATAAGATTGTTGTATCTCATCATAATACACATTTTATGTCCAAAATTGATTTGAATTGCAAACATTTTGGGGTTTTTTGTTAAATATTCCATATATACATATATAAACACATTTTTCCCTAAGCTGTAAGCAGAAAATCATCATATCTAACATAAGTAAAGGCTTTTAAAACAGTTTGTGTGTAATTTATCAATATAATGTGGAATTATTTAGTTATAGAAGAACAGGGCTAAGCACTGGCAGGGTTGTAAGCACTGTCTCCTTTTGCCCATTTACTGCTGGAGATAAGCACCAACATACAGTAGTTGACGTTGCGGTTGAAAATGTCCTACTACATTTTACAATCATGAAAATAAAATAGAGAAGTTGGTGAACGGTAAACAGCTAATTGAAAAACATGTCATTATTAAGGCTTCATACATTCAGTTGTAGCTCAACCAGTTGTACAACAACTGCTTAATCTGTTTAGAACATAGTACATACAATTAAACAAGATGTGTTAATAATTTACTATCTCCCATTTATTTCAGCTGCAAAATTGTATGGAGAAACCTCTTTCATTACTCTAAATATGTGACAGTTTTGACCTTTTAATGAACTTCACATCCCCATGTTAAAGAGTAACCTTTTTCAGATCCCACTTTTACTTCATTAGCATGAGTGATGCCGACTGCCTGTTCCACCATCACTATCATTCATTTTTTGCACTCACTACTCAAAATACAAAGCTGATGGTGGCAGCAGTTGTTCCAAAACTGGGCCATTCTGCACCACTGTTTAAAATGAAGTCTGTATATATTTTAAGAGTTCTTATCCTCAATGTGAAAAGACCTTGAGTATTGCGAGGAGAAGCAAAGAAATTGCATCTACTTTCTAGTAAGGAAAACTTTTGGAATACCTGAAAATAAAGCGATGGAAAATGGTGGAGGAACATAAAAAGGAGGATTCTAGTGTTTATTGTTCTTTGAATGTTCTTGTCAAATATCATGTTCTGCTGTGTAATTAATGCTTTAGTATATTCTAAAATGTAAATCTCTTTCTGCTTTTTGAGTCAAACTCAAAAGAATAGAGTTTTCAAAGCATTGTACTGCTATTCAGAATGAATGACATCAACGGGCTCTCTGCTGGGGGCTGGGGGGCTTGGGCATGCAGGGCCCTGGAATCCATACCTGACTCATGCTTGGGCCTGGTAGGGTTGGGCTTCTGTTCCATGGCTGAGGGGGGTTCTCCTCTGCTGTTCTGTGGGTGGATGTGAACTCCCTAGCCAGGTTTCCTGGGTCTGGGCATCTTCTCTGCTCACTTCCGATCCCTGGATGGGGATGGTGGTGGCCCTTTGCCCACCTCTTTGATACCCTTTAACATCCAGGGAACTGATGTTGAGATAATGACTTGTATAAGTACCTGGGTGTTTACCCTGACATTAAACTGCATTGGAGTCACAACATGGATGTTGAGGAAGGGTCTATGCAGACTCCACCTGCTGAGGAAGCCAAGGTCTTTTGGAGTGCAAGGGGCGTTCCTGAAGACCTTCTTCGACCCTATGGTGGCATATGCCATTTTCTGTAGTGTGGTTTAATGAAAAAGCAGCCTATTTGTGGTTGAGAGGAAGATGCTGGATAAATTCATTAGGAGGGCCGGCTTTGTCCAAGGTTGCCCCCTGGACCCTGTGCAGATGGTGGGATAGAAAAGGAGTGTAAGAAAAATAACATCACCCCATGCATGGACCCCATACACAGAGTAGCTAAGGCATGTGCCTTAGCTACTCTGAGAAATTCCTGCACAGTTATGCATGTCACATATTTTTCTAACGTTGTGCAAATCAGTTGCTATTTTTTCTCGGTTTAACTTGACTATTTCATTTTTATTACCCTGAATATAACATATTATATTATCAATAACTGTGCAATACTTAAAGAACCAATAAGCAAAGGCTCACCACTAGGTGGGCTGTAGAGCACTGTATGTAGACCAAAACAAGATGTGTGATAAGCCACAACTCCCTCCAACTCCAGCTGCAACCCGGTTCCCAAATTCCCCTCTCCTTCTCACCCGTTGCCTTGTATGCGAATATTTGCAAAGGATGAATGTACAGCAAAACAGCATCACATTTTGAAAGAACATGTCTAGTGAAGAAGTAACTCATAACAATATAATGCTGTTAGCAAGAGAATGTTTCAATCAGCTGGATGTGCCATTTTGCTCCTACATTGCTCTGATGGAGGCATTTGTGACACACAATAGGAAAAGTAGGAACAAGTCGGCAGAGCACAAACTGAAAAGTGTGAAAAACCTTAAATTTTTGATGTTGTGAAGAAACATCTGTGTGTGTGTGTGTGTGTGTGTGTGTGTGTGTGTGTGTGTGTGTGTGTGTGTGTGTGTGTGTGTGTGTGTGTGTGTGTGTGTGTGTGTGTGTGTGTGTGTGTGTGTTACCGTTAAATTTGGTGTTGTAATTTTTTGGACAGTTGAAAGATGTCATTAAAGAAACAGAGCACCAGCATGTGTTTAGCTGGTATTTATACACACCAGGGGGGTGGTGTAGGGAGGTATTATTTAGGGGTTCGTGGGGTGGGGTGGGGGGACTATGGTTGATTGGCCCGTTCGGTTCATGCTGGCCCCATCTCCGGGTTGTTGGTTGGGTTGTTGTTGTCGTGGTGACCCCCCCCCCCCCCCCCCCCCCCCAATCTTGATTTTAGGGTTCACTTACCGGGTCCGGGTACTCCTTTGGCGTGCCAGCACCTGGACCTGGGAATATAGGGTGTGTGGTAAGTGCGAGTGAGTGTAAAGCGTCCTATTTTTTTTTTTGGAGGTGTTTGCGTATGGGGGCACTAGGGTGGGAACAAGTGAATGTCACTGTGTATGTAGCTTTCTGATTGTTTATTTGTCAGGTTGGGTTTGTACTGCCCCCTCTCCCATGACATCTCAGGTCTCCACTAAGTGTGGAGCCCATTCCTCCCGTCCTGCTCCCCTCCCCTGGCTGGCGCCTTGGCCTCATGGTGCATCTGTGGTACTCAGTGTACGGGGCTGGGTGCCCGGGCGGGTGCTGGCTCCCTCCCGGCGGCTGCTTCGCTGGGCCTGACCCCCCGTGGTTCGGTCGGGGCCCCCGCGGGAGGGAGGGGCGCCCCCGGGCCTCGGCTACCTGGGGCCCATGGCAGGATCTTCCGGCAGAATCCACGGGCTCGTCCCCGTAGCTCCCTGGGGCTTCAGCATTGTGGCTGTTGCCATGTTTCCTTGGGACTGTCTCTCCTCTTCCCTTGGTTGGGGAAGGCAGATTTCCTGGGTTGGCCCCTCTTGGGCACCTTTGCTGTTGGGATCCCTTGGGGCATCTGGGGTTTTGGTTCCGCTGACGTCTGCTTCGATGCTCTGGGGGGCGGGTCTTTGGCTCCTTACAACCACTATTGAGCATTTTTCTCATGGATAAACCTTTCATACACAAGCACACTCTCACAAACACCTACAGGTGCTTGGATTCAGGTACTTACAGACTCACTTCCATACATAAAACCCCTATAATTATTATCTTCTGTCACTTTATACATATCATATTGATTAATACTGTATATTCTTCAGTGATGGTATCAAGGCTTTGATTGATTTTATCTTTAATACTTTATCGGCTAGTTGTGCTGTTCCTTTTACATCTCTCTTTGCAGGTGAAGAAGCAGACTGAGGATGTTGTATTGTTCTCTCCCTTTTTTGTCCTCTTACACCTTTTCTTCTTTTTTTCTTTTACCTTCTTGTTTTAGTGTCCATGTAACAGGAAATATTACCTGCATAAATTATAATAAAGCTACTTCCATATATAAATCAAGTGGAGCACTACAGCGAAAGCAGTAAGGCTACACTTGTGAAAGTAAAATCTGTTGGGCTCTTTTTGGCATTAATACAACAATTCTTATTGCCACATTGCCAGACAAGACACTATTAAAAAAAAAAAAAGAAAGAAAGAAAGAAAGAAAATTTCGCTTATTGCTCCTTTAACTCGGGTATAATTTTTTTACTTTTATTTTAGCCTTTTTAATGTTCCTAATCAGAAAGGCCTAAAATTCTCCATAGAAGTTTATTCTGTGTTGGTTTGGAACTTTAGTGTGTTTAGAGTAGATCAGCTGTTTTTCATCACTAATTATGTAATACTCTCTGTTTTTTTTCCGTTCTCCATTAGGTTTGTCTCTGCAGGTGTTCTGTTTTTTTCCCCCTGTTTCCCCATGGTGGCTGTAGGAGGATATTTTGTAGCTGCTGGTTGTCAGATTTTGTAACATTTGTATATACGTTGTCTTTGTGTCTCTGTTCTTTCTCTTTTTCATTAGCGTCCCTCTTCCCCTATCATGGTTTGCATTGTATTGTATCGTTTGTACATAATACCATAAATGCAATAAAATGAATCATCAAGGGAGTGGCATCAAGGAAGGATTGATTGGTATAAAGCCTCCCATGTTATACGTTTGGCATAATTACGGTAGCCAGAGCACCATTCTGCTTGCCATGAGGATAGACATGACTAGACGAGACTGTTAAAAGAGGGTTACATCATTATTTACTGCTCTGACAGTGCCTAAATCTGCAGGGATATGCTTTGTGACCAGAGAAGAGACTGCATTAATCAATCATAGCTTTGTAAGTATTCTCTGTATGACTTCTCGCCCTGAGCAGTGACATCCAAAAATGGCCATTGGATCAGTTTGCTTGTTTTTTTTTTGTTTTGAATCATATTTAGCAGCAGCGGCAACACACTAATTGTCAGATGTTTTTAAAATGTTTCTCTTCCTCCTTGTTCTGATAAATAGAAAAGTTTTTCTTATATAGAAAACATTTTAACCAAGGACCGCGGAACGGGTAGGGCCAGTAGGGCCGGGGCCCTACCTACTTTTGATGATCAAACATGTAAAATAATATATATAAATAAAATTAAAATATTCAATAGCTATTTTTTTCAAATGCACAGTAGTCTATGGCAGCAGCATCATTCTCCAATGAGAAAGCGATAAATCATCCCATCTAAAAATGCATTGGCTGATTGTGTCATGTGATGTAAACAAAAGTTTTCCCACCTCTGCTGCTTATGACCGCTACTTCGTTAGCTTCGCTTGCTTCGTTAGCTTAGTTAACTGTGTCCACTGCAAGTGCTGAGAGGTGTTTCTCGTCCCTCCGTCGTATCAAGACCTATCTGAGATCAACAATGACCCAGAAAAGACTAAATAGCTTGATGTGCGCCCCCTCACACACACACAGGGATCTTTTGACCACAGTGGATGCTTTGAGGATAGCCAGGGACTTCTCCAGCATAATGACAGATGGAGACACTTTTTTGGGAATATTTAGAGCAGGGGTGAGTTTGACTTTTCTTTTTAAAGTATTTTTATTCTGTAAATATTGTGTTAGCTGTAATATAATGATTGTAAGTGGAAATAAATCCGGGGCGTGTGTGCTGGAACGTCAGAAAAAAAGTTAAATAAAAATTCGGTGCCGATTTTAATTATAACATGGCAGACACATTTATCATGCTCAGGGACCACAGCCTATGAGAAAGCAATAAATTCTGGTGTCTAAAAATGGATTGGCTTGTCTTGTGTCATGTGACGCAAATCAGTTGCGTGATCAAGGGGATGCTGGTGTTTTATGTGTATGCGGGCGCGTGCGTATGTGATGGGTAGTGGTATTGTGAGTATTGCCTGATGGGCCCGACCAATTTGAAATGCGTTCCGCAGTCCATGATTTTAACCAATCTTTCTGTATGATTTGACTGCATAGACCAGAGGTCACGGATTAGCGGACCACGGTCCGGATCCGGACCCAGCTGCTACCTAATCCGGACCCAACCTCATTTAAAACATTTATATATTACTGCATGTTGTCCAACGACAGTGTCTAACTCAGGGGTTAAAGTTCTCCGTCGCTGCGACGGATTTCCGTCATTTGGAAATTGAGCGCAAAAAGTTCCGTCTAGACTTTTTATTCAAGGTTTTAAACACAAGCTGTTCTCAACCAATCAAACCTGGCAGAGCCGGGACATTAGCCAATCAGAATGAGAGCAGGGCGGGTCTTTCCAAAGCGGACATTGTCCGTCTGAGGTTTATCGGTGTTCAATCATTTTAACTTTTGGAAGAACATCTCAAACTGACCACAGATGGTATGAATGAAAGTAGCGGTGGTCAAAGGTTTCTATGGATTTATGCAAACCAGCAGGTCAGAAAGTTCAGCAGCTGACAACAACTTCCCTCGGTAAGCGTCAATCTGCTCCGGCAGTTAATTAATTAATTATTTCCACCTGTGGCCAAGTCGTCAGTCAGCGTTTATTCCCTCGCTGATAAACGCGGCGACCAACCAGGAATCTCCTCGTGATTCGCTGTTATGTTTTATTTAAACACAAAGAAGAGTAACGCGCTAGCTCAGGCTAATTTAGCATGACCCTTGAAGAACAAGAGTCGGACTGTGAAACAATGTGCCGCATTTGACTGGGTTCGATTCGGAAAAAGTAAAAAAAAAAAAAAAAAAAAAAAACCTGCGCTGTTCTGAAGCAAAGAAGGCAGAGCTGTATCTGCTGTCGGTATGCAACAGTGATCACCTGATGAGCTGCTGCGCTCCAGGACACTAAATAAAATGACAAGGATTTTGATGCTTACAGATTGTTAAGAAAACTACATCAAAAAGATAAAACAAATAAACTGCAGCTACAACATGGACCGGAGAACAGGTTCTAACTGGGTGAGGCCAGAGAAAGGAAATTCTCAGAGAGTTTTTTTATGAAGTTAAAGTGGAGCGCGGACACAGGGTTCATCCTGTACAGCTCTCCAGTCACTGGGCTAAAATATAACCATTTTATTAAACTTCAAAAAAGTTAAATCATGCCTTTTTATAAACTGTAATGATTAATTGGTGAACAATAACAGGCAAAGCAGAGATTGATTATTGTCATGTGCAATCTGTGTCAAATTAAAATGTATTATGTCATGATAGTGTTGGTGATGTGTCCTGCATTTCCAAGGCTGTGTTTGGCCTTGTATGATCATAAAATTGGTTTATATTGAATGTGACAGGGAGCCAGTGGAGTTGATGTACAGGTGTGAAGTAGATGATGTAATGATGAAGCTGCTGTCTTTGTACTAGCTGGAGTTTATGGAGGGTTTCTGGAGGACAGGGAGCTGGGATTGTAAAGTGGACTGTGGACCAGTTTGTCAACAGTGTGAAGGAAGAACTTGATGCTGCAGAGATGAAAGTAACCCAGATGATGATGTGGATGTGGAAAGTGATGGAGAGGCTGTCCAGGATGACGCAAAGGCTCTAAAGCTGAAAGGTGGCAGAGATACAGGAATTTTCAATGGATATTTTAAAAGTATCAGATTTAGTTGACTTTGCACACTAAGCAAGTGAGCCAACTAATGCGGCATGATGTCCACGCCCCGGGAATATATGGGCTTGCGACAAAATGTTTTCAGTCAAACAATATTTTTGCTTCAACCCCTGTGCTAACTTCACTTACGCCGCTTCTCTTGTTAATATGGCAAAGCCCTCCGGAGCGTTCCCAAACATATCCGCTTGCTCATACATACGGAGAAAATAGCTGATTTAAAGGCGCAGAACGAATGAGCACCTTGATATGTGCTTGAGGTTGGCTTTGTTGCCAATCAAACCCAGGTTTAAAATCCTTGCAGGGCAGCCCAAAGCTCACTTCTATCATTAAGCCATAAAAATGAAATTAAAAAAAGTTCAGTTGTTTTATAAAAGATGTGAAAGTCAAGAAATTGTCTATATACCAAACTGTGAAAGATTGTGGTTCTCTATTTCAAAAAGCACTTTGGATTTTAAAATAGAAAAACGTTCTATTTTTATGTTATTTTTTTGTTTAAAAAGTCAATATATAAGGTGGATGCATAAACATTTTATTTCAGTGTTAAATACTGTTTAAAGTAACGGATTGTAATAAAAAATGTGTCCGGACCTTTACTGGTTGTTGATTTTCTTTATTCGGACCCCGCTGATTTTTAATTAGTGACCCCTGGCATAGACTTTGTAAAGTGCCTTGAGATGACATGTTTTGAATTGGAACAACATAACTGTATACATAAAATGGAATTGATTTGAAATAAATACAGCTTAAAAGAAATTCAAAATTTTAGAAACCATTACTTTTACACTGTGAATAAACTACAATGGGAGGCTGATCTTGGCTTCCACCCGTGGAACCAACTCCCAGTTTTACTCTTTATGGTAGACACCCTGTCTACTTTTACGATCAGGCTGAAAACATTCATTTTTGATAAAGCTTTTAGTTAGAGTGGCTCAAGCTATCTCTGTACTTATGCTATAGGCCAGTGGTTCTGAAATGTTTTCTGAAAAAAAAATTTCAGGCCCCCTGATCCTAACAAAATGGGTCAAAAATGTAACTTTTATTGTTTTTTGTTTTAATGCATTAAAAGCATTAAACTAAACTATTATATAGTTTATGACAGTTCAATACACTATATGACAATGCAACTAAAATGTTTCAATATTGCCATACTTTTTTAACTATATAATATTTCCAACAATACTCTTTTGTTATACTGGGTGAAACGGTCCTGCCATCCTAACAGCAGTAAATACATTATGTATTCAGAAAAAGGAGGTTAAAAATTACATCTCTGTGGAAGCTGCAGGCCTGTAAAAACTCCAATCCAAAACTCCAGACCAATCCTCTCTGTTCACTCCATATACTTTGAACATTGCTTTTATGAGAAGAAGAGGATGTGCCTCAGTAGAAAGAAATAAGACCAGAGGGCATTTGGGAGATTTTTACACGCAAATCCCTTGAAGAGCGGAAGAGCAGGTAAGACGGTGTTGCGCATGAGCAGTTATTCAAAAAGGGACTTGGGGAAAGTTCCGTAAAAAATCGCAGATTCTTCTTTAAATGGAATCTTGTGTGTTTAAAGTGCTGCAAAACCAGAAGCATTTGTGCAAAAAAATGTGAACGTGTTTCAGAATCATTAAAGCCTCCTCCTTAGAGGGATTTAGAAAAGAAAAGTGACAGTTTCTGACCTACCTTTAAAGCGTGGCAAAAATGGCCGGGGCTCTACTCATACCAGCACAGGTATGGACGGGTTGATAGGTTTAAGGGGAGTTTTTCTATCCACTGTTTCTACATGCTTGCTCAGTATTGCAACAAAGTCAATGGCACAATGCAAGCAGTCCTTTCAGGAGTGAAGTCAATGATTTAATGCAGTCTGCTGGGTTTTCTTTTAGAGAAAACTTTGTAACCAATATGAATAATAAGCAGAACTTCACTGCATTATTTGGTAAATGGTCAATTTGGAATGTATTGTATATACTTGACTTGGAATCTGTTGGTTGATTTTTTGCTAAGTGCCTTGAGACATCATATGTTGTGTCATGGTGTTGTATAAATAAACAAAATTGAATTGAGTTCAACCGAAACTACATATTTTGTCAAACAAAAAAAGTAATGTTTGTGGCTGGGGCTTAGGTCATAATGTACTTGTCTTAAATCCTTTGTTACACTACAATCAAGAAATTAGTATATAATTTAAGCTTTTGAAATGGAGTGTGCTGATATCAACAACTGATTTTAAGTTGATGCTAATGACACATTTTACAAGAACAAAAATTCTACGGGTGTCACAAAAACTGAAAAATAACTTAATCATAAAAGTGTAGCATCCGTACAGTGTATTCATATGGATTTGAATGGTGTTATGACATACATGATAAGAATTCTTAATGACCTAACAGAAGAAAATGTTTAATATAACTGAACACATGACATTTTCTTTAATCATAATCCTTGTTTTTCAAAGTAATGATTACTTTTTAAATGCACTTAAATTTGACAAAACAAGACATTCCCTGACTTCCTTCTCTCAGTATTTTAAAATATTTAAATGAATTGGAGGAGCTATGGAGGGAAAGAAGTAAAAAGGTGTTTGTTATCATTGATATACTACATGGCTACAATAAGAAAAAAAGAAAAGAAGCAAAAAGTCAATACAAAATCTACAGCATGGAGAGAAACAAAAATATGTTCTATAATAGCTTAAAAGTGTTACTTTCTCTTAATTGTTCGGTAAAATGTAATGATAAGGTGTCTTTGTTGCTGTAAAATACAGATCTATTTAGTGGTCCTTTCAACAGCCTCACTATCAATCAGCAAGTCTGTAATTTGTGCATTTTCCAGCTCAACAAAATATTAATTTTCATTCACTACTTACTTTTCTCTTTGTGCTTTCTCCTGTTTGGGATTGTCAGAGTTGAAGCACAACCCCACAGTTCATCAGTAAAAAGGCACAGCCCACTTTTTACCAGTCAAGTGTTATTTTATGGTTAAAAGAATATACTGTGACTAAGCAACTTCATGGAATTTATTGAAATCCGTATTGTCATGTGTCCATATTTATTAAGACCCTGGATAAAAATTAGTAAAAGCCTTAGAATATACTCCTCTTTGCTGTCAGCAGAATCTACCCCCAGCTTGAAAAATTGACATTTAAATTAATGTTTTTAACTGAACCAAATATTGAATTTCAGTGGGTAAATAAATCCCACATTGTTTTTACATAAATCACCACTGCCAACTACTGGGGATCACACTCCTCAGCCTCCCCTGGAAGGCCTATGCCAGGGGCATAGGCCAATAATCAAGCCTCAGCTTTAGGAAGAACAGAGAGTTTTTGAACATTAGACCAGCTTCTCACCCTCTACAGGGTGCTCATGGGTTCATGGGAGTTTGCCCAACCAGTCCACATGTGCTTTGTGGATCTGGATAAGGCATTCAACCATGTCCCTCGTTGTGCCCTGAGGGGGCACTGAAGGGGTATGGGGTTCGAAGTCTGTTACTAGGGGCCATACAGTCTCTGTACAAGCGGAGCTTTAGTCTGGTTTGCATTTGCATGTTAAGTCAGACTTGTTCCTGGTGCATGTGTGTCTCAGGCTGGGCGGCCCTCTGTCAGATGTCCTGTTCATAACTTTCATGGACAGGATTTTGAGGCGCAGCAAAGGGCCAGCGGACGTCTAGTTTGGGGAACAGCGGATTGTGTCTCCGTTTTTGTGGTCAATGTGGTTCTGCTGATATTTTAAGGAAGTCAGCTTTGGTGACTTACACACATCAGATCAAAACATCCACTCTCCCGGTTCTTACTTCTTCTTATTTTCTTGGTTACTTTCTCTTCCCTCTCAGTGAACATAGAGCATGGATGGTCCTCCATTTCAACAGAAAACGGCAAATAGAATGATCTGTGGTTGTCTTTGTTTGTTTAAACATCTCCTTCACAGACAGTACGTTTTGATATAGAAGACTGATACGGAAAACTTGTTTGTCCCCAATTGGCTACTGAAATAAGAAATGGCAAAGCAACATGGCATCTCCCAGTGGGTGCACTGCCACCCATGTATAAACAACTCATTCTAAGCTATTAGAATGCTTTCATTTTTGATGTGATGTTATTACACTTTGCCAGAATATGTATTTATTTTTGCTAATTAAAAGCCAAATTAGTTACACACTGCCCCTTTAAGAAAAGGCGCTTTAATTGATGGAGCTTTAGTAACGTGCCGTGTTATACTGTAAGTAACAAAACAGCGTTACCGGAATGAGAAAAGTAATTGGTTAGATTATTCCGTTAGTGGAAAAAAATTACTAATGCCGGTATCTTGTAATGCCATTACTCCCAACACAGATGATCAGGCCTCTTACTCTCAAACTCTCCTGATCCTTAGCTTACTTCCTTTGTGTTTTCTTCTCGGTATGACACATCGTTCCAGTTCGCTGTACACTCTTGGTCTCCAGTATATTAATGTTGCTTGGATCCTCTTTAAAGTCCCCTAACAGCTTCTTTGGTCCCTAACACTTGGAATCTCTCAGTGAAGTGTCTCTACTGCTTCTTTGTTCTCTACCTACTGGATTTTCCTTCTGGATCATACCGCGGTTCTTCCATTCACTCACCTGCCAGTCCACCCTCCAACAATCCACCTCTCCATGTTTGCGTCCACGTTTCTTCATTGAAGCAATAGAATTACAGCATCAGGATCCATGTCATGACACAGTGGCTCAGTGGGTAGCGCTGTTGCCATGCAGCTAGAAAGTCCTGGGTTCAAGTCCTACCCTTGCCCTGGGTCTTTCTGCATGGAGTTTGCATGTTCTCCCTGTACATGTGTGGGTTCTCTCTGGGTACTCCGGCTTCCTCCCACAGTCCAAAAAACATGACTGTCTTTAAATTCTCCTTAGGTGTGTGTGTGTGAATGGTTATTTGTCCTGTTTGTCTCTGTGTTGCCCTGCGATAGACTGGTGACCTGTCCAGGGTGTACCCCGCCTCTCGCCCATTGACAGCTGGAGATAGGCACCAGCACCTCTCATGACCCCACATGGGATACGTGTGTTAGAAAATGGATGGATGGATCCAAGCCATATATGTCCAACCAGCCAATTTCAACTTCTGTTGATACACTCACCCTTTCCTCTGGATTCTTACCATCTCCATTGACAGAAACTCACCATTACATCCTATTAACCACTCTCACCTGTCCTTCCCATCAGGGCTGGACTGGCCATTGGGATTACCAGGCAATGTCCAAGGTCATAATGTATGAATAAAAGCATTTCTAAATATGAGACACTAAACGACCATTGTTTTTTTATTTTCTTGAAAACACCCCTCCCCTCTCTGTCAACTGAGGCTTTCAAATGTAGCCATTTCAGCTAACCGGAGTCCACGCCTGTGGAAATGGATAATAAACCCCCAAAAATGCAAGAGGGCCAAAGAGAAGCTCAGAGAAAAATGGCTCAAAAGTCAAGAAGTTGAGGCAGCTGAATCTGCCAAAATAACAGATCTGTTTAGAGCCACAAGTGTGGCAGGAGCGGCACCGTCAGATGCAGAAGCAGTCCTGTTGTGCTCAGCAGTAACACCGAGGAACAAATAGAATGAGGAGGAGAAGGGGAGAGACATGACCCAGCAGGGGCAGACTGAGGGAGGAGGTCAGAATCGCTGCTAACAGCCTGGTAAGAAGTAGCAGAACAGTAGTTAACACTAGCAGAACTAGCCAATGAATTAAGAATAAAAAAAAAAAAAATTCACCTCACAAGGAGTGGTGGGGCTGACTTTATTTGCCTTTGTTTTCAAATAATGATATGAGAACACTTTTTATCCAACTTACAATGTTATTTTAACTTGCCATAAAGTTATTGTTTTTTAATATCATGATGTAGTATCAGTGAAACATTGTTTTGCCTAAATGGATGATTAATCGTTGGTAAAGGTGGGTAGTAACTAGGTTTACATTTGTTTGAGTGAGCTTTTTTAAAAATGCACTTTTTAGGAGTACTTTCACTGCAATGTACTTTCTACTTTTTCTTGAGTAATATTACTGTAAAACATCACTACTCTTACCTGAGTAAAAGTTCTGGCTACTGTCCCCACCATAACGTCACTGAGTGAGGTATTAACTTGTTATAAACAAAATGCATCAGAGAGACACACTTACATCTATTTTAAAGTGAGACTTCTTATTTGAATACAAGCTTTGTTGTGAATATACAGTAACAAAAAAGATTACTGAAACTATAACTTAACGGATTCCTTTATTTTTATTTGCCGTCAAGTCTCTCTTACATTCTCTTACTGTTTTTCATAATTTAAGGCAACACATTTTATTCAATATGGATGTTTTGCCTTACTAGGCCTAATTCCCTTATCTATATGAACAGTATACTACATTAAACACTGAAAATACATCTCTAGCTGTGTTTAATAACCACTTTCACTAAACATTGGGAACTGTGGCCATCTCTCTGCCAAAATCAAAGTTGTGTAGCGTATACCTCTTTTAAATTGGTTACTCTCTTCCATGTAGGCTATTGCGCTTTATTTTAATTTTTGAAACATCTCAATGTGACCATATTTCCTCTGGTATGCCGTGTGTCTCCACATATGGTATAACTAATCCTGTTGGGCCGCCATGACCAAAAAAAAAAAAAAAATGGTCCCAGTCCAGTCCTGCTTCCCAGTACCATTCAACACCGACTCCCCATACCTAGGAGAAATATTCACATATCTTGTAATCTCAATAAATAATTTAACCACTATCCATTGTCCATAGCTATTGCTTGCACCAGCAGTTTTTTAACAAAAGCCATGCTAATAGCGTACTTAGAATTTTATTTTAGGGGTATTCTTTTATCAGACCTAAGAATTCAACTCCTTGTCCTCCTTGTTATTCATGTTACCATTATAAGATGAATGGAGGACAATTGAGGTAAAGCTAAGATCTGTTTGAGTGTCCTGTACTTTTAAACTCTAAAAAGTAATCTTTGATATTTGCGTTTAGCATTAAGCATTTGTAGTTAGAGCAGTGTTTTCCCCCTGCATGTACCACTGCCGTTTTTGTCAGTCCCGCCCCCCCCCCCTCCCTCCCTTTTGGCATGAGTATAACAGGGTCTGAGCTGACCCTGACAAGAAAAGAACAGCCTTTAATAACAGACATCTCACTCTGCAGGGAGCTTCTGTTTGATTTCATTGCTTGAGGCAAAGCTGTCTGAATATTACCCAAACTCCCCCTGTGCCGTGGCAGGAAGCTCAATCTCACTGTCTCCACTCCTCATATTTTTATTGGCAGCAGGAGGACTGGGGGTAGTGGGTGAATAAGGGTGTGGATCAGTGTGCCTCAGATGCATGACTTGAAAGAGGATAGGCCAACAAAGGTGAAACACAACTGGTGAGGGTTATATGAGTGCCCACATGTGTGCAAATGATATTTCTTCCTGACCTACATGGTAGAGTGATCAAATACAATATGTATATATATATATATATATATATATATATATATATATATATATATATATATATATATATATATATATATATATATATATATGAACACTCCTATGTTATGGGTCAGGATTTTCTGTGGAAACTTTGCTCTCAGAAGGGCAGAGGGAACATTGTCAGGAACCACATATCGCAGGCTTGCCAGACAGCCTCATAACAACACAGCTGATTTGTTGCAAACTTCCCAACCTCAATCGCATCATCAATCAAGTCTGCAGCCCCACTGATGGAAACACAAGCACTCAGAGATCCTGTGCCCTCTCCTGCGATACACGCTGCATTATTGCACTCATATTTTATTTATGCGCAGTAACAGTTTTATGTACCAGACCTTGTGGATGATAATGTCAATGTAGCTATAACTCTAAGATGATTTTGAAGGAGAAACTAAAAATATTGTGTTGCCAGGGAACCATTTAGAAAGTGGAACAATTAGGAATATGTGAGTAAACATTGTGATTAACGAGCTCTTTATGACACAATCCTGTAACATTGACACTAATGGCCCCTTTGCATGGATCTGTTTCCAGCGCTGTGAAAAAATATTTGCCCTTTCCAGATTTTTGTTTTGACTTCTTTGCCGCACTTAAATGTTTCACTTTAAAAAAATTTAATCAGACAAAGATAACCTGCGAAAAGATAAGATGCAGATTCACATTCTGATTTAATTTGTGAGAACTTTCAGCTGCTTCCTTATTCAGCCATCACCACAGGAAGTCATTACATTTTTCTCACAGCGTTTTTATGCCGTATGCCCTTCCTGAAGCAACTGGGATTCAAACCCAGGCCACCCATATCAAAGATGCAGACTTAGTCCGCTACACTACAGAGGGACTATTTAAATGATGATTCCATATATTAAGGGAAAATACTTCAGGTGCCACACAACCAGACAACCTGTTCCAGCAGCTCCTCACACAGCTCTGAGTTTTTTTTCTTTATTTAAATCTATTTTTAGATGTGTTGTATGTTTTAGTTTTTTTGCTGTTCTTGCTTGTGTTCGCTTTTTGCAGCATTTGTGTTTGGAGACCACTCAAGCAACTCTTTCATAATTTATTCCCAAGGTCAGCTGTTAGCTCTGGCTAGCTTTGCTGTACTACCTCCCAGTGAGTGACCCGATCTTCCTCGCAAGCTAAGAAGGAAAAGGCAAAGGAACTGTACCAACATTGGACATAATAACCAGAGTAGAAGGTACATACCTATCATTCCGTCCATCATCATGGGAAATGTGAAAACCGTTCATAACAAACTCCAGAGATGCTGACGGGAAAAAAGCTTGGTTGTGCTAAATAAGACGTGGCTAACCTTGCTAACTCCGGACAGACACATAAACATTAGTGCTACAGCAGAGACAATACAATGCTGGACTTATTGTATGCCAACACAAAGAATGTACATGGCTCATCACCTCGTCCTCCCCTGTGGGGCTTGGATCACAAACTACTTCATCCCTAGGCTGTATACAAATCCCTTGTACACAGGGAACCAGCTGTGACACATACAGTGAAAAGATGGTCTGAAGAGACTGAAGAAGCTCTTGGGGACCGTTTCAGCTCCACGGTGTGGGAAGACGTCTGTGCTACTCATGGAGAGGACATTGCATCACAGACTGCATTAAGGGCTGCAATAACTCTTATATGGACAACATGGTGCTCCTCATTAAGGTACAGGGTTTCTCCAACAACAGCAACTGCCTGATCTTCTTCCCATAACCTGAGACCTCTCAGCCATTAAAAAGACCCTCCATTTCATACGACTCTATGCCACAGCTCCCATCCCCCTTCAATAGCCTATTACTTGCAACATTTCAGGTAAGGAACAAGCTGCAAAAATATAAATGTATGAAAGGTTGCAGGTCCATGTAGAATAAGCTCCAGATATACTGCACAAATCAACTGTGTGGATACATGTTCAACATGAGATTGAAGTACCACAGCTGTTGAAGACATCTTGTTTGGTACCAGTGCTGAAGGCCACACATCTGAAGAACCTCAGCTACATCAGCATCATAATCATTTGTAAAAATCTGACAAAGACGCTCAAGAGGTTTGTTCTTAACCATCTCTGCCCCCTGGTGAGGTCTTCATTAGATCCAGCACAGTTTGCCCACCAGCCTGACATCAGGGTGGATGATGTCATCTTTAGCGTCCAGCATCAATGTCTGGAGGCACTGTGCAGATCACGTTCTTTGATCTCTGCAGCTGTTTTAATACCTAGCTGGGACCTCTGAGGGACAAGTTGGAATCTCAATGTCAAGCTCAAGCAAAATACAAATAAATTGAGTAATTCACTTACTGTGTTTGTGTGTTTAGTGATTCCTTATGTTGTTTTTTTATATTGCATTTATGTTTTTACATCGTAAATACTATAATGTTTATCATGATTACTGTTATCATTATTAGTAGCTGAGGAGGCCTGTGTCAAAGAAAAATTATTTTTATACTGCAAATAACGTATGCATGGAGCCTCTCCAAACCAGACTCCCAGGCAGAATATAAGCCCCAGATCAACTGTGCTCCGATTCAATACATGAAGCTGTTGCAGATAGAAATTAAATTTAATTTTATTTATATAGCGTCAATTCACAACACATGTCC
This sequence comes from Fundulus diaphanus, assembly GCA_037039145.1. Classification (NCBI taxonomy): domain Eukaryota; kingdom Metazoa; phylum Chordata; class Actinopteri; order Cyprinodontiformes; family Fundulidae; genus Fundulus; species Fundulus diaphanus. Next base: position 34,312,001 of record CM073122.1, read on the forward strand.
TCTGAAGATACTTTACAAAGTCAAATTTAATCAAATCATAAAGACAAATTGGTCAAAAAGTGTCCTATCAAAGGAAATCCAGTAGATTGCATCAAGTCTTGACAAGCAGCATTCACTCCTCCTGAAAGAACTTAGAGCCACAGTGGACAGTCGTCTGCATTGTTGATGGCTTTGCAGCAATCCCTCATACTGTGCATGCATGTAGCAACAGTGGAGAGGAAAACTCCCTTTTAACAGGAAGAAACCTCCAGCAGAACAAGGCTCAGTGTGAACGGTTATCTTCCACGACCGACTCGGGGTATGATTCAGTACAGAGACAATGCAAAGTGCTTTACATGATTAAAATACAGGAAAATAAAACAGAATATAAGCAAGTAGGAATAAAATGTAGAAACAAAATAGAACATCAATAAACAGTTGGACTAAAAAAGTTGAACTAATGCTGTTTCAGTAGAACAGTTTAACTAGAACAGTCAAAAACAGTCCTAAACAAATGTGTTTTTAATGTTGATTTAAAAGAACTCAGGTTTTCCGCACTTTTACAGTTTTCTGGAAGTTTGTTCCAGATAAGTGGAGCGTAGGAACTAAATGCTGCTTCTCCTTGTTTAGTTCTGGTTCTAGGTACACAGAGAAGGCTGGAGCCTGAAGACCTTAGTGGTCTGGATGGTTGACACACTGATAACAAGTCTGATGTATTTAGGTGCTAAGCCATTCAGGGATTTATAGACTAACAGAAGGATTTTAAAGTCTATTCTCTGAGATACAGGGAGCCAGTGTAAGGACTTTAGAACTGGGGTGATGTGTTCTACTTTCTTAGTCTTAGTGAGGACGCGGGCGGCAGCGTTCTGGATCAGCTGCAGCTGTCTGATCCACTTTTTAGGCAGACCTGTGAAAACACCGTTGCAGTAATCAATTCTACTAAAGATAAACGCATGGATTAGTCTTTCCAGATCCTTTTGAAACATTAGTCCTTTAATCCTGGAAATGTTCTTCAGGTGATAGAAAGCCGATCTTGTAATGGTCTTTAAATGCTTTTGGAGGTTCAGGTCTGAGTCCATCACTACACCCAGGTTTCGGGCCTGATCAGTGATTTTTACCTGAAGCGACTGAAGCTGTGTGCTAACCTTTGATCTCTCAATTGAAGAAAATTGTGGCACATCCAGGCATTGATTTCTTCTAGGCATTTACTCAGTGCCTGAACTGGTTCATAGTCACCTGGTGACATGGTGATGTAAAGCTGTGTGTCATCTGCGTAGTTATGGTAGCTGATGTTGTTTTTTATGATCTGAGCAAGTAGATGTTGAACAGGAGGGGACCTAGAATGGACCCTTGGGGAACCCCACATGTGATTTTTGTCATTTCTGATGTAAAGTCACCTACTGATATAAAAAAGTCCCTGTCCTTTAAGTAGGATTTAAACCAGTTAAGAGCTATGCTAGAGAGGCCGACCCAGTTCTCCAGGCGTTCTAACAGAATGGAGTGATCGACAGTATCAAATGCTGCACTGAGATCCAATAGTACCAGCACGGTGGTTCTTCAGAAATGTTTAATCCCGCTTACAGATCGATCGCCTAATATCAGGGTCCTTGGCTCTGTGGCATGTCTTTTCTCTGGTTGCTTAGTGTTGACATACCTCTGAATGTTGTCATGATTCTCCTGGGTTACATTTTGGAGCGGAGCAAATCTGTTTCGTGACGGAATTCCAACATTTCCAGCAGGCTTACTCCTATCATTTGTTGTGGGAACAGCCCGCTGTTGTTTCACTTGTCCTGGGACAGTTCTCTGTAGTATCGGCCAGTTTCCTTTGTCTAGGAGTGGGGTTCGTTGCTTTGGTCTTGCACCCAGAGTGGTCCAGGGATTCTCATTTTCCTCAGGGAGCTGTTTGTTCAATGAGTTTCTGGGCTGGTGGTCGCCGTTCGGAGTCACAGGCAGGGTTGTTTAATTTCCAATACGCGCCGTTTACATCATAATTCAGTTCGAGTCGGCAGATCTTCTGTTCCATAACAGCTATCTTCTGTAGAAGCGTGTCAAAGTCCACTGTGGTGAGGGTAGACATCTTTCCAAAATCAAAATCAAAAATAAATAAAATAAAATAAATAAAATAAATAAATCCAACTTTCTGTGGTTTTGGCTAAGAGATAAAAAGAAGATAAAAAGTAAAAGCAGGGAGCAGAGAAAAAAGCGTCCGACTCCTATCAGAGTACACTGTTGGAGTTCGGAAGTCACGGACAGTAGGATAACTCAGCAGTGTAAGAGAAACGGATCTTAATGTCCTCCAGCAGCCTATAGCAGTATAACTACAGAGATAGCTCAGAGTATTCCAAGCCACTTTAACTATCAGCTTTGTCAAAAAGGAAAGTTTTACGCCTAGTCTTAAAAGTAGACAGGGTGTCTGCCTCACGGACCAAAACTGGGAGTTGGTTCCACAGGAGAGGAGCCTGATAGCTAAAGGATCTGCCTCCCATTCTACTTTTAGAGACTCTAGGAACCACCAGCAGACCTGCAGTCTGAGAGCGAAGTGCTCTGTTAGGAACATACGGGGTAATCAGATCTCTGATATATAATGAAGCTTGATTATCATGGGCTTTATATGTGAGAAGGAGAATTTTAAATTACATTCTTGATTTAAGAGGAACCTAATGAAGGGAAGCTAAAATAGGAGGAATATGATCTCTCTTGTTGATTTTGATCAGAACTCTTGTAGCAGCATTTTGGATCAGCTGAAGGCTTTGAACTGCAGATCCTTCCTCTCGATAGCTGTTAGACTTTATAACCATCACTGCTCCCAACAAACTCAATGAGTGTTTAAATAATCACTGTTTTGTATGCACAAACAGGTGCAGGTTATTTTAAATCACCCAACATAGTTGCATATTGCTTTTAATCTGAGTATGTCATAATAACTGTACATAAGCCCACTTATGTACGCTGAGACAAGGTCTGGTACCTGAACACCCGGTTCAATAATTCCCAAATTGAAACCATAGTGCAGGGCGCAGAGTGAAAAACTGACTAAAATAACTGGCACTGATGGGAAAAAAAAGAATAAACAAAAAAAATTAAATGTATAATATTTTAACAAAATAAATCCAACCCAAAATATATGTAAAAAATTAAAAACTGCACATCCACTAAATACAGTTTCCTAAGAAATTATGTAAATTTCACATATTTTGTTATAAACTACACACTTAGAGTTCAAAAAGGTTGTGATCATCATAAGATCATCATGGCGCTGGTGTATTTTATGCTGTTGCTTAATGTTGCTTATTGACCTATTTTTAGATACAGAACACACAAACACTGAATTCTAACTCAACCTTTCATTCAACTAACTTTCTACCAATATTGCAAGTTTTTTAAAAATGAAAAAGAACGTGTGCTCCCTGAACTCTTTGAAGGGGGCGGAGCTTAGGGGGCATTGCATTCCTGGGTCTGCATTTGGGATTGGTTGGAAGGATGTAATATTAACCGACATGATAGGCTAGAATGCAAAAGGAAGGAAAAATATTCTATTGAACTTTTTGTTGACCTTTTTTTTCTACCATCGATATACATCTATCGATCAATATATATTGTTATTGAATTATTGTCCAGCCCTACTTTGGTGTTGGGTAATTTTTGATGCCTCGTTTAAAAATGTTGCAGTTTAGTAAAACTAAACATCTTTGTATGATCACACTCTCAGATATTTTTTTCTCACAGGCAGCTAAATGTTAAAACAGTTTGATGTTACAGAAGTGCTGAATCTCAGATTTTCCACTTGCTGTTTAGTCTGTATTAACAAACAGGTATATTCACTCACAAGTACCCATGATTTTAAATTAGCTTTTTTTTTTAAATCGAGCATAACTAAACCAGTGCTTTTTACCAACTGAGCTCTGCTGGGATTTTGTTTGTTTCTATTGAAATAACAATCGTTCAAAGGCATGAACTGATATGTCAAAAACATCTTAAATGTTTTCTCTAAAGGCTGTTGCTCTGTCTCCACTTTGCCAAACACCCCACTGTGTGGGAGCCTGCCTGCTATTTCTTCTCATTGAATCTAGGTGTTAGGATACACAGTAGTCAGCAAGATTTTCCCCTCACTTTCGAAATGTGCTTCAGGGAGGTTTCAAACAACATATTGGAAGACCATAAGAAACTTACAAACTAATTTTAGGAACCGCTTTGTTCTAAAAGTGAATTTGTGTGAAGCTGGGGCTGAAATAAAATGTTTTTTTATCCATTGTTACATTTTTTAATTTGTCAGAAGTTTAACCAAGAACATTGTCAATATATATGAGTGAAGGGGTTTGGCTGTCATTTTCTTTTTTTAAGAAGATGAGTGCCTAACACTAACCCTCAATGTCCTCTTTTTAGATTAAAGTAAATGTAACATTTCCTTTGGAAATTCAGATCCAAGAGTCTGCAGGAACAGCAGAAAGGCACAAAATCCAAGTTTCTTGAGGTCCAGTGCAAAGTTTCCACTGTCAGCGAGATCTTGGGAGCCATGTCATCTGCTGGTGTTGGTCCTTTATATTTTATTAATACCAAAGTCAGCACAGCATGACAGAAATTTTAGCATGTTTCATGCTTCCCTCTGCAGACAAGAGTCATGAAGATCCTGCTTTTGTTTTTCAGCAGGACATGGCACAAGCCCACATTGTCAAAAGCACCAAAAACTGCTCTAATGATTAATATGTCATCACGACTGACTAGCCTGACCTAAACCGCAAAGTACATTTATGTGGTTTTGTGAAGAGAAAACTGAGAGACACCAAAACCAACAATGCAGAAGAGCTAAATTACACTATTGAATCGATGTGGATTTCCTTAACATCTCAGCACAGGGCTGACCACCCCGTCATGCAGCATCAACATACTAATTCAAATAAAAGAAGCCCCAACCTTTTAGTATTAAATGCAAATAATGTACAGTATGTAGACATTTTTTCAGTAGCCTGGCATTTCAGTATAAATCTTTTTATGTGTCTTATATTCTACTTTTTAAGAAACTAAATATTTAATTTAATTGGTTTTAAGATAAAATCATCAAGATTGACCAAATTAACACTTGCAATTCTGTGGGAAATCTAAGTATTAAAGATAAAGTATGAGTTTTAAATTTTTCTAAAGTATACTTTCAATTTCATTCTAATTTACTGGGATGCACCTGTTGAATATCAGTGTAAACTTGGATAAAGTGAGGGAAGTTTTGAATTATACATCCACAGAGCGCTTTAGTTACGGTACTTACAGTTACACTTCCTATTCTCAATAGTCCCTATAGTAGAAAAAAAAGGTGTTCATGCAGGTAGAGGACAGATTCTACAAATGAAGCAATGTAAGTGCTATCTACCGTAGCTATGAGTCGTCAGTTTAGGTGCAGCAAGATATAGCAACACATATTAATCCAAACTGTATTTTATTATAACTTTGATGTATTAGGATTAGTGCTTCTAAATTAAATAATACTAACATATTAAATGTTACAAGATTTAAAGTGAATAGAATTATAGTTAACTTAGGTGTGTTATTGCACCAAAAGAAGGCATAAAGTGGGACCTAATTTTGTTAAAAATTAGAGCCCTTATGATAAATATTCAGCTTTGCAATAAAGCACACCTTTGCTTACTTAACTATATACATTTTCCAAAAAACTGTCCTCATTAGATGATGACTTTCAAATATAAGAAAGGTGTATTTACAAATGTGAGAAAATGTGCTCATCACAAATGTGCTTTAATATCTAATAGTTGGAAAGCCCACTTTATCACACAGAAATTATGATGATAAACAAACAGTCCTGGTAAAATGCAGCACAGCACCTGTAGTCAAAGCTAAGGAAGAAAGCTGGCAGAAAATTGCAGACTAAGTGCGTCATTTAATAGGCTTATGATATCACTGCCCCATCTTAGAGGAACTGGAAGATATGACAGTAATTGCATTTAGTATGCCATTAAATTAATGTTTTGTTTAGGTTTATTCTCTGATGGCGAGCAATGCAATTTTAGCTGTGTTCTAAAGACCAGGTGGTATTAGGCAGCCACAGGAACAAATAGTGAAGAAAGATAAAAACATAATTTAAACAGGTAAGCTGGATTAGTTGCAAATCTCGCAAGTAAGACCATAAGCACAAATCAACAAGTACAAGGCATTAGTGCTTTAATCATTGTCTGGGTTAAATAAGCTGTTTTCTCCATAGAGAAACCACATTTCTAGATATTTATCAGCAGAGGTGTCAAGTAACGAAGTACAAATACTTCGTTACTGTACTTAAGTACACTTTTTAGGTATCTATACTTTACTCCATTACTTATTTTTCTTCCTACTTCTTACTTCTACTCATTACATTTTCACACAAGTATCTGTACTTTCTATTCCTTACATTTTTAAAACAAACGTTACTCGTTACTCTTGGCTTCAGTTTAAAATTTATAAATATTTATTTCACGTAATGTGCGCCATCCAATGCAGATCATTGGCGCCATCCACACCTAGTGAGAACTAGTGTAATTGGATGAGTCATATAACGCAAACACTCATTGGTTAGTAGTTCACGCGTGACGTCAGCGCTACATCCGGGCACGGTGGTTGGCAAAAAACAGAGCTGCTCTCGTCTACTACATGACAAAACGGGTGATTTAGAGCGTACTTTTAGTTCGTTTATTTTTGGAATCTAAGCAATGCCTACGACTTGTTGTGCTCCCGGTTGCACAGAGAGGCATTCCAAATCGTTGGATGTACGTTTCTGTCGTTTACCGAAGGAGGAAGGACGAAGAAAGAAATGGATATTTTCAATGAAAAGAGCGCAGGCAGACACTCACAATGGACTGGGAGAGGCATCATACTACGACAGAATTTGCAGTCTACACTTCATCTCCGGTAAATACAACTTAATTCTGCTCTAGTCATTGTTCTGCTTAAATAGCGGCGGAGGGGAGGTGGCGATCGCTACACGGGCCGGAGAAGCGGCCCGTGTAGCGATCGCTACAGCAGCCGCCGCTGTCTGAAGCAGCAGACAGCGGCGGCGGCTGCTGCTGCTCCATTACGCCCCCGTTCACGGGCGCTAGTACTTCTGTGTTTACGCTGCAATGTCGCCGACACCTCCACCCATTTTAACAAGAAAAAACACCAAAATAACCCGTAGTAAACAATGTTTTTTTTAATCCTACCGGGCGCGTCTTCCTCTGCTGAGACGCGGTCTGTGTCCGACGCCATTTTCTGCTGTTGCACAAACGTGTGAACAACATCCATCCATCCATCCATTTTCTGACCGCTTAAACCCTCATGGCGTCGCGGGCGTTGCTGGAGCCTTTTTCCCGATATAAAATAATTGTAGCCGTCCAGTGGTTTCATGCTTCCATGCTCTCTCGTCTATACTGGCCTGCCGTGTTGATAAGGCAGCTGCATATGTCGCGGTACGGAGCACTTGACCAGCATTTCACAGACTCGCTCCGTCCCTTCAGGCTTTTGCTGTGTGGATCTGGCAATCTGATACCATCAACTATCAACTTACTCTTAAAACGATCTTGTGATACGTTATCTAAAGAAGAAAAATACGTGGAGAACTCGTCAGTTTCGCTGTTTGCGTCCGCCATTGTGTTCGCCTTTTGCCAACCAGTCCGGCACGCATGCGCGAAAAACCTGAATCAAAACAATAACAATGAACTGGTCTATTCTCTTTTTATCTCTCTTTCTTTCTTTATCTATCTATCTATCTATCTATCTATCTATCTATCTATCTATCTCTTTTTCTCTCTTCTCTCTCTTTCTCTCTCTACACACAAACTACCTAGAATGTTTTTGCACCAAAGGGTATAGTTTACCTTAGGTATTTGATGGAACTCACACATTTATGTTCTGGCAGTTCTGCAGGCTTGAATACTACCTCTGTTTGGAATTGAATTCCTATAAAGTTTGAGAGAGAACATGCTCCTTGAGTGACTTTGTCTTTGACTAATGGGTTAATGATTATGTTGTGTCTTGGGCCACATGTAGAACTAATCAGTGTTTAAATTAAGCTTTCAGTTCATATAGTGGCATTTTTTTAAACGTTACTTTATACTTTTATACTTTGAGTAGTTTTTGGAGCACATACTTTTTCACTTTTACTTGAGTAAAGAGGTCAAGTTGATACAAGTTGCAGTATCTATACTTCTACTTAAGTAACAAATGTGTGTACTTTTGACACCACTGTTTATCAGGAACAGAACTGGAGTCTCCAACACTCATGAGGGATGAGGGGCAGACCGTGTAAGCTTGCGTTTTTGCAAAATAATTCAGTGTTTGCCTAAGTTCTGTGATAGACTGTGCTTTATTGGAGGCTTGATGTGTAGCACAAATGATCAAGCATTAATAAGTAAAAAACTGTCATAAGCTTGATACCCTTAAGGTTACATTTGCAACCATTTTCTTGACTCCAATGCATGCTTTGTAGCACATGAGGGACTGGATGTTGGTAAATTTGACTGGTATTTTGTGTCAACTTTACACTGTTTGGCTTGTTCCACTGAGTCAGTAGGGGGGAAAAGAACAGTCTGTTTCTTTGTTTGATTTATTTCAGTTCCTGATCTGTTTGGACCTGATTTCCAGCAAATAATTAAATAAATAAAATAATAATTAATTAAGAAACAGGTGCATTTTGCTCGAACGGTTTTGTACGGCAGTGTAAATACCCATGAAGGAATTCAATATCAGAAAAGAAGCTGTAAGAGCCGCAGAGGTGAGTAATCGAGCGGCTTAACCCAGTGGGTTCTGCATAAATAGCACATAGCATATAAATAACACGCCGAGGCTCACTGCTGCTCACTGAGAATTTGTTCTGAAGTATAGTTTGCCTTGGCTAAAATTTCACATCACCTTGCTGTCTCATGCTGGTTGTAAAAAATAAAAATGTCTATGGTTGATGTGAAGGTGTACAAGATTTTAATGTGTTTTGTTGACTACAAATTATATTTCTTCTGATAATTTTAACTCCACGAGTTAAATTCTTTGCACGTTTAGCCTCAAGGCTGCAAAGTGCACTTTTGCTCAACTTTCTTAACCACTTTACTATTTCAAGCTAACACATTCCCCTCTCTCCACAAAACTCATTTACTGGCTTTAACTGAAACACACAAAGCCTAAAAAACACACAGGGGGCTTTTTTTCTCCACTTTGTGTTTTACTCCCTTTCTTAACAGCCTGTGATCAAACAGCCCCCTGATTTTTCTCTCAGAGGTGACCCTCTCTAATGAGAGCCCCATCAAGCTGTACACACACAAGGAAAAAGACGTCACTTTGTGTTGAAAAATGCTTAAAGCAACCGGGTGATTAGTTACTAACAAGACAACTTCAATGTGTGACACTAACATTAAATGCTTGGGGGGAAAAAAGAACAAAAAAGTGCTGGAAAATTAGATGTATAAGTGTTTTTACATTGAGTTTCACACAGAATATGAGGCCAAACGGAGAAAAATATGCAACACGTCATTGAAAACAAATCATGCAGAATCATTTTTGTCTCATGCTAATGGTCACACAATCATACCTATGACAAAAGAAAAATTCAGCCGTCCTTTTACACACTTCCGCATATGGACAGTCATTTGTAAACCAAGGAGAGTGGCAAGAGGAGAGGAGGGTTTATTGCTGGGTGGAGAATGATAGTATGTGCAACTCTGGGCATATGTTATATGCCGCATCAAGACAATAAAATGCTCAACTAAATCCTGCTACTCCGCGATAATCAAGATATTTGTTCCACAGCGAATTACGTCATTTTGTTCTCACTGCCCTGTCTTGAGGGGTTTGCTGCTTGTTCTCGGCACAACGTCTGGGCAGAACCTTTTTCTCGCAGGGTGTCCAACCTGTGATTGGGTAGGATTTGGATGGGCGTGTTTAAGTTCGAAAAGTGGAAATGCCTCATGCATCTGTTGAACTAAACACTGTAGTTGCGCTGTTCAACTCTGATGGTTTAAGCGGTCGAACATGCCACCTCTGCTCACTTTCTGCATTTCTCCTATATTATGCAAGCGGGGCAGTCCCACCCCAGTAGCACTGCACGCCACAGGTGTTCACAGTCTTTCCAAAAAGTGCCACAGCAGACCGTGAGCTTTTAATTTGGTCTGCTCCTCTACGTTCAGCTCTCCACATGCCCTGTGCTCGGCTCTGTGCCCCCCTCCCCCACCCACCCTTGGTCGATCTTCAGTAATTGCAAAAAACAATGTTAAAACATTTTTTTCCTCCATTCTTCCTGCTGTATCTGACATTTTGGTGTTGTCTGTCGAATTTCCACAATCCTATAAGCGAATGTAAAGTGGGGCAGACTTTGGCAACTGAGCTTCTCGTGGAGTATGAATTGACAGAGCCAAAGCAAACTTTTTAATGTTCCTCCCACCCGAAAAACAAGAACAAAATTCTCGGTCCTACACAAACGACATTTACAGCTCATGCTCTCTCCCTCCCCCGGGGGGCGCAGACCACAAGCTTGATCATCTCCAGCCTGTGTATAAGCCCCTTGTACACAAAGACCCAGCTATGACACGCACGGTGAAGAGATGGTCTGAGGAGACTGAAGAAGTTCGGAGGAACTGTGTGAGCTGAGCTCCACTGTGTGGGAAGAGCTCTGTGCTCCTCATGGAGAATACATTGACAGCGTCAGGGACTACATTAACTTCTGTGTGGACAACACCTTGCCCCTCACAAAGGTACAGTGTTTCTCCAATAACCAGACCTGGATCAACACTGAAATAAAGCATATCTTCAAAGAGATGAGGAGAGGAGGACCAACTGTAACAGAACAACACAAGTGGGTGTGCTTGAAAACAAGAGCTTAAAAACAAGTTCAAGTCACAGACCAAACTCCGAGATTTAGGGTGAGTGAATTATCTGAATCAATTCCTCATCAGGTTTGATCAGACACTTGCCCGTCCCCCAGCCCAGTCTCCACTGCTTCAACCCCCTTGTCTTTGACGACTGCTTACCTTTCTTCTCAGAATTTCACAACTCTCTGCCTTCACTTGACAGCTAAAACGCCACTCTCATTTAAATGCCATTTATGAAAAGTAAGTAAAGATAGTTTTATAATGAGTGCTCAGTGTGAGAACACATTCTTCTTCTTTTTAACGGACTAGGTGTTACAGTTTTGAAAGACTATGTTATTAATAAATAAGACAAATGTTCGTGTCAGTATCAGTCTTAAAAAATATACAGACATTTTAAAATCTTAAAATAAATGTCAACATACTGTATGTACATTCTTTTGTATTTTAGTGTCTATGCTATTATATAAGAACCGCTAAGTGCTATATAGAATTAAGAATAATCAGTATACTGATGAAGAGCAGCCATAAGCCTTTAATTCAATAACAGCAGATTACGGACTTAGATTCCACCTTAGCTTGGGGAATAGATCCACTTGGCCTGGAAAACATGTTGTTGAGAAGAAGGAGTGTCTTCTTATAATGTCATATAAAATCTCACAACTATTCAGAAGAATACTAAGTCTTTTTTAATTATCCCATAAAAAGAAAAAAAATCATTATTCTAGGTCACACAGGATGTCCTCACATCTTTTAATGTATATTTGGTGTAATATTAGTGGAGTGAAATTAAGAATTATCTGAAATAAATGCAGAGAGTGTTCTCTTCTCTTCTTTGTTACAAAAGACAAAAGAAACCTGTTTGGACACAAAAGAAACATGTTTGGATATTGTGGAAAAAAGTACAAGATTGGGAGTTTTCTTCTGTCTTTATTGTTTGACATTAGACACTCGTTGTTGCTGTAAGGAGACATGTCATCAACCTCTGTGGTATACAACTGACTGGAGAATGTCACTGTACACAAAGATGGATGAGAGGAGTTTTGTTGTTGTCGTTTCCCCTCTTGACATTTTACACTTTGAGTTGATTAGCAGCAGCAGTTTAAGTTGTTTGTCAAAACATTTCACATTTTGGGCAGAAACATGATGATGTAAGGTTTGTTTTTCACCTAGACACGAAACAAAATAAACCTCACTTTTTTTCCCTGTTGCAATCAAACCCACCGTCTGCTTTGTCCGTTGCTTTGTGTGTGCTATTTCTGTTTGCTCCTGCCTACACTTATGTTGTTCCGACCAACTAAAAAACGCTGCCATAGATTTTATCTTCCACCTAAAATTGATCAACTCAAATGCAAGTAAAATCCTTTGAAACATGAAATGCATTTTTGGTCAAGTTTTATAAATATATTAACACTACAGCTACTGTATTCTTAGTGTTTCTTAGTCATGAACCAGCCCTTCAAGAAACTGGATGATTCAGGGGATTTAACAATTTTAATCTTCTTACAATTCAGCACTGGGTCACTACAAAATCATGGTTACAGCTGTCAACAGGGCAAAATATGGCAGTTTCACAACATATGTAAAAGAGTAGTACAGTATTTGCAATTTTCAAGTTTTGAAATGAAATGCTCAACATAATGTTTTGAACTCGCTTCAAACATACTTGTGATCCCGATTCATTCATACCCCTGGCAGATGTAGGTTTAAAGTAGTCTTTTGAGAGACACTTGTCTATCAGAAAGAAACCTAAAAATAAAAATGTTATGGATTTTCGATTGATATTTTCTAACAGTTAATAATAATCCACAGAAAGGTATGCATGTAACGTACATGCATGCGTACATGGAAACAACAATTTCTCTAAGTTACACAGATGTTATTTAGAGCTTTAGTACATACTATTTGGTAACTACAATACATTCTGTGCATATGCATTACCTGTTGTAAGTGTTGGTTTCAATAGCTTTATGTTGCAAAAAAAAATAGGTTTGGAAATTGTTGTTTCTTCTTACACAATTTCGTACTACGGTATGTAATCTTACTTATTTTTAAATTAGTTTTGTTTTGATTCTTTAAAATACCAGAATATGCACATAATTTTATACTTTCATCTATTTGATAAGCTACATTGTTTAGCAAATTAAATCAGATGTTAAGATCAAACAGTTCCTCAGTACTTCAGTAGTCTTTTTAACATGTACATGTTCTCTCTGACTTGAGTAAATTTTTGGATAATTACTTTTTACTTCTATTTGAGGAAAACTATATATCTCTCTAGGTTTTGGCTACTTTTTCTCACCTTTAGTCACAAGCCATGTGGTGAATGGTCACATAGAAGAAGGTGCTGTAGTTGGATAAGACCAAAATGAAACTTTTCTGCCAACACGCACAATGCTACGTGTGACCGAAAACTAACACAGAGCATCCCTCTGAACACACCATTTACATGGTGAAGCATGGTGGCAGGAGCATCATGCTGCTGGAACGCCTTTCTACAGCAAGGACAGGGAAGGTGGTCAGACAGAGCTAAACACCGTGGAGTAACCATGGAAGAAAATCCGGTGGTAGCCAAAAAAAAAAATGAAGACTTGGGGAAGAGTTTTGCCTTCCATTGGAGCACGGCCTTTAAAAACACAGCAAATCCAGACCTATATCCAATTAAGAACCTATGGAAAGAAATAGATTTCGCTGTTCAGAAATGCTCACAATAAAATCTTACTGAGTATGAGCTATTTCACAAATAAGAAGACAAATTGTCAAGATGTGCAAAAGTTGGTAGACCCATACCACAAAAGACCCCAAAGGATAGTTCTATATATAATTGACTTCAGAAAGTGTAATGTAACAAAGTATTCATGTAACTATTTGTGAAATATATTGAAAACCATTGGATTCTGGAGGTGTAATGTAACGCACTGTTAAGCGGTTCAAGGGATATAAATATTTTTGCAAGGTCCACTGTATTATGTTCACATGCTCTGATTTTGTAATTTGCCAGGGTGTATACTGCTGTTCAGAGAAAATGATTTTACCCACACACAACCTTTACTGCAAGCCCGTTTTTCTCTCGCACAGCCTATTGGGACAAACTGTTGTTACAAACAACACTGATAAAAATGACTTCTTTCAAATAACACAATAGGTTCTTTCAAATCATTAAAATTTGTTGTACTCGTTGAAGCTAGGGTCGGCGATTTTTCTGGAAGTTTCCCAAGTCCCCCTTTGAATAATTGAGCATGCGCAAGACCGTCTTACCTTGCTGTTTCGCTCTTCAGGGGGACTGCGTGAAAAAAATCTCCCAAATCCACTCTAGTCTTATTTCTTTCTACTGAGTCCTTCTTCTTCTTCTCATAAACATGAAGGCAGTTTGCTTCTTGTGACTCTCAGCCATATTTTGTGTATACAGTGAGAGCAGCGGAGCTACAATGAACGGCTAACACTGAAGCTAGCCGCTAACCTAACCGCTAAGCTAAGATACATAAACACTCGAAGTGCGCATATTCAGCCAGCAAGTGGAAGCTAACAAGGAACGAGCACGGACACTGGCGTTACGTAAGCGTGCAGAATGATTGCCATGTGGAAGAACCAATAGATAAATCGATACCCCCAGAACTTGAGGGACAGAGGAGACTTGTAGTCACGTATTGAATATTATAATGTAAAATCAATTAACTGGATGTCCTACAAGAATCGCTATTAACAGGCAATGTGAGTAACACTGTTTGCCTTGTTACAACTCAATGTTCTTCTGGGAAAACCAATCAAAACCTGGTATTCACATTGGTGTTATTTTCACATTTTCAACCTAAACATTTCTGGAGAGCCATCAAGCTCACTATGTGGCTGTGGAACTCCCATGCAGTAGCAGCCTCCCCCACTCCAGGGACAAAAATGGCCAAAGCAATAGCAGCTCACCACAAAAGACTAAGGTGTTCTGCTGGCCCCAGCACATTCCACAAGGTGCAGAGGATCCATCAGTATAATCCCATACTTTGACTGATCAGAGCTTTTGTGTCATTCTATTCAATATAATGGATGAACATTTTGTCACCCATTATATTGTTTTCTGATTTAAATTAAAAATAGGCTATTATATCTAAAGTAAATTAAATTAAACATTTTTTACCAATTCATTTTGGGGTTTTGAGTACACAGCAGGGAGGAATGTGTTCAAGAGGAACTGAGGGGAACACAGTCAAGCCAATGAAATTCAAATTTTAAAACTGCTGAAAACATTAGCATAAGTAGGTTACAAGCTTTGCAGGTACAAACATTTATTCTCTTTACTATAGCTTTGTCTTTTCAAATCTCCAGAGTTATACCTGTTACCTCTTTGTGAAAGTTTGTCTCTTGAGGCACCCATATTAAG
Source organism: Fundulus diaphanus (assembly GCA_037039145.1). Classification (NCBI taxonomy): domain Eukaryota; kingdom Metazoa; phylum Chordata; class Actinopteri; order Cyprinodontiformes; family Fundulidae; genus Fundulus; species Fundulus diaphanus. Next base: position 34,327,160 of record CM073122.1, read on the forward strand.
ACCAAGGACCATATGAGCCGCCAATACATCCCTACTTGCCATGAAATAGAGTCATCTTAAGAGTCTCCTGCCAAAGAGTTGATTAATGTTGTAACTGCATAAAACCTCATGCAAAACTAAGTGACTTCTTTACAGAATGAATCATCTTCAGTAGCCTGTTCCTGTTTTATTACTCTTCTCCAGTAAATTATTTCCCCATCCAGATTACTTACTTAAATCATCAGAATAATGGACAGAAATTAATAAATGCTTTTCCCGACTGAACAAAAAAACGAGATCTTTTAGAAAACTGGGACATATCATTAACAGACCTTTGGTGCTGTTACATATTATACAGTGAAGAATTGAGAATGAGGGTAACTGCTCAAACCTTTTGTTGGCAATTTCTCTTTGTCAGAGTCTTCTTATTTTATCCTGCATAAAATTATATTTTTCTTTACATGAATTTTTTGGTTCAAGTAGGAAAAAATTTTCATACAGAAAATTGTAAAACTGTGATACAGTCATGTCACAGCTTCAGGAACCCACAAGGCGCACAGAGAGAGAGAGAGAGAGAGAGAGAGAGAGAGAGAAAGAGCGAGACAGAGAGAGAGAGAGAATATATAATAATATTAAGCAATATTTACCTATTTAATAGTTTTATTAGTTGGATGAAGACATTATATGACACACCAAATGTGTGTATTGGCTAATGAACTTTTATCAGACCTTTATCAGTAGCCGAGATCAGCAAGACATAGCTGCCTGCTAAGACCTTTTTTATATGCTGATGATATGCTAATACGTTTAACACAGCCTGAAAAATCTCTCCCAGCCATAATAAAGAATATAAAAGATTTTGCATTATTATCAGGACATCGAATCAACTGAAACAAATCCCATATCAGGACATCTATTTTGTTTCAACTGTTGAAATTTTTGTAGTCTCCAAATAGTCTTATATAAAAATGACTTCTGATTGTACCAATATGACTGAAGCAAACCTTAGGCCATTACTTGAAAAAATAAAAATAGATTTTGGTACAGACCTGGCTGCAGAAACAAATTACAGGGGGGGCATTCCATTTTTCCAGGGGGGCACACTTTTTCAAAAAACATTTTATATGCTTCAGGCTGAACAGTGGCTCTGTGACTACTCCTACGGTGCTGTGAAAGAAATTCTCAATAAAATCCCAAAATCTAAGAAAACAAACAAACAAAAACCAAGAGTGTATTCAATGTTTCCAAATTAGGCAGGTTTCATCCCAGTTAGGCGTCTTTTGAACACATTGAGCTGGAACAAAGATAGCTTATGTAAACATTTGGGAAGCTTTTCACAACATTTGTTGGGCTTTTTAGAAAGAATTACCAACAAAATATATCAAAATAGTTGTCAATGTCTGGCAGAAAACTAAAACCATTTTAATAAAATGCCATCTCCTTGAACTCATTTTACTGTTAATTTATTTTTGAAATGAGTCGAATCGGACATCATCAATGAATAATAGTTATAATGAATAATATTGATTATTTAGTTATAATAAAACAAGAAAAGAATAATCGTTAATTAAGTGTCACTATGAAATTTTATTTGTCAATGTAAACGCCCAAAGAGGGATTTAGTTCTACTGATCAACTTAAAAATATTTCATGGCTGTGAAAGAGAAATGTTTGATTGAGCTATACTCTGTAAGAGAAATTAAAGGTATACTATGCAACCGGGGTTGATTTTCCAGCGAAGCTCCCCCCAGAGGGCGAAAGTAAAAGTGCACTGTCGTAAAGATGCTCAGCTGTTCTCCTGGTTTCTCCGTCAAGCCAGGCGCGGTTGTTTTGAGCTTAGCAGACAGGCGAACGCAACGAAAAGTCGAAAAAACGGTAGTACAAACAATGACTAACACAGTGAAAGTATGAACATGCACACAGAGAGAGAGAAACCATTCCAATGTTACTTACAATCGCATCAGCAGAAACGCGAGGTCCGCGTCAGCCTTGCAGCCTTCTTTTTCTTTTAGCTCTCGCCATTCGGGAAAAAGCTTGCCCGATGTTCACCCGTGTACGACTCCTCTCTCTGTCCAGAGCCCTTTCCTCTTTCTTGCCTGCTCCGACATGGGCTTTCGCTGTTTTCTCGCTGGTTCCGCCATGATAACTGCACAAATATCGCCACTGCGCTAGTACCGAGCATGCGTTTCACTGGGGGCGTGTAGCAGTTTTCGCCGTAAAGCAAGACCGACTCTCGCGATGCACGAGACTTCTGAGCCTGTGGGTGCGGGCTGAGGGCTCCTGCAATTGCAAGTACGGTATTTCCCCTACAGACCACCAGGGCGGCCGAGAAAACCTTTGTTCAACCTGAAATGACTCATTTAATCATCCAAAACGGTATGGAACACATTAATTAACTGAAAAATGTTGCATAGTATGCCTTTAAGTTTCTATTAAGGTAGATTTATTACTCGTGTTGGGAAGCTATTGATAAAAGTTTTTTTCCGGTTGATATATCACGATTCTTAAAGGGATCTTGTGTGTTATTTGGTTACCTGATTGTACATTTTGTGCAAATGGCATGTTCTTATGTGTTTAATAGTTCTGTGCTTTTAACATGAGAGAGTTTGAAATTTGGGCTTGTATTTTTCTTCTAAGTTGGGCAGGTTTTATGCTGGTTTGGGCTGGAAACTAACAGTGAGATGTGGCAACCTGTAGTGTTGTGTCTTGACTCAAAAGCCAAGCATAAGCTACACGCTGATAAACATGAGGGCTGGTGTCAGGCTGAATACTGAAGTAAAAATTCATACTAGAAGAGGTTCCGTAATTATAGCAGCTAGGGAGCACAGGGATCAGAATAAAGCAGAGTTCCCTTTTGCCTGCAAGTAACCCAAGTTTCTTCAGTTTGGCAGTTTTATTGGCTAGCATGTTGCCTTCAATCATTGATTTGATTGGTTGAATTGTATGATTGACAAATCAAAGATGTACTAAATGGCCACTCTTGGGTAAAAAAAAAAAAAAAAAGAGCTTCCAGTCCAGGGCGGGCACGGCCCCCCAATGCCCGCCCATGCCGCCGGGTCTGTTTTGGTAGATGGTCTTCCTTGACTTTTAAAAAGTTCCAAATATTGGTAAAGAGAGGGTGGTTCTCACTGCCCAAATTTAAATGATACTATTGGCCAATGAATGTGAAACATCTTAGAGCATGGTTTCCTAGTACACCAAATAAACCCAGATGGGTCCAAATACAGACAGAGGCAAGTAGGAATGTTTTGTTCCAATCACAGTATTAGCGACCCCATAATTACATCTGTAAAGTCAGTATGGTTTAACTTACACAACAGCTATACAAGTTGAATTCAGTTCCTACAGTTACCTGCTGGAGGTGTAAAGGCCAGGGCGCCTCAATTCTACATATTTCATGGAACTGTCCAGCACTCCAGGCGTGGTGGAAAAACAAATCAGAGATCATCTTTAGTAACATCAATAGAGGATTTCATATCTCTCCAAGACTGGCTGTGCTCAGCTCAACTATGGAAATTCCAGCTCTCATGTTTCATTTCATGAAAAACTATGGATTATTTTGGCTCTCACCACAGCTATACACATCTTGTTGAGACATTGCTGGCAGAACATTGATGACAGTGGTTAAATTGGCCTCTTATGAGAAAGTGACTTGTGGACTATTGGGCAAGCATCATCAATATAAATGTATCTGATCTCCCTTTACCAGCTATTCCAGCATTTATAATTAAATTTTCTTTTCTGTCTTGTTCACAAAAAATTTCAATAAAAATGTGCAAAATACACAAAAAAAACATCAAAATATAATTGTACTTTGGACTGGGGGGTCAACATATTGGCGGCTGCTAGGAGCTGCACAGTGGATCAAAAATCTCTCCCTCTCAGAGAAGGGTGAGCTCCTGCACACACACACTTTTGAACCAAACACTAGAGACAAAACCTAATAGCTTTCAGTGTATGATAATAAAAGAAAGCCACGCTGAATCAGTTTGTTCATGTTAATAATAAATCTTCGTCAAACTCTAGGGTCACCTGTGGAGTACCACAGGGTTCAGTCCTTGGACCAATTCTCTTTACTATATATATGTTTCCGATTAGCAAAATTATCAGACAGCATGGGATTAATTTCCACTGTTATGCTGATGACACTCAGCTATATTTATCCATAAATCCTGATGAATCCAATCAATTAGTTCGACTGCAGTCATGTCTTGATGACATCAAAAGCTGGATGACTTTAAATTTCCTGCACTTAAATTCTGACAAGACAGAAGTTGTAATCTTTGGACCAGACCCCTCAAAAAATAAACTTCTTAATCAATCACTTAATCTGGATGGCATTAATTTGGCCTCTGGTAATAAAGTAAAATAATCTTGGTGTTATTTTTGACCAAGACATGTAATTTAAATCACATATTAAACAGGTTTCCAGAGTTTCCTTTTTTCACCTCCGGAATATTGCCAAAATTAGAAACATTCTGTCCAGGGGTGATGCTGAAAAACTAGTCCATGCATTTGTTACTTCAAGGCTGGACTATTGTAAATCTTTGCTATCAGGAAGTCCACAAAATGCAGTTCAAAGTCTTCAGCTGATCCAAAATGCTGCAGCAAGAGTTCTGATGAAAATCAACAAAAGGGATCATATTTATCCAATTTTAGCTTCCCCTCATTGGCTTCCTGTTAAATCAAGAATAGAATTTAAAATTCTTCTTCTAACGTATAAAGCCCTTAATAATCAAGCTCCATCATATATCAGAGCTCTGATTACCCCGTATGTTCCCAACAGAGCACTTCGCTCTCAGACTGCAGGTCTGCTGGTGGTTCCTAGAGTCTCTAAAAGTAGAATGGGAGGCAGATCCTTTAGCTATCAGGCTCCTCTCCTGTGGAACCAACTCCCAGCTTTGGTCCGTGAGGCAGACACCCTGTCTACTTTTAAGACTAATCTTAAAACTTTCTTTTTTGACAAAGCTTATAGTTAGAGTGGCTCATGTTACCCTGAGCTACCTCTATAGTTATGCTGCTATAGGCTTAGGCTACTGGAGGACATCAGGGTCTATTTTTCTACCTCTACTGAGTTCTACTGTTCTTCAATTTTGCATTGCTTGTCGTCATTCCAGCTTTTAACTTTTTTTGTTCTCTCTCTTTTTCTTCTTCATAGTAGGTACATCTGGTCTGGCGTTCTGTTAGCTGTGACATCATCCAGTGAAGACAGATCACCTGCTATTACCATCTAATGTAGAACAGATTACTGGATCAATGTGTGCTTCTGTGCTTTTTTGTCTCTCTTGTTGTGTCTCTGCTCTGTCTTCTGTAACCCCCAGTCGGTCGAGGCAGATGACCGTTCATACTGAGCCCGGTTCTCCTGGAGGTTTTTCCTTCCCGTTAATGGGGAGTTTTTCTTTCCACTGTCGCTTCATGCTTGCTCAATATGAGGGATTACAGCAAAGCCATGGACAATGCAGACGACTCTCCCTGTGGCTCTACGCTTCTTCAGGAGTGAATGCTGCTTGTCAGGACTTTGATGCAATCAACTGGTTCCCTTATATAGGAAATTTTTTTGACCAATCTGTATAACCTGATTGATTTTTATTTTGTAAAGTGCCTTGAGATGACATGTTTCATGAATTGGCGCTATATAAATAAAATTGAATTGAATTGAAAAAAAATTATTGAATCCATGGATCTGATTTAGGTCATTAAATACAGCACATCCGTCTGGGACCTTGTGCATTCACGGGGTAGTTTGGGGAAGTTATTTACCTGATGCAGTTGGTGGGAGCAGGAGGAGTGTCCAGGATCAGAGGCAGTCCACTAGAGGGTTTTCACAACCGCAAAAAGCCAAATAAGCAACATTAACAGTTTGATACTGCGGCCCATCCCCTACAACTCTCTGCTGCTGGCTTCCCTACAACGACCACTCCACTTTCCCCCACTCCTCCTTCTTACAGACCCCCTGTCTGCTCCTCACCACCTCAATCCACATCCACCGACTCCACCCCTCCCCCCTGCTTCACATCATGTCCTCCACAACCTGAGGACCTCACCCCTCCCCCTACTGTTACCTCTACAGTGTTCTTCACTCCTGACCTGGTGAGAAGACAGCTGACGAGACTCCACTCCGGCAAAGCTGCTGACCCTGATGGTGTATTCCCCAGGGTGCTCAAAGCTTGTGCCTACCAGCTGTGTGCAGTACTTAGTCTAGTCTTCAGCCTGAGCCTGCACCTCCAGAGAGTCCCCGTGCTGTGTAAGACGTCGTGCCTCGTTCCTGTGCCAAAGACGCCGCGTCCTAGCGGCCCTCAGGACTACAGACCGGTGGCACTGACGTCCCATATCATGGAGACCTTTGAGAGGCTAGTCCTGGAGCAGCTAAGGCCCATGGTCAGGCCCTTCACTGATCCACTACAGTTCGCCTACCAGTCCCGCCTGGGAGTTGAGGACAGCATCATCTTCCTGCTGAACAGAGTCTACACTCATCTGGACAAGCCAGCGAGCACTGTGAGAATCATGTTCTTTTATTTCTCCAGTGCTTTCAACACCATCCGTCCGGCTCTACTGGGTGAGAAGATGACTACGATGCAGGTGGAGGCCCCCATCGTGTGCTGGATTGTTGATTACCTGATGGGCAGACCACAGTATGTACGCCTACAGGACTGTGTGTCTGACAGGGTGGTCAGAAACACTGGGGCCCCTCAGGGGACTGTCCTCTCCCCCTTCCTCTTCACCCTTTTCACCTCAGACATCAACTATTGTACTGAGTCCTGCCACCTTCAGAATTTTTCTGATGACTCAGCAATAGTTGGCTGCATTGAAAAGGGTGATGAGAGTGAATATAGGACTGTGGTGGGCAACTTTGTCACTTGGAGTGAGCTGAACCATCTGCAGCTCAACGTGACTAAGACTAAGGAGCTAATAGTGGATCTGAGGAGGACAAAAACACCTGTGACCTCTGTTTCCATCCAGGGGGTCCCTGTTGACACTGTGGAGGAGTATAAGTACCTGGGAGTGTACTTTAACAATAAGCTGACGAGACTGATAAGAGACGGTCTACAAAATGGGTCAAAGCCGACTCTTTTTCATGAGAAGGCTGAGGTCCTTTAACATCTACGGGACGATGCTGAGGATGTTTTATGAGTCTGTTGTTGCCAGTACGACCTTCTTTGCTGTTACATGCTGGGGCAGCGGGCTGAGGGTTGCTGACAACAACAGACTAATCAAACTGATCAGGAGGAGCTGGGCACTCTGACGACCGTGGCAGAGAGGAGGATGATGTCCAGGCTCCAGTCCATCTTAGACAATGTCTCACACCCTCTCCATGACACACTGGCCCAGCAGAGGTGCTCCTTCAGCAGAAGACGCCTCTTACCCAGATGCACCACAGGAAATCATTCCTGCCTGTGGTCATCAATCTCTACACCTCCCTCAGTGATTCAGACACCCCCCCCCACTGTAACTGACATTAATTTATTCTTTGCACTGTTCTTGCACAAGTCACTATCACTTTACTTGGATTTATAGTTAAACATACAGGTAAAAGCCAGTAAATTAGAATATTTTGAAAAACTTGATTTATTTCAGTAATTGCATTCAAAAGGTGTAACTTGTACATTATATTTATTCATTGCACACAGACTGATGCATTCAAATGTTTATTTCATTTAATTTTGATGATTTGAAGTGGCAACAAATAAAAATCCAAAATTCCGTGTGTCACAAAATTAGAATATTGTGTAAGGGTTAAATTTTGAAGACACCTGGTGCCACAAACTAATCAGCTGATTAACTCAAAACACCTGCAAAGGGCTTTAAATGGTCTCTCAGTCCAGTTCTGAAGCCTACACAAACATGGGGAAGACTTCAGATTTGACAGCTGTCCAAAAGGCGACCATCGACACATTGCACAACGAGGGAAAGACACAAAAGGTTATTGCTGAAGAGGCTGGCTGTTCTCAGAGCTCTGTGTCCAAACACATTAATAGAGAGGCAAAGGGAAGGAAAAACTGTGGTCAGAAAAAGTGTACAAGCGATAGGGATCACCGCGCCCTAGTCAAGATTGTGAAAAAAAAAACATTCAAAAATGTGGGGGAGATTCACAAGGAGTGGACAGCTGCTGGAGTCAGTGCTTCAAGATCCACCACCAAGAGACGCTTGAAAGACATGGGTTTCAACTGCCGCATACCTCGTGTCAAGCCACTGTTGACCAAGAAACAGCGCGAAAAGCGTCTCACCTGGGCTAAGGAAAAAAAGAGCTGGACTGCTGCTGAGTGGTCCAAAGTCATGTTTTCTGACGAAAGCAAATTTTGCATTTCCTTTGGAAATCGAGGTCCCAGAGTCTGGAGGAAGACAGGAGAGGCACAGGATCCACGTTGCCTGAAGTCTAGTGTAAAGTTTCCACCATCAGTGATGGTTTGGGGTACCATGTCATCTGCTGGTGTCGGTCCACTCTATTTCCTGAGATCCAGGGTCAACGCAGCCGTCTACCAGCAAGTTTTAGAGCACTTCATGCTTCCTGTTGCTGACCTGCTCTATGGAGATGGAGATTTCAGGTTCCAACAGGACTTGGCGCCTGCACACAGCGCAAAATCTACCCGTGCCTGGTTTACGGACCATGGTATTTCTGTTCTAAATTGGCCAGCCAACTCCCCTGACCTTAGCCCCATAGAAAATCTGTGGGGTATTGTGAAAAGGAAGATGCAGAATGCCAGGCCCAACAACGCAGAAGAGTTGAAGGCCACTATCAGAGCAACCTGGGCTCTCATAACACCTGAGCAGTGCCAGAAACTCATCGACTCCATGCCACGCCGCATTAATGCAGTAATTGAGGCAAAAGGAGCTCCAACCAAGTATTGAGTATTGTACATGCTCATATTTTTCATTTTCATACTTTTCAGTTGGCCAACATTTCTAAAAAATCCCTTTTTTGTATTAGCCTTAAGTAATATTCTAATTTTGTGACACACGGAATTTTGGATTTTCATTTGTTGCCACTTCAAATCATCAAAATTAAATGAAATAAACATTTGAATGCATCAGTCTGTGTGCAATGAATAAATATAATGTACAAGTTACACCTTTTGAATGCAATTACTGAAATAAATCAAGTTTTTCAAAATATTCTAATTTACTGACTTTTACCTGTACATGCGTATATTTATATATTGACTTATATATGTATATATTTATATTACTTTGTGTGGAATGTTGTAAATATATATATAAAAATGTGTGTATATCTGGAGATTGTAACAAAAGTAATTTCCCTCTGGGATTATTAAAGTAAGTCTGATTCTGATTCTGATTCTGTAACTCCAACTGTGGTTCAGAGACTTTGTCCTAGGGGTCAAGGACTCCACTGCATGTTCTGAGTTTGGTTGTTCTACGGCAGTCTACAACATTGCTGTGTTCTACACAAAATCTCTGTTAAAATGGGTTTATTTTCAGTGAGAAGGCAGAGAGATTGTTGTTATCTGTGTTCTGATCCGACCAAGCTGTTATGGCATGGCCTTGGCCAACAACAGTCGAATAAGTACATGTTCAAACAATTACAATTTCAGGAAATGTCTCTAATTTCTTAAAGGGAACCTGATATATTATATAGATTCATTACACATGGAGTAATGCACTTCAAGTCATTATTTCTTAACACTCGAAATTCAGTGTCTAAATCTGAGGACTCCCTACACAATTTTTTACCCCCCAATATCAAGATGATTCTGCAGTAGTTGTGGTCAGTGGGTATATGGAGTCAGTTCAAAAATGTGTTAGGGTTAGATGGGCTCAAGTATAGAGTCAATAATCTGTGAAGGAAACCGACCTGATCTGACCTTACTTACAGTCTAACAAACATGCTGAAGTGTGAAGTGATCACAGATCCAAGAGCACACGTGTGTTGCTGGCAGCTAATGAAAAAGAGAGGCTGGGACCCAGCAACAGCTGTAAGATGTCTTTTTTTTTTTTGCTTAATTTGTAACTACACAACATTATGGAGACAAATGCACAGGGCATTCCCAAACACGCAAATGTTTTAACCACAAATAAATGTTCTAAACATTATTGTGAGTATAAACAAAGAATACACTCAGCACTATCCAAATCATACTTACTTATGGGTTAAAATGAACATATTTTAAATTGCACCTTATATATTTTTGGGGAAGGGGCACAGATACATAACCAGTCCAAATGCTTCTATTACTGACCCCTCTTGGTATTTTTGTTCCACTAGAGTTTGACGTGTTCAGGTTGCCTTAGTTAGTCTGATAAATCCAGCAGTCTGTGATCCCTCAGCAGGTCCAGTAGTGTAAGATCTTTCAGTTGTGAAACAAAAATCAATCTGTTAGTGTGAATACATGGTCTTTTCTATACTGTTCTGCTTAAAATATTTTTATTGACTAAATTGTGGGTTTTTGTTATCTGTATGCTATAATCATCAACATTACAAGAAATAAAGGCTCAAAATATCATTCTATGTGCAATTATTCTATATGAGTTTCACTTTCTGAATTGAGTGACAAATAATATTGATCTTTTTCACAATATAATTTTTTTTGACTGTACCTATATGTGTTTGTTCATGCATGTACCTTTCTAAAGAAATTAATATATTGAATAGAAAAACCACACACATTTGGATAGACTTCCTTTTTTAATGAAATTCAAACTTTTTGCTGTCAAAATTAGAGCTTTCAGTCTCCCCGCTGAGTCTAAGACAACGTAAATTTGAACTCTCAGTACATGCAATCGGGAGATTGACAGTTTTACTTAATTTTCTTTTCAATTTCAAGTAACATTGTAGTGCCAGAGTTAGGGGTGCAACCTGCTGTTTTGACTCTGTCTTGTACATAAAAACTGGTACATTGCCTCGAGCAGTTCCTGTGGGGGGGTTGGCTGAGACCCAGAGCAGACCCATGCAACAATATTTTTCCAATGTTGTTATGGGAGGTTAGGGCAACAGAGTAGCAATTCTTTTTCCCTTTAGGATAGTTTTTTAAGCAGTAAAAGGCGAAAAGGTGTGTTAGAATCTCAGACATGGTTAAACAGCAGATGTAGTTGCAGATGTAGTTGCATCATGCAGTATTATGCAGCTAGGTTTTGTTTTAACACAAGTAAACCTCTTCTTAATTATCTAAGTTAACAGATTAATCTGCAAAATGTCACTAAATTGTAACAGATCCAGCACTCTTTTCAAAAGACATATTTTATTTTCACAAAGAAAATGGAAGTCAGTCAGAACTAGACAGCTAAGCCCACATTAATTCACAGAAGAAGAAAAATGAGTGACTTAAATGCCACATCAGTGATTGCAGTGTTTTTTCCCCTTTAAATTCACCAGACAGTTAATGGACCTATTGTTTTTTAGCTGTGGGCATACCCATTACTAAGTCAATGCTGATTCAAAGCCCACGTGGAGTGTTGAGTAATCATTTTTTCTGTAAACGGGTATCGTTTTGTTTTTTTCCCCAGGTTCAGAAACAGGACCCATAGAAACAGGTCCTCCTAAAGATGGTAAACCTCTTTGAAAAATACACAGCAAGTCTTTGGAGTTTTCATTAAATTAAGCATAGATGTTTTAGAACAAAGCCTCTGCACCAAGACAAGGTCAATCCTCTGTGGAAGGGGACACAGATGTTCCACTTATTAAAGATTCAAGATTCTTTGCTGTAGGAAGGAATCTGCGTAGGCATTGGTGGGTCACAGAGATGCAAAAAGATGAGGAAAGTTGCCTGTTTGCAGTAGATATGTCTCTATTAGTGTATCTATTATTAGTGAACGGGTTTTCACAGAAAGCTCTCTGTTATTCTACAAAAAGAAGTAAGAAATGTTCTTCTGACCTTAGAAAACCTGATAAAAATGAACAACTACACCAAGCGGGAGATTCAGATATAGTTGAAGGTAATGAAGCTGTGATAGCTGCTCAGGTCGTCATGAGATACAACAACGCTTATCAGTATTAACTCCTCAGAAACAAAGATTTTTTTTTGATGAAACAGCAAACAGAGACCATACAAATTGTCCACAGGATATTGCTAGAATACTTAAATAAATCTGTATAACTTTAGAAACCACATAATTAAGGTATTATTAAAAAACTGTACAGTATTTTCCCCTTCCTCGTGGAAATTTGTTTTTCTTTCAACAACACTGTGTTTATTTATACTTGGTTCAGCATACCGTCCATTCTACTTGGATTCAGGCCATGTGTCAATATCTGAGGTCATTTCCTGTCGACACTCACCTGACACAACCCTTCAGTTTAATACATAATCTGTACCAGACAAGGCACCATATATTGCAAGGTTAATAGTGTGGTATCTACATATTCAAGTAACAATGTGTCCTGATTTTAAATAAATACAAATAAAAAAATATTTTACAACATCACTCTAAACTGTGGTCAAAATTACTCTCTGTTTTCAAACAATATCTGGACATTGACAGGTAATAAACAATGTTTTACTTTCTACATAGTTTGAGATGTTTAGAAATCTACTAGGGGCGGCGGTGGCACAAGAGTTAGGGAGGTCGTCCTGTAATTGACATGTTGTCGGTTAAATCCCTCACTCTTTTGGCAAGACACTTAACCCGAATTGCCTGCTGCGGGTGGTCAGAGGGTCCAGTGGCGCCGTTGTATGGCAGCCTCACCTCTGTCAGTCTGCCCCAGGGCAGCTGTGGCTACTAACATGGCTCACCACCGTCAGGGTGTGAATGTGTGCATGAATGGGTGAATGACTGACTGTAGTGTGAAGCGCTTTGGGGTCGTCGGACTTGATAAAGCACTGTACAAGTACAAACCATTTACCTTTTTACTAAGTGCAGAAACGCTATTGTGTTTCATTTCATAAAAACTGCATCTGTAGGCATTTCTGTAATTAACTTTTCTCATAATTCTTATGGCTCTTTCTGCTCTACTGCTATTGGTTTCATATGTGCTCACCAACACTTCTAAACAGTTGGCTATGTATGCCAGTTTAAAAGAACTGTCAAAAATATATAATTAAACCCCCACTGATACATCCTTTCATTTTTTACATCAATGAAACTGACAGTGACTTTTTCTTTAATGAATGGACTTCGAACATAATTTGCTGTCTTTAATTCCTTCCAAAAAAAATTATTTCAGACATTATTTCTAGTTCAACCTCATTTCTCAAAAGTTACATTTTTTTAACTTGTTTGCGTTACTTTTAAGAATTGCCAAAATATAAAGAATTTATTTTACCATCAATTTGTTGATGTCAATTTATCATCTACCTTTTTTGTGTCTTTCCCCATTGTGTTTAGAAGATAATTTAAGTCCTTTCTACATCAAAATATATTAATATAATATGAAACAGTACAAACTGTGGAAATTTAGAAACTTAACAGATATTTAAGAAGCTTGAAAGAAACAACCCTGATCCTGGTATTGAACCTTGTGAAACCCTATAAGACAACTTAGATACTGTGAATCTGAGATATATTTATTTATATTATATTATATTATATTATATTTATATCAATTTATTTATAATACTGTACGGTTGTTTTGCACAAACATTTGGCTCGAGTATTTCATTTTCTAAAGGTGTAATTTTGTAATAATGCAATATTAGCAAAAAATTATTTAAACCTATTTTCAGTTTGATCTTAATTAATATCCAAAACAATAGATTTTAAATAATAGTCAGAAAACATTTTTATGTTCAGTTTTTGATTAGGTGGCTCCAATGTTTAGTCCTCAGTGTTGTGGGAAGGATTGGTTGTGAATGTGTGTGTGCCTCACCTGTTCTGATTGCAGAGGGCGAGTGGCAGATCTTTCCTTGCTGCTGTAATTCCTGGAAATCTCCTTAAAGTTTCCCAATGGCATCCCTGGTCCCTCACTCTGGTAATACCTCTGTGAAGTCTCCCAGAAGGTAGATTCAGGATGTCACACCACGGTCCTTCTATTCACTCATCTGCCTGTCCTCCCTCCAATGATCCAACATTCTGCTGCCGCTTTCTCGTTTTTTTAGAGACAGGAAGAAAAATATAGCTTCAGGATCCATACTTTACAAATCCAACCTGCCAACCTCAACTATTGTGGTTATACTCACCCTTTCCCCTGGTTCCTCGCCATCTCGATCTACAAGTAAGCCACTTCCTGAGCACAGAAACTCACCATCATACATTATTATCCATTCGTGGAACTACTCACTTGCCTCTCCTCTCCAGTGCCATCCTGGAACCAGCCTCCAATCCTGGAAGAAACATTCACAAATCTTGTAACCTTAATAAATCATTTAAACCACAATCTGTTGTCTGTAGTTGTTGCCTGCACCAGGGTCTCATTAACAAACACCATAACATCCAAACCTTCCATGTGTGCTTAATTTATTTTTTAAACCAATAATGTTTTTTGGTATGTTTCACAATACTTGTCATAAATGGAAATATCTCACTTCTTTTATTTTTACATACAAAAAGAAATAACACCGATATCAATAACTCTTAAGACAAAAAATATTAGTAGTTTTCATTTATTTGCTCTGTCGGCATGACTAAGTCATGTTGAATTATCTGTTCATATGCATAATAAGCGGTTGCTGTTAGTCGATTTCCTACACTGTTTTTTCATATACATTTTGTCACAAAGCTGAAAATGGGTCGTAAATTTAAATGACATCATAGACATCGCATTGACAGAAATGTGAAATTTTCTGTGAGGCGTATAGGAAGGTGGAGGCTTCTTATATGCCTCAAGACATGTGACCTAGTTGGCTTAACCTGCCATTGTTCAAGTTTGGTCTAAGAGCCAACTGCGACATGTCTGCCTCTGTCAACTGGAATCATGAGCTGTAGGACAGATGGAAGAAGAAGACACGATGAATACGTGTGTGCTCTTCTCTGGCTTGTCTGCTTAGGCAAAGATGCCAGCTTAAAATGCTGCACGTCTGCGCACAGCCGGGCCGCCTGGGAACACACTGACCATATGCACAGTAATGTTGGCAAACCGGCAGTGTTAACGACAGGAGAAAGGCCATTCAGCTTTGCTCATTGGGTCTGGCTAGGCTCCTGCAGACTAGACAGCGCTGAGACAGTAGGTACAACACCCACATTGAATTCATGTAAAGTACTGAGCAAATTTAGATAACTGTCAAACAAATACAAAAATAGGCTGTTTTGACTTTCAAAATCTAATGTATTTGTGTTCACTTGTTTAGCATGTGTTATTGCTTTTTAAGATGTACATACAGGCACAAAGTAAATCCAGTCCAGATCAGCTTTATTCATGAGGCACTAAAACACCATATATATTAAAAAGACACCAAACTGAATAAAAGACCAGTCAGAAATTTAGACAGGACACTAAGAAACATAAAACAACATAAAATAGGGGTACAAATCAACCATTCTAAAAAAAAATAACACAACAGAAATAAACTAAACAGTACCAATCAGCATCTCAAGCGATGTCAAAGGCCAGAGCAAAGACATGCGTTTTAAGAGGTGATTTACAGAGAGCCAAGACACCTGTCAAATTTGCAGTGGTGGGTAATTCCACATCTTGCTGCATTTTCACCCTACTATTCACCCCACAAACATGGTTGCGAAGTTTGCGATGACACCACCGTGGTGCGTCTCATATCCAACAATGATGAGTCCCACTACAGGGATGACGTCAGCAATCTCACACAGTGGTGCTCCAGGAACAACCTGATCCTGGACACCAGTAAGACCAAGGAAGTAATAATAGACTACAGGAGATCCTGGAGGACTGAACACGCTCCTCTCTACATACAGAGGGAGGTGGTGGAGCATGTGGACAGCATAAAGTTATTGGCAATTCATTTCCTCTCCTGAACTGTTTACACCCCCCACTTGGTGAAGAAGGTCCAAAAACTAATAGACTCAAAAATAGCTTATTTTCTTCTTTTTTGTGTCCTGTCTGATAGCGTAGCATTAATAATTACTGTCTTAATGCCAAAGGGAGCCCAGCAGATTTTACTTTCACAAGTGGAGCTTTATTGCTTTCGCCATAGTGCTCCTCTTGAGTTATATATGCAAAAAGCTTTATTAGATTTTATTCTGGGACCATTTACTGTTCAATAGGCACAAAAACGGGAAGGTAAAAGAAAAAAAGAAGAGAAAAATATGAAATAACATGCTAAAAGGGAGAAAAGGTGAAAAATTAGAGGACATCCTATATTTCCTGGTCCAGGCACCAGCACCCCAGGTGGTGTCCAGCCCGCGGACTCAGAGGTGAACCCCATCATCAGGATGGGGGTGGGGGTGGGGGGGTCCATACTCTGGTCCTAACCCTGCACCCCGATCCCAGCCCAGACGACCCACGGGCCAATCCACCCAGAGTTGGGTCAACATGAACTGAACGGGTGAGCCAACCAGAGCCCACCACACGAACCCTGAGGCGTTGCCTACCCCACACCCTGGCCTCCATGCTTAAGCCCTACCCCCATATTCCAGGGGAGAGCAGAGATTCCAGCCCCAGCCAACCCCCAGTACTCAACGCCCATCCCCAGCCCAGACCCCAGCTAGGTGGCCCGCTCCTCCTGCAGGCCCCAAACTCTGGATAGCAATCGAAGAACAGGGGTGTGAGAAAGACCCCAAGCCTGCCTCCACATGCTCAAGTGTTGTGCTGTTGCATGTTTTTCTGAAGTGCATTTAAAACTGGGAGGGCCAAAAAGGGGGTGACTGGCGTAACCCACCCCGCCTTCGAAAAGGAGCCGGCGACATGCCCCCCCCCCAGAACACTCAATGTCTAAAATCAAATGAGGGCAGAGGAAGCCACCAGGTTTGAGGCCTACACAATCAGCCCCCCCCTCCCAAATGCCTTACCCCTCCCCAAATTAATGCCCTACATATATGTGTGTTGTAAGAATGTTATAAATGAAAGAGTCTAAGATGTATAATAAAATTGGGGCCAAGGACGTCACCAGACAGCGGGACTAGGAAATATTCCCTGCTCCCCAGCAACTTCCCCACCCCTCAAGATCCTACATGTGTGGCAGCGTGATGGAGCAGGCAGAACGAGATGTCCAGGGATGGGGATGAATGACTGGGGAGCAACCAGCCCTCCCAGGACACCAGCTACCACGCTGACTTCAATAGGCACCCCTGTTTTCCAAAAACCCACCGGAGAGGCAAGCACCGCTAGCCACACCACTATAGTCTGTGGGGCCAGAGATAAGCAGCGAGGCCCAAGAGCCAACCGCAAACCGAGCCCAATCCAGCCCCAAACCCACCCTTATCCCCCCACTAGCAGAATCCACTCCCTGAAGGGGCAAGCATCTCCCATTGGAATGTTAATGTCCATACCCCCATCCAGCTTGACAGGCCTGCCAGGGCACCAGAGGTCCTGAGTAGGGCCAGAGACCCAGGCATGCACTGGCCCAAACCCCAAGCAACATACTCCACAGGACCCAAGCTCCCAAGGGCCTTGCCACAATACCCGCCCAAGGGCACAACTCCCCAGGAACCCCAAGTCCCGGACCCACCCCAGACCCATTCAGGAACAGCACAGCTACCAGACCAGTAACCCACGTCAGCCGACACAGAACAGGACGCTGCCCCAAGGCCACCCAAAGCCCCACCCCAGCGGGGGCCACAGACCCCGGCACCGGACCCACCCGACTCTGAGCACCCCCCAGACCCAGGCACCCCCGACTCAGTCACCACACCCCACAGGACACATCCAACAGCCCCCCCACTCCTACTAGGTGATAGAACCCAGAGAGACCGATCTGATGTGGATGCAGATACTGTCTCAAGACTAATATAATCCAAAAAAAGATCTCTTTACTGATTGATATTAAGAATTTTTTTTTCTTTTCCAATTCATGAGGATAGTTTTCTTAGCGATACATAGGTCAGTGAAAGCCATGCAAACTATTTTTTCCAAAGTGGTATCATCCAAGTTACCCAGCAAGCAAACTGAGGGGGAAGGTGAAATTTTACATCTCAGGCACTTTGACAAGTCGTCTTCTTTTCAAAAGTTGTAAGGGCTATCGCCTCCTGTTGAGACATTTGTGGTCTGTTACATGTAACAAGCACACTACTGGTAATGCCTATTTGCATACTCTATTTTCTCAGGGAATGTCTGGCTGGACACCCATCCATGCAGATTGCATATGGTAGCACATGGTGACGATAATGATTCTTCATAACTAAGTTTGTTTTCAATGGGACCACATTGTCTAGAGCCAATCGCAATAAGGAAGTAACACTTTAAAAAAAGACAACAATTTGTGAAAGGGTACAAATGACATTGATGCCCCGTTTCTGTGTACTGAGGAAAATAAAAATGTAACAGATTCTTTAGAAGTTGTTACAATCTTGCCTGATAGAAATCTACTAATCTTTTAAATTTTCTTTCAGGAGTGGAGTACTTGGTTAAATTAAACTCAAAGCTTATTGAAAAATGATCAGACAATACAGGTTTATGAGGAGATACTGTTATTTTTTCACACTCATTGCCATAGTCAGGACAAGGTCCCTGCATATAAAGACAATAGTGGGTAAATCTGCAGATGTTTTGGCTTTAAGGGGTGTTACTACCCTGGCTCAGGAGGGTAGGAACAATGATGGGGAGACCACACAAAAGAAAGGTTTAACAATTTATTAAAGTAACTAAACGTGCTAGTGTAGGTCAGTGGTGTATGTAATGTTGAGATGTATAAGGTGTGTGAAAGTGTACATGGATCAAACTAAACTAAAAGCTGGAGCAGGAGGCCAGAGGAGTCCATGGAGAGCAGAGCCAGAGAGAGAGACCCAGCCATGTACTCTGGGCCAATTTATAGGAGGCCACTGCAGGTGTGGTACTCAGGTCCGCCGCCCACTTCCTGGAAGCACAAACCAGAGGAGCAGTCTCTTCACAATAAAGGCGGCCTTGGCCGTCACACTCCCCCCCAGAAGAAAAGGGCCCCGCAGCGGGACCTTCCAGAGAAGCCCGGTTCCAGTTTCGCTGTACCTTTATGGCCATGATGGCCCCGGGACATGGGGTCACCACCGTGCTGTCCCGGAATAACATAGCACGGTGGGTCAGTGAACGAAAGAAGTCCGGCCCAGTCGTCCCCTTCTCCAGTCACAGTCTGCTCAGCAACCCGGCGCCTGGGAGCAAATTAAGAGGAGAGACTAGAGGAAAGAGACGAGGTCTTAAACAGGGGCACGGGACAGGGCATCAGCCATGACGTTTTCTGTTCCCTTGATATGTTTAATGTCAAGATGGTACGGCTGCAGGAATAGGGCCCAACGCATGAGCCGCTGATTCGGGTTCTGGAGAGAGTTTAGAAATGTTAGAGGGTTGTGATCGGAATAAACTGTCAGGCATGTTCCAGAGTCTATATACACCTGGAAGTGCTGTAAAGCCAATATTAAAGCCAACGCTTCCTTTTCGATTACTGAATAGTTAAGCTGGTACGAATTAAATTTCCTGGAAAAGAAACTGACGGGATGGTCAATCCCCTGTTCATCAGCCTGTAAGAGAACAGCTCCAGCCCCAACATGGCTGGCATCAACCTGCAGCTTGAACGGCTGATTGAAACTAGGTGCAAGTAGTACAGGAGCTGAACAGAGAAGAGACTTTACATCTTCCAATGCTTTCTGGCATAACGGAGACCATATAAACTTAACTTTTGCTTTCAATAAATCGGTAAGAGGAGCGACTACACTTGAGAAGTTTCTGCAGAATGAACGGTAATAACCTACGAGCCCCAAGAACCTCATAAGTTCTTTTTTGGTAGTAGGCACTGGGAATTCCGAAACTGCTGAAACTTTTGCTGAGATAGGACAAACTTTACCTTGCCCAACAACTTTGCCTAAATAGGTAACTGTAGCTTTAGCAAAATCACATTTTGCAAGATTCAGTGTTAGGTTTCCATTGGCCAAGCGATCAAACAGTGCCCGAATCTGGTTCAAATGTTCATCCCAACTATGGCTATAAACAACCACATCGTCCAAGTAAACTGCGCAACCCTTCAAACCGCTTACAACTTTGTTCATTAAACGTTGAAATGTTGCAGGTGCATTTCGTAAACCAAAACCCATTACTGTATAGGAAAACAGGCCTGATGGAGTAATGAATGTTGAGATTTCCTGAGCTCTTGGAGTTAAGGCAACCAATAACCCTTAAGAAGGTCAAATTTACTCACAAACCGGGCGCTACCCACTTGATCCACACAATCTTCAACCCTGGGCAATGGGAAAGAGTCTGGTTTGGTAACTGAGTTTACCTTACGGAAATCTGTACACATTCGAGGAGACTTGTCAGCCTTCTGCACAATCAAACATGGAGATGCCCAACTGGAGGAAGAAGGAACAGCCAAATTATTGTCAAGCATGTACTTAACTTCCTTATCAATAACCTGCCGCTTTTCCTCTGAGACTCGGAAGAACCTCTGGCGAATAGGCTTGGCATCACCCACGTCAATGTCGTGTTCTATTAAATTTGTCCTTGAAGGGGTGTCTCCAAACAAACAAGGGTACTCCTTAATTAGAGCAGACAACTGAAAGGCTTGATCGTTTGGCAAATGGGAAAGTTGCAAATCTAATTTTTGTAATGTTTCGGAATTCTTAAGCCTACCACAAAGAATAGCTTCATCTGGCATTACACCTTCCTCCCCCCCATGAAGAGCTGGCTGCTGGATGTCACACGCAGTCAGAACTGTATAAGGAACCGGAGCCTCAGCCGTGCATTGCAAAGACTCACGAACAAAGTAGGGTTTTAGAAGGTTAATGTGGCAAAGCTGCTGACTTTTCCTTCTATCTGGAGTAGAAATTAAATAGTTAAGTTCAGAAAGTTGCTTGATTACAGTGTAAGGACCATGAAACTTTGCTTGAAATGGAGAACCAACAATAGGTAGCAACGCTAAAACCTGATCTCCCTCACTAAACTGACGCTTTTCTGAATGACGATCATAATGTGACTTCATTTTCCCTTGTGCTTTAGCCAAATTTTCTTTTGCCAATTGTCCAGCTGTGTAAAGACGATGTCTGAAACCATTAACATACTCCAACAAGTTTACGGGAGGTTTCTCGGTGGCCCAACTATCATGAAGTACTGCTAACGGACCTCGGACTTTATGGCCGAAGACTAGGTCGTTAGGACTAAACCCAGTGCTTTCCTGGAAAACTTCTCTAGCTGCTAACAGTAACCACGGTAACCCCTCTTCCCAATCTTTACTCAACTCTATACAATAGGACCGTAACAGCAATTTGAGAGTTTGGTGGAACCTCTCCAGTGCACCCTGGCTCTGTGCATGGTACGCTGAAGCCTGATTGTGCCTAATGTTGAGCTGATCCAAGACCTGGGCAAAGAGGTGAGACGAAAAATTTGATCCCTGATCACTCTGAATTATCTTTGGTATTCCAAAAATGCCAATAAATTGAGACAATGCCTTGACAATAGATTTGGCAGTAATATTGCGAAGTGCATAAGCAGCTGGATAGCGAGTAACCAAACACATTACAGTTAGCAAATATTGAGATCCTGATTTAGATTTTGGCAAAGGCCCGACACAGTCAATTATTAAATGCTCAAATGGATTCTCAACAGGCGGTATTGGATGAAGCGGTGCTGGTTTTATCGACTGATTAGGTTTACCAGTAATTTGGCATGTATGACAGGTCTTAATGTAAGCTGCAACGTCACGTTTAAGACGAGGCCAAAAGAAATAACGGAGGATATGATTGTAGGTCTTCTTAACTCCTAAATGACCTGTCCGATCATGAGAAACTGACAAAACCTTCTGCCTGAATTTAACTGGAACAACAATTTGGAAAATTGGATTTCCCAGGATGTCACTGGCCTGGGGAAGCCATTTTCGAACGAGTACCTCATCTTGTAGAAAATACCCAGATGCCGAACTTTGAATCTCCAAAATAGGTTTCACTTGTTCAAAAAGATCACTCAACGAACCATCTGCTTTTTGTTCAGACACAAGTTCCTTCTGGGAGATTGAAAAAAAGTCAGGTAAAACAAGTTTAAAGTCACAACTATTAACTTCAGGTTTGATAGACTTAGCCTTGGTCATGGCCCTGGTGACCGCACAAGCTGTGAACACTTCTGGAAATTGCTGCTCACAGTTGTCTGGTTCCTTCAGAGCTGAAATTTTAACAGGGGAACCAGTAGCCCAAACCTGATTCCCAGCCAAGTCATTCCCTAAGATAACATCCACTCCCTCTAAAGGAAGAGCTGGTCTAACAGCAATATGGACATCTCCTTCGACAAGACCACAAGAGAGAAACACCTTATGCAAAGAAGCAGTAAGTGGAACTAAACTAACACCTCGAACTATAACACATTCACCAGTATCCGTTTCTTTAGAGAACGGCAATACTGAAGCACTGATAAATGAATCTGTTGCCCCTGTATCCCTTAAGATTTTCACAGGCACTTTCCTGCTATCTCCACTAAGGGACACAAAACCATCGGAAACAAAAGCTTCAAATCCAAAGTAGCCTTTAACCTTCTCACTGGAAACTGAAGAGGTCTTAGCTTGTGCTGTGAAAACTGCAGCTTTAACACTTCTGCCACTAAAATGACCACCCTTAGATTTCAACACAGGACATTCAGATTTCCAATGCCCTCTCTCACGGCAGTAGTTACAAAACTGTCCAGAACTCTGAGACTTTGAAAAACTATTAGGCTTAGAACCCTCAAACCTCTGAAATCTGGCGGAGTTATTAACAGGTCTGGCTGGAACAAAATCAGAACTTCTCCTAGGTTTAACTTTATGAGACAAGAAATACTCATCTACTATCGTAGCTGCTTCAGAAACTGTCTTTGGGCCACGTTCAACTATGTGAATAGCAACTTCTGGTGGGACACAATCTATGAACTGCTCAAGAACAATCAAATCACAAAGTTTCTCATAAGTCGAAACATCCAAAGCCAAACACCATCGCTGAAAATGCCTGGTCAAATCTCTGGCAAACTCAACATGTGACTGGTTTTCAGACTTCCTCCATGACCTAAAACGTTGTCTATAGGCCTCTGGAACCAATTCATAAGCCTTCAGTACAGCCTCTTTGACAATCCTGTAAACTTTACTGTCACGTTCACTAAGAGCTGAATATGCTGCCTGCGCCTTCCCTGTAAAGACTGACTGCAACATCACAACCCTGTCTGAATCTGGCCAATTTCTTGAGTTTGCAATCCTCTCAAAAAGTGAAAAAAATGTGTCCGGGTCACCTTCATCAAATTTCGGAACAAGTCTCAAATTGGACACCACATCAAACTCTCTCCTTGAGACGTTAGTAGAAGCTGACAACTTCTCCCTTTCTAACAAAATTTTATCCCTTTCCATCTCCAACAAAAGTAATCTCTCTCTCTGTTCAAAAGTTAACTCAGAACCAATATTCTTCCCTGGCAAAATCCCACTATGGACCAAAACAGACCTCAAACACAACTTAATCTCATCTTTTAATTTCCTATCCCCAATGTCAACCCCATAGTGCTCGACTAACTGCAAAAGTTGATCTTTTGTACAGCTATTCAGATGCTCCTCTGATGGTGACTGGGTGAAAAACTCAATGGAAGCCATTTTTCCTAGAAGAATTCAGCACGAGGAAATGAGGCAGTCCCACTATCTACCTATCTAAAAATCTGGCTAACTGGACCCTGGTCTTCAGGAAGCCTGGCGGTGGGTTTTTATGTGCCAGAGGCAGCTTGTCTGCCCCGTTTTATACCGCTGGTGCAGCAAAACCAGCAAGCTGGAAATTACTGACACCACGGCGCACTCCCGAGCCGATGGAAGGGGTAAGGGAAAAAAAGGGATGCTGCAACCCGCACGTACTTCCACACTAATGCTCTCAAGCAAAACAAAAATCCGCAAATCCCCTAGGGGGAAATGCTCCTGAGGCCTACAAGAGACTAGCCCCAATCCTAACAAAGGTGCTGCAAAACAAAATATCTATTCAAAACTCAAATAGGCTTCAAAAATAAAAAAAATGAGGTCTGCACAAAACTCTGCTCAAACTCATGGCACACCAGCTCCATAGGAAAAACTGACCAAATACTAACTGAACATGTGTGATCTCCCCAAAAAGACTAATTATTTTTAACCTGATTGGGTGAATTGTGACAAAAAGTATGAAAAATGTTCAAACTCACCAAAAAGTCCAGGTTTGCATCACCGGTTCGAGCCCCCACATGTTACTACCCTGGCTCAGGAGGGTAGGAACAATGATGGGGAGACCACACAAAAGAAAGGTTTAACAATTTATTAAAGTAACTAAACGTGCTAGTGTAGGTCAGTGGTGTATGTAATGTTGAGATGTATAAGGTGTGTGAAAGTGTACATGGATCAAACTAAACTAAAAGCTGGAGCAGGAGGCCAGAGGAGTCCATGGAGAGCAGAGCCAGAGAGAGAGACCCAGCCATGTACTCTGGGCCAATTTATAGGAGGCCACTGCAGGTGTGGTACTCAGGTCCGCCGCCCACTTCCTGGAAGCACAAACCAGAGGAGCAGTCTCTTCACAATAAAGGCGGCCTTGGCCGTCACAGGGGCCTCGGCTTTTTCTGGCTTTTCAACAGTGCGGAGCCAGCATCCAATTCAAACACCCTTGCCTCCAAACAACAAAAATACCACATTTCTAGCATACTATCACCTAATTAAAAAAAAAAAAAAGCTAAAGAGAGCCTGACAATTTATAGTTCATATGTCTATATCTGTCTTGCATATATAGGTATATATACA
Source organism: Fundulus diaphanus (assembly GCA_037039145.1). Classification (NCBI taxonomy): domain Eukaryota; kingdom Metazoa; phylum Chordata; class Actinopteri; order Cyprinodontiformes; family Fundulidae; genus Fundulus; species Fundulus diaphanus. The sequence continues at coordinate 34,351,807 of CM073122.1, forward strand.
CACTTTGCAATATTTCCTCTGGTATTTACTTTTACATTCATATCTGTCCTTTCTGATAAGCTTATCCTTTGGAACTAACTTTAGATTAGATTAGGTTGTTTTTTCTTTGCTGTAAATTGTGTGTAACTCTGTCTGTGTCTTGGCAACTGTCACACCCGAATTTCCCTATTGTAGGACAAAAGGAATTTCTTATCTTATTTTCATTGAAATATTGTTTTTCAAACATATATTAAATGATTTTGCTCACTTCAGTGCAAAGCCAGTGTTGCACGGAGCCCGCAACATAAAGGAGTGGATTTTAGAGCTGGTGCTGTGTTTAGTGTGCAAGCCAGGTTATGGCATCAAATAGTACTGAATAACGGGATGAGAAGTATGTTAAATACTGTTTTTGAGAGTAATTTCACAGATGATTGTCAATACAGCGAACCAACATTTAACATCTAAAAACAGAAGATGTCTATTGTGGAATGAGACATCCTGATTAGGTGCAGAAGGCAGAGGTTTTCAGTCCGAAAAGTTTTCTGTTTATTGCCTTTTTTGTTTGGACATATGGATGATTTAAAAATCCCATTTATACTAAAAGGATTTGACTGTAGGGTTCGACACAGAGAGAGATTGAAGACTTCGGAATATAGAGCTACATGAAAGAGTCTCTTTTCTATCAAATATAGTCTATAATAAATTATAGTCTATAATCCTCTCAACCTAAAAATTATAATTATAATTGGAGTGGCTTTTATATATATATATATATATATATATATATATATATATATATACACACATGTATGTGTGCTCCACAATAAGTGTTACAGTACCATATGAATATGCTTCTATGTCTTTGCCATACTGGGCTGACAATTAATGCACTGACTACCTTTATGCAAAATGGCCAAAAACTTATGAAATAATGTGCTCCTAGCTTTCTTTAGGCCTTTCTATGTACTTTGTACATTAATGTATATGTCTTCCTCATTGACGGATGTCATAGAATCATAGATCGGGCAGTCTCCTTCAAATTTTCATTTTTAACATTATATTGTATGCTGAAACACTACTTAATATCTCATCTCACTTTATTTGGTCCCATTTTCAGATATTTCTAAATCATAGCTTTTTAAATTTTATTTGAAGATATGGTCAATGGCAAATGGCTTGTACTTGTATAGCACTTTATCAAGTTCACGGCTCCAAAGCGCTTTACACTACATTTATTGATTCAACTATTCATACACACATTCACACACTGGCAGTGGTGAAGCCACAGCTGTGGTGGCTGCAAATCTAGCCCAGTGGCTCCCATACAATTGGCACCACTGGGCTCTCTGACCACCAACAGTGGGCAAAGCGGATGAATTGTCTTGCCCAAGGACACAATGGCTGAGACGGTCAGAGGAGGGGTTCGAAACGGACACCCACTGGTTACAGGATGAACTACTAGCTCCTCTGCCACTGTCGCCATGATATCAACATGCAAATAAACATGTAAACACAAGGTTTCATCAAACACTGTTAGTTTTCTAACTTAAACTGTGTATATACTGAAGCAAACATTTTTCATCAAAATATATTACATATATACAGTAAAAATCTAGGCTCATCTGTGGAATTCTTTTATAAGTCTTAGTAATCTCAATTTGAGCATGTGCCTAATTTATTTTTACTTATTTTCAAAAACGTTCCCCCTACTCACCCAGGTGCATGTACAGAAAAAAATACTTTGAACTGATGAATGCAAGGAAATCTTTCTTCTCTGAGATTATAAAAAAAAAAAAAACAATCAGTTAGATTAATGAAAAAGAAGTGTTACCACAGCTGTATGCTGTCTTGACAATAAACAGCCAGTTTGACATCTTCCAGTCAGGTTTTCATGCTTACCACAGTACAGAGACTGCCCTTGTAAGGTGTTCCATGGCATCTGTATAACTGTAGCTTATGACAGTATTATTGGACCTCAGTGCAGGATTCTATATTCTATCAAAGTGCCTGAAAACTAGGTTAACCTTTCTGGTACAGCATTTGAATGTTTTGAATCTTACTTAAAAGACAGGGACTTTTTTTGTCAGTAGGAAATTTTACATTTGAGACCACAAACATCACATGCGGGGTTCCCCCCAGGTTCCATCTTGGGTCCCCTCCTATTCACTATGAACATTCTCCCCCAGGCTCAGATAATGGTAAACAACATTCCAAACCAAGTCACCATAACTATACAGACGATACAGAGGTATACATTACAATGTCACCAAGTGACTATGAACCCATTCAAACGCTGGGTAAACGCAAAGAAGAAATCAAAGTGTGGATGTGCCAAGATTTTGTTCAGCTGAATAAAAACAAAGTTGAAGCAAGATTTTTTTTTGGACCAAAGGAGAAGCGATCAAAAGTTAGCACACAGCTTCGAATACTATTGCTAGAAACCACTGATTAGGCCCATAAACTGGGTGTAGTGATGGAATCAGACTTGAACCTTCAGAGGCATATAAACACAATTATTAAGTCATCTTTCTATCACCTGAAGACCATTTCCAGAATTAAAGGACTAATTTCCTAGCAAGATTATGAAAACTCATCCATGTATTTGTCTTTGGTCGAATTGATTACTGCAAAGGTGTCTTCACGAGACTGCCTAAAAAGTTGATCAGACAGCTGCAGTTGATCAAGAATTCTCACTAAAATTAAGAAAGTAGAATGCATTATCCCTATTCTAAAGTCCTTACACTGGCTCCCTGCAGTTCAGAAAAACAGACTTTAGAATACTTCTGTTAGTTTATAAATCACTGAATGGTTTAGTATCTGAATACATTACAGATTTGTTGTCAGTATGTCAACCTTCCAGACCGCTCAGGTCATCTGATTCAAGCCTCCTCTGCATACCGAGAACCAGAACCAAACACGGAGAAGCAGCCTTCATTTCTTATGGTCCACTTCCCTGGGACAAACTCCCAGAAGAATGCAAAAGTGATGAAACCCTGGGTTCTTATAAATCATGGTTAAAAACCCATTTGCTTAGAGTTCTATTTAAATTACTAACTGAACCATCATTACTTTAAGTTTGTAGTCCAATTTTTTCTTACCTGTTTTTATTATACCACTGTAATGTACTTTTCTCTGTGTTTTTCTTTTTCTATGTGCTGTTCATGTAAAGCCCTTTGAATTGTCTTGTTACTGAAAAGTGGTATACCAATAAAGTTGCCTTGCCTTACACAATTGCTAAACTGACATGACAAGACAAAGCAAAGAAGAAGCTCCATTGACTCCATTTAGATGATGATCAGTAAAATGGAAAAAAATTTGATTTGTTTTATTGGTGTCTCTGTTTGTAGTTACAATCAGAAAATCATCTGCCTAATCAAAAACAGCAACAGAAGTGATCTGGTACACAACAAAGAAGCTGGAGGAGGCAAAAGAAAAATGAGAAAAGAATGCGTTTTAACTCAGATGAAGATAATATCAAGAGTGGAGGACCTGCTACTACCCCCTATTTACAGCCAGTTGGGGCTAATCTTAGTATCAGTCTTGAGCAACATCTCATAATTGGATTCCAAATATGAGTGGCTGATGGTACTTTCTTGGTCAGGGAGCAGGACCCTGTCTTCATAATATTTGAATGTGACTGCCGTGGTCCTCAAGATCTTCACAATCATCAAAAGATGGATAATCACAAATCCGGGTCCTTTAGTTATCAGGCTCCTCTCCTGTGGAGCCAACTCCCAGTTTTGGTCCGTGAGTCAGACACCCTGTCTACTTTTAAGACTAGGCTTAAAATGTTCCTTTTTGACTAAGCTTATAGTTAGAGTGGCTCATGTTACCCTGAGCTATCCCTGTAGTTGTGCTTCCCTAGGCTTAGGCTGCTGGAGGACATCAGGGTCTATTTTTTTCACTCTGCTGAGTTCTCCTACTGTTCTCCAATTTGCATTGTTTGTTGTTATTTAAACTTTAAACCTTTTGTTCTTTGTCTTTTTTCTCTTCATAGTAGGTACACCTGGTCTGGCGTTCTGTTAGCTGTGACACCATCCAGAGGCGGCAGATCATAGTCTGTTGGAAACAACCATAAAAAATTAAATTTAAAAAGTATAAATTGAAAGCTTTTATTATTTCCTCACAAGACTTGATGTTACACTATATAACTTCTTAGTGTTTTAATCTAAAATCTGCTGAAGAATATATGAAATATACACATTTCTTTCACAATAAATAGCAACAATTTTGTAGTATTTTACAGCATTTAAGTAAATATAGGTTACATATATTGTTTTTATTAGCAAATGTTTCATTTATTTATCTGGCTTATGGTGTTCGCAAGTCAACCAATCTCGATGTAATTTAAAATATCCAGCTGGTTTCATCTTGCTTTAGAATATTGCTTTAGAACATTGTATTCTCATGAATAATTAAATTATCAAAGGATTACACTAAAATAAAATAATTGGGCAGTTAAGTAATATCCACAGGGTCTATTCACTTCTGTTGTATATAATACTGAGTTGTACGTGGTGAACTTTAAGGAGAATAAATACAAGAATAAGGACTCTCCTTTATACTGTGAAGTCTGTTTCTTCACATGGATTTTGGTTAATGGCGAACGCCTGTGCGTGTTCTTGTTCTCTCAAGTGTTAATATGAAAATAAAATATTTGCCTAGATACAGGCTTGATGAATTCAAAAAGTCAATCTTGTCCTCCAAGCAACCTAAATCCTCACATTCCTTCCTTCTTTCACATGAACACAGTGCATCTAAATCCCTATATGTGTAACAAAATAGACCCTTTAGGGACTTAACACAGTAATGCACTGTAAGCTAAGAGTATTATGTTATCTTAGTCTTGTGTAAATTATTTTTGTGCACAGCAAAAAATAAAACATAAATTCAGTGTCAGTGATTGTTTTTGCAGCCCTAAAGTCTCCCTCCAATCACTGACTGAGTGTTCAGCAGTAATACTATGTTCCTTATCTGCCATGAGTTGACGATACTGGAAATGGTACAGTGAATTAGCCTGGTTTCTACTCTCCAGTGGTACAAAGCCTGTGCCGTAATTGGAGCTCTAGTTATGATAACTAAAGCAACTCAGTCACCGTGCCTTTTATCTATACAGCAAATTTATGTACAATTTATTTCACAAAGCCTAACTTTACTGCAGATGGTTCATTCTAAATATTACTGAAATAGGCAATTGAAGACATTGTGGCACAGCTTGATGGCATACTGGTTATCCCAAAGCCTGTTTTGAACATGACAAAGGCCAAAACAGAAAGTGAATTTAATAATGGAGAACAAAAGGAGATCCGTGGGTGAAACTTCCTGTTGCCTATTTCCAAAAGAACATAGTCTAAAATTTAGCAAATGTTGACTGTAGTATTGACATTTGGGGCCAATTTATATTTATATCTGACAGAGATGACTGACCGAGCCCTCATCTCTACTGATCTTTGCCTGTAACATTAAGGCATAAAATAGCTTTATCCTATTACAATGTTCCAACTGTTTGAACTTTTACCACACTTAAATAGCTGAATTTGTGGCAAAAAAATATGCATTCTCTATGTTTCAAAGTCATTTCACGAGTGGTACTCTCCGAATACAGAAATATTAGTTGTGGCTGCCATGATAAAAATCATTGTTTTTAGCAGCATATATTGTGCGTTTAATGCAGCTACTACTAGGTATGTAGAAATCCCTCTCCTCAGCTACGCCCTCCTCTTGGGGAACATTGATGATTCCTTATCAAGCCATGAGACATAATTTATCCAGCACGTCCGGGGTCCACCCCAAGGTCTACTCCCAGTGGGACATGCTTAAAGTAACTCCCATAGGAGAGATTCAGAAAGCATTCCTACCATATGCCCAAACCACCTGAACTGGCTTCTTTAAATTCAGAGGAGCAGCAACTTCACTCTGAACTATTCCCAAATGGTTTAACTTTTTACCCTCTCTTCAAGCGTGAGCCTATCTACTTTTTTAGGAAGGCTCGTTTTGACCTCATCTTCTTTTCTTTCCCCTCTTGGCACATGGTTCACAACCATTAGTGAAAATTGGAGTTTAAATCAGTGCGGTGTTCACATTATTGCAGTAACTTCCACACCCTGCCACTCAGTTCTCTGCTCCGATCTGCCCAACTTGTAACAAAAATACCCATGGGTATGTCAGACCAAAAATGATTTGCACTGAATATAGGGTCCCCTCAGTACAGCGGTAAACACTGTAGACCATGGAGTCTCATGTAGTACACTCCCACAAGCTTTTCTACAGACATTTTTGTTCTTCTACTTCTATGTATATTTACACACACTATAAAAATAAATAACTTTTTTTATTATCTACATTAACCTTTCCTATTTTAGGTTAGTTAGGATTACCCAAATAATTTTTATCTCCAAAATACCAGAACAATAAAAGGAAGAATATTCTTAGAATGCTTAGAGCTTTCTTGAAATTCAGAAGTTTACATTTTTTATTGAATGACTTGGGTATTCTTCCACAAGCTACTTGCAATAGTTTACTAGAATTATGGCCCATCCAATCTCATAGAGCAGGTGTACTTGAATCAAGAATGAAAGCCATTTTTTCTGTACGCCTGAAGTCAGAGCTATCCTTATTGTGAATGTGCGTTTGCAAGACCGCAGAAGACAGAAGCTTTACCTTCCTGGTAGACGTTTTCAGATGTTTTTTTTTCTTTCAAAATTTGAACATGATGTTCTTTCCTGATAATGAAGTCATTTAGTGAGGTGCACCTGTCCCTCTTGCAGCTTTTCTTTGTTTACTCATTGCACACATGCGCAGTATTGTACCTTCAGTCACAGTCTTTTTTTGGTAAATATACACAAAAGTGCTTTCATTTACAAATGCAGCAAAAACAAAATGTAAAACACAGAAATAAAATATGATAAGCCAACAAGGTGCGATAATTTAATCGGAACAACTTTGTATGCAACCAGAGTGAGCTACTGGCATAGAGATTCATAAAGTCAAGAACTTGGCTAGGTCCCTTTTGTCATAGTGCAGCCTTGCTGACTGCACCCTGAGCATTTCCTGGCTCCTTCTTCCTCAGTGCTGCCCTGATTAAGCACACCTGTCAAGCTCTAATTAACTATGGACTGGCTCCACCTGCTCACCTGGCTATAAGACTCACCTCAGTTTGTTCCTCGTCGCCGGCTCGTCTTCAGTCAATACTAACACCAAGCCTGTCAAGTCCTGTTCGCTTCTGCCTTCACCTCGTCTGCCAAGTTAAGTACCCGTTATGCTGCGCTGCTGGATCTCTGCTCCTTAGTCTTTGTGGTTCTCTCGTCTGCAGTCCTGGTTCGGCAGCAGCCAACGCCTCTGGATTTCTCTCTGTTGCCCTGTGGGTTTTTCTGCAGCATCTGAGTCCAAGGAACTCTGTTGAAGCTCAGTTGGGATAAACTGTTGCCCCTGCGTCCAAAGAACTCTCTTTATGCTGCACCACAGGGTTTTCAGCAGTCCAACTCCAGATCCTGTCTGTCATCTCTGGTCCGTTCCAGTCAGCCAGCTCCTGCACTCTTCCCTCTCCGTCTGGTAACCGTCTCTGGTTTTTGTCATCCACAATCCACTACTTGCAATAAACTCTCAAAACCAGCTCTGTGTCTGTCCGGGTTCATCTAAGACAAACCATGACACCTTTAATATGCGATTTCTTAGCCACTAAGGAGAAGTGCAAGAGGATGATAAATCACGCAATAGACATCTGAAAACTTTTTCCCTCTGACTTCTGAGATTATGCTTATGCCTCCCCACTCTACCGTCCATGCAAAGTTAATAAGGTTTTATCCAGTTAGTTCTTTGCAAGGTGCAGGTATGAGTCAATTATTTGTATAGATCAAAATTAGATTAAACTTTTTTTAGTTAATTAACTGATTTGGATTCAGTTTGAACTCATATCTTAAGAGAAATATGTGCATTATGATTTGTATGATTTTTTTTTACCTCTGAAGGTAAAATTTAGATGACCCTCATGATGTTCACCCTGGAGCTAGGTAGGATGGGATTTTATGGGGCTGCATGGGATATTCTAAGCATTTACATTAGAATACGGGGACGTGATGAGATTGTTCAGTAAATTTGAAGGTATACCAATGAACTACTGTCTGTCAGTGGTGTATAGAAAGTCTCTTATACTAGTGACAGAATATTTTGGAGGAAGCTTGATTTTTGAGGTGGGCTTTTTCATCGTTGTGATTTCAAACAAGCGGGAGACTGACTATTCCTCGAGCTAGAGCTGACTCAGATTCTCTAACCCCTGCGCCCCAAATCAAACAGCAGTGCTATCTGCCAGAGGATACAATCAAAGAAACAGATCAAAGTTATCTCTCTGAGGCCAATATGCTCAAATGCATGCGTGCAATATGGGCCCGTGTGTTCACACAAACGCTGTCATCAAATCACTCACTAATTGCACATAAATACCCTTAGCCTGACTCATAACAAAAAGCAATTAGGCCTTTATCACTCATGTGAATCTAGTAGAAATGTATTCTATGCAGCTGTGAAGCTTTAAGAAGGCTGACCATGCCCTAACGTGTGCAACCTGATTTTCAGACCTAGAGGAGGGAGGATCAGTGAGCTTCCTGCCCACCAAAATGTCAGTACCTTCTCTCCTCCTTTTTGTCTTCTATTTCAGCGCCTCATTTACACCACAACCTTCCGGCTCCTATTAGTGGTGTAGCCATGTGTGACATCAGTTGGCATATATTCCAATGCCTGGGACTGAATCCAGAACTAATGCTCATTTCACCCCTGAATATGGGGTCTGCGTCTGCACACGTGTGTGTGTGTATGTAAGTGTGTGTATGTAAGTGTGTGTGGGGGAGTGGGTCGCATAAAAAGGTGTCTGGTTTGGTTACTTGCTCAGCATGATTATATTCTCATGTTGCATGTAATCTCTGATAATAAAGTTGTTGTGGGAATTTGAACGTGTGTTGGAGTAATAACACGTCTATCTCTCAGGCTAGCACAGTGTGTCTGTATGAACTGAGGGTTCCCATTTTCCCCACATCTGCTTTACACAACACTACTGGCATGCCTAACATAGATACATATTAATGAAAACATTAAGTCACTTATTCACAATCTAATTTACATTGCAGAGCAGAGAGATCAAAAATCAAATGGATTTCAAAGCATTTTACAAGATTTGCAAATTAGATGAGACAAGCTGTTTATTTTTTAAGCATGCAGTGGCTTCTGCCCCTAAACTTCATTTTAATCTCGATTCCTTCATTAGGCAAATTTGACAGGGGCTGCTTCTACCCTAATGCAATTTGCTAAACACGTCTATGAAAAATTGAAAAGTTTGCATGTGAGCACATGCATTAAATATTGCCTTTAAACAAATCAACAAATTCGTAAGCACGGAAGCACTTGGGCACACCAACAATACGCGCCCCTCATTTTAATCTTCTTCTTGGCCAAGACTTTATGCCTCAGAGATGTTGTCAGCTTTGGACCAAAAGCCACTGTCGTTCAAAGCAGTGAATATATCGCTGGCTTCTGCAGATCTTGCCAATAAAGAACTTGCTGGTTTAGAAAAAAAGCCTTCCAGGAAAGTCTGGAAAGTGACCAACACCAGGTTGGTCCGACATCAAGGATGGAGCACCTCAAGGGAAGACTGGCATGATTCCATAAGTCTGGCAGTCTCAGTTATTGTGCTAGAATAGAAGGGGCAAAAAAGAAAGATACAGATCAAAAGACAGAAAACGGTTTTAAGAGAGAAGTGTAGAAGAGGCTCTGGAACAGAAATCACAAAAGAGAGAACCTTAAATCAAACAAAGCCAGGTGAGGTAACAAGCTGCACCATCTGAGGTCAAACACAACTGTACAGATTCTACAATACAGAAGATATATCTGGTAAGTGTAGAGAATATGTGGCATTGTGGCAGAGGATCTGTCCACCTTGACAGTTTCACCCAAGGAACAAACAATACACTGATCTGATGGCTGCCAACAAGTCTTGCCAGAGAGGAACTCAAATGGACCAGCAAACAAAAAGTAAAAATCCCAAGCTGAAAGAGGCAGGATGTTAGATGGTCTCATCGAATACCCGCGGTGGTTCTTCGGGGTCGTGCTGTGAGAAGATCCAACACAGCGACTGTCTCTAAAGGGGAAATAGATCAAACCCTCCGAGCACTGCTTCCCTCTGAGGAATAAGACATCAGCCAAGCATCCCAGAAGAAAGCGAAAAAGGCTGTAATAAAGGCTTGACTACCATCTGCCTGATGAAATGCACGAACAGAAACATGACAGAAAATCCAGAATTTCTCGCAAAAGTTCAGCCAGTTGATATTAGAAGGCAAGAGGGATAAGTGCAAGGGAAGCGGGAGCATGTGGCAGAGCGAAGAAGGACAGAGTGAAGATTTGTATGCAACAGGAGGCACCTGTAGGAGGAGTATGTCTGGCCTGTCTGACGCTCAGTGATTCTCAGTGGGTAGGCAGCAGAAGCTCCCTCAGTCGGGGGAAGAGACTTATGAGTTTTATTGATCACAGTCTGGTGTGTATTGGTCGATGGGGAGAGAGAACTCATTAGAAATAAAAAAAAAAAGAAGCGAAGAAATAAGCTCCATGGGAACATATTTTATATCTCAAAGAATATATGTCCTTTAATCAAGTCGGTGGACATAAAGACAAATCCACCAAAATCCGATTATGACATCATTGAATGTCACAGGTGCTAGATGATCATCTCACTTCCACATGACTGAAAAAAAGAGGGAAGAAAAGACGTGCGCACACTCTGCTGCACACAACACATGATGATGACATGGCTTTCCACCGGACCCACTGGAGCATGAAGGCATTATTACACGTCTATGCTGTGAGGGTCAATCTGTGGAGCCTTTGTTTTGCATTTGCGCCACACTGTTCAAATCACACCACGGACAGGCCGCGCTTCATTGTGTATTTTTGCAAACCAGCGTTAAGCGAACTGTGTGGAAACTGAACATGAACGTGAAGCCGCCTCGTGCTGAACAGCGCTGAAAGGTTTTATAAAGTGAGCAGTGAATTGGGAGTTTGAAAGAAATGGCATTGAGAAAAGGTCTGCACTCTGGGGCCAGTTGTTGAAGAGATTTGTTTTTCCCTTTTTTTTTCCATTTTCTTTCTTTTTCAGTAGATGTTGGCAAATGCTGTGACCCAGAAAACAGATGTATGTGACTGCAAAGACAAGGTTTGAAGCCATTGAGGTTATTGTAGCCAGCGAAGCTGCTACAGAAAAACCATGAATTTTCATTTATTCGCCAGCAGACTGTAAGTGTGTGATGCAGGTCATTTGGGCAGCCCGTGGCTTGCCTTGCTGCATGCTCATCAACTCCGTGGCAAAGTTCAAAATGACAAACTTCCCAATCAATTTACCTGTCTGCTAGAGCTTTACCAACCAGTTGCTGTTTTTCTTTAACACTGCTGGGGGACTAAACCTTATATATATATATATATATATATATATATATATATATATATATATATATATATATATATTGTCATGGTTTAGTTTTGGTCTGGCTTTTTTCCCTGTTATTTTTCAGTTTCTCCTCCTCTCACTCAGCTCACCCTCCACTCCTCAGCAATCAGTCACACCTGTTAGGCACTAATTAGTCTGAATTCACTCCACCTGCCAGCCTCCCTACATAAGCCTCCCTCAGTCTTCTCTTCCCCGCCGGCTCGCCTTCAGTCTTTATCAACACCACGCCTGTCTAGTCTCCACTCACTACACGTCTGTCAGCCTGGTTTGGTCCCTGTTTTGTTGCTGGATTTCCTGCCTCCTCTGTGCCTCAAGCAAAGCCTCTGCTAGCTGCTGGGTTTTCTACAGCCCCTGGATCTCAAGAACTGTCCCTGCTGCCCTGCTGGATTTACTGCAGCCCCTGTGCTCCAGGTTTGCTCTCTGCTCTGTCACTGGATTGCCTGCTACCCTGTGCTCCAGCAGTCCTACACCCCAAGAACTGTCTCGCTCTGCACCTCCTGTCTGACAGCAGCCCAGCATCTCCATGAGCTCTCTCCAGTTTTCTTCCAGTCAGCCTGCTCCTGCACCCATCATCTCCAGTCCGGTTACTAACTCTGGTCATCATCATCCAACTCATTACTTTCAATAAACTGCAATAGAACAAACTCTGTGTGTGCGTGCTCTGTCCGGGTTCACGTAGACAAATCATGACATATATAAATAAACATTTTTGAACATGCCATCACACAGAAAGACTTCAACGATAATCTGTTGTGTATTTATTTGAGATTATTCCTTCTAGTGTTTCAGGGAATGACTAAGCAGGCATGATGCCATATCTATGTCACCTTAGCACATTGCTGCCTGCATGCAAAATGAATTGTTGTGTTGAGCTGTTAAGTTATTTAGAAACATAATTATGAAAAATAAAATTACGGGTTGATTTTTTTAACAGCAAAACTGCCAAAGCAAACGGTGAGGAGGAACAAAGAGCTAGGGATTAAATGTCAAAATGTAGTTTCAAGTCAGAGGAGTATAAACATCTGGAAAAATGTTTACATGCACAAAATGTCATGATCGGATTGAAAGGTATTCAGATTAAAAGACAAAAAATTCATCAGATTGTACTGTTTATATGGGCACACAGTCAATTGATCCAATCATAATGTGCGTGTATATGCACCTGGCTTTATAGAACAGAACCACTCTGACATGCGCTGTTATCAAATTCCCCTTGAAAAACACAGAAGCAAAACAACTTCCGGCTTTGCTGAACAATAAAAAATATGGTAAACAAAGCAGTAGCGTACAAGTTCATTTGTCTTCCAAGCGCTCAGGGTGGACTTGCACCAGGTTCCAATTACAGTTGAAATGTTGCTGAAAAAATTATTTTGAGCTCTTTTAATGTTTCGAATAGAAAGGTTGTGTCGGGAGCCCCGACACTTTTGCTTCCCGACGTACAGGGGTTGGACAAAAAAACTGAAACACCTGGTTTTAGACCACAATAATTTATTAGTATGGTGTAGGGCCTCCTTTTGCGGCCAATACAGCGTCAATTCGTCTTGGGAATGACATATACAAGTCCTGCACAGTGGTCAGAGGAATTCTAAGCCATTCTTCTTGCAGGATAGTGGCCAGGTCACGACGTGATGCTGGTGGTGGAGGGAAACGTTTCCTGACTCGCTCCTCCAAAACACCCCAAAGTGGCTCAATAATATTTAGATCTGGTGACTGTGCAGGCCATGGGAGATGTTCAACTTCACTTTCATGTTCATCAAACCAATCTTTCACCAGTCTTGCTGTGTGTATTGGTGCATTGTCATCATGATACACGGCACCTCCTTCAGGATACAATGTTTGAACCATTGGATGCACATGGTCCTCCAGAAAGGTTCGGTAGTCCTTGGCAGTGACGCGCCCATCTAGCACAAGTATGGGGCCAAGGGAATGCCATGATATGGCAGCCCAAACCATCACTGATCCACTCCCATGCTTCACTCTGGGCATGCAACAGTCTGGGTGGTACGCTTCTTTGGGGCTTCTCCACACCGTAACTCTCCCGGATGTGGGGAAAACAGTAAAGGTGGACTCATCAGAGAACAATACATGTTTCAAATTGTCCACAGCCCAAGATTTGCGCTCCTTGCACCATTGAAACCGACGTTTGGCATTGGCACGAGTGACCAAAGGTTTGGCTATAGCAGCCCGGCCGTGGATATTGACCCTGTGGAGCTCCTGACAGACAGTTTTGGTGGAAACAGGAGAGTTGAGGTGCACATTTAATTCTGCCATGATTTGGGGAGCCGTGGTTTTATGTTTTTTGGAAACAATCCGGGTTAGCACCCGAACATCCCTTTCAGACAGCTTCCTCTTGCGTCCACAGTTGATCCTGTTGGATGTGGTTCGTCCTTCTTGGTGGTATGCTGACATTACCCTGGATACCGTGGCTCTTGATACATCACAAAGACTTGCTGTCTTGGTCACAGATGCGCCAGCAAGACGTGCACCAACAATTTGTCCTCTTTTGAACTCTGTTATGTCACCCATAATGTTGTGTGCATTGCAATATTTTGAGCAAAACTGTGCTCTTACCTTGCTAATTGGACCTTCACACTCTGCTCTTATTGGTTCAATGTGCAATTAATGAAGATTGGCCACCAGGCGGGTCCAATTTAGCCATGAAACCTCTCACACTAAAATGAGAGGTGTTTCAGTTTCATTGTCCAACCCCTGTATTTCCACGTTGTTGAGTGGGTCACACTCGGGTCAGTATGCCAATATTAGAAATAACTTGATCCTGAAAAGCGTTTATACGCACGTTGATTGGATTATCAATTGGCATAAGGCACCCCTCTCATTAGGAATACAATTTGATCCAGATTGAGTTTAATCTGATCACAGTATTCCAATTGGCTTGTTTACGCGACACATTTTATTCCAATTGGCCCTTTATTCCAATTAATTTTGTCCACGTAAACGTAGCTACTACTGATGCTCTTTACTGGAAGGATCGGAACAGCCTTTACCTGCTGAGGAAGCTAAGGTCTTTTGGGGTTTAGGGGGCACTCCTGAAGACCTCTTTTGACTGTGGTAGCATCATCCATCTTCCATGGTATAGTTTGTTGGAGCAGTACCTTATCTGCCGCTGAAAGAAAGAGGTTTGATAAGCTCATCAGGAAGGCCAACGGTGTCCTAGAATGCCCCCTACAATCCAGTGCAGGTGGTGGGAGACAGGACTTGAGCAAAAATAACATCAGTGTTGGACAGTCGTTCTGCAAACAAAGCAAACTCTTTGCAACCAAATTCAATTTAAATTGTACCACATTTCAATGTGATTCGGATTATATGTTGAGCTCTTTAGGGAGTAAGGCCCCACATCTCAGAAAGACTACCTGTATTTTTTTGTAGAAAATTTTGAAACAGGACTATGTAACATTGCCTTGTCTTATCTATATAAGATATATGCAAATTCAATGAATGAGCAATTAGAAATAATCTGTCCAGGAAACACTGAAAAACTAGTCCATGCATTTGTTACTTCAAGGCTGGACTATTGTAATTCTTTACTATTAGGAAGTCCACAAAATACAGTTGAAAGTCTTCAGCTGATCCAAAATGCTGCAGCAAGAGTCCTGATGAAAATTAACAAGAGAGATCATATTTCTCCAATTTTTGCTTCCTATCAAATCAAGAATATAATTTAAAATTCTCCTCACATATATAAAGCCCTTATTAATCAAGCTCAATCATATATCAGAGCTCTGATTACCCCGTATGTTCCTAACAGAGCACTTCGCTCTCAGACTGCAGGTCTGCTGGTGGTTCCTAGAGTCTCTAAAAGTAGAATGGGAGGCAGATCCTTTAGTTATCAGGCTCCTCTTCTGTGGAACCAACTCCCAGTTTTAGTCTGTGATGCCAACGCCCTGTCTACTTTCAAGACTAGGCTTAAAACGTTCCTTTTTGACAAAGCTTATAGTTAGAGTGGCTCATGTTACCCTGAGCTATCACTGTAGTTATGCTGCTATAAGCTTGGGCTGCTGGAGGACATCAAGATATATTTCTCTCACTCTGCTGAGTCCTCCTACTGTTTGTTGTTATCTCAACTTTTAACTTAATGTTCTATCTGCCTTTTTTTCTCTTCATAGTAGGTACATCTGGCTTTGTATTTTGTTTAGCTGTGACACCATCCAGAGGGACAGATCATCTGCCATTACCCTTCAACGTAGAAAGTATTCCTGGACCAGTGCTTTTTTTATGTCTCTGCTCTGTCTTCTGAAACCCCCAGACAATCGTGGCAGATGGCCATTCACACTGGATCTGGTTCTGCTGGAGGTTTCTTCCTGTTAAAGGGGAGTTTTAGTCTCCACTGTCGCTTCATGCATGCTCAGTATGAGGGATTGCTGCAAAGCAATGCAGACAACTATCCACTGTGGCTCTATGTTCTTTCAGGAAGAGTGAATGCTGCTTGTCAAGACTTGATACAATATGTTGGGTTTCATTAGATATGAAACTTTAGACCAATTTGTCTGGATGATTTGACTGAATTTGTCCTTTTAAAGTGTCTTGAGATGACATGTTGTGAATTGGTGCTATATGAACAAAACTGAATTGAATTGAATACTAAATGATTATTAAAAACGAACAAGATGTGTTATATAGGTTTTATATTGACATAATTTTAAACTGGCCAAAATACAGTTTTTTTTTCTTAACAAGACCTGAGACCAGTATTCTTAAGAAATTGGCAAGAACATTGCTGCATTGTCGAAAACTCTTGTTTTTGTAAAATTACAGATATGACACAGAAGTGTTTAGAAAAACATGAAAAAAAAGATGACACATTTTTAGATTATAAAATAACATGACAGCTTTTGGTAATTTGTTGCTCCTGCTCTGACATTTGCTTCAGTTTAAATTCTGGTCTTTGTGCTGTTTCTTGGGGAGATAGCTCAATGTATGCATGTTTTCACAACAAATGTCTCAGGCATTTATTTTCACATAACTTGCCTGAAAAATAGCTTAATCTTGATATACGATCTTTTATATTCACCAAAAAAGATCATAATTGTTTATGGCCACGTGTGCATTTAATGCAGCAGTTCTTTACGTGACGTGTGACCCCTTTTAACCGGCAGCTATGGCAAAGTCTTTGTATTTTTCAGTCAGTAATCCTTTTTTGTTTCACTCAAACTGCACATAACGAAATTTTAATCATCCCCTTAGTGCCCAAAGCAGATTAGTGATTCATCACTAAAAATCACTTTCATCCAGTCATCCACACTTTTTACCTGTTTCGTTTCAACCCTCTCCAACCTTGTTTTCTTCTGTTTAGGAGTTAATGAAGGTTTATGTTTGGCTTTTCTGTTTTGTATATCCCATTTCCTTTTGTCAATTTCCTGTAATTCAGCAACAGACATTGAGTTCTGTTTTCACCCTATTTAGTGTTTTATTTATTTTTTTATCTATGTTTTGGTGCATTTTGGATTTTTCAGGCATACGGTGCTAAAGGGGTTGCGGTCAGAACACCTTCATCTACAACCAAAATGGGATTATTTTTTTTGTGTCCAAAACACTGCCTGAGGGAAAACTAGCTCTATACATCACTGGAAACACCATCCCTACATAGAAACATGGTCAAGGGTGTATCATGTGAAGAGGCCTTTCTTCACTAGGTGCATGATAGATGCTTAGAGTTGATATGAATATTAATTTATCAAAACGCAAGACAATTCTACAAGACAAATCATTTAGAGCCTGCAAGAAAAAAGGTGTATTTTGCAGCAGGACAATGACCCCTAAACATACTACAAGAGCTAAAATTTAAAACAAGTCAATAATATTACAAAATCAGATTTCAAAGGGATGTTCAGGTTGAAGTGACAACTTCTCATTGATGGATACCTCTAAGCTCCTGACAAATGTGTTTGTGACAGCAAAGCTGGCTCTGCTCCCCGAAGCCATCAATGTTCCTTGGCACGCTTAATGAGAGACTGTGCTGTTTGAGCATGAAGCTTCAGGACCGTGGCAGACCAGGACCAACGCCAAAATGACAGACAAGACAGAAGCACAACTCAGAAATAACTCACCTTGTCTTCCAAGTGCCATGACTCTTTCCAAAACAAATGGACAGATTCAGACAGGTGATAAAATAGATGGTAGATCTATGTAAAGCTTCTGACTAAGGTGGCAGACCACCACATTCAATTAGAAAACCTTCGGTGTAAAGTAACACTGATTATAGCCACCCTTTTAAATAATAAGTAGCAGAAAATAAGATTTATCTTTATTTGTAATTGGAACATACGTTCCAATTAAATTTCTACGCTGCATTTTAACCATCCCTTTTTTGAGGGAGCAGTTGGCTGCCACCGTGAGGCAGTTGGGAGCTAAGGCCAGAGTGGCCGTCTGTGGTATTCAAACTGGGGAACTTGCAGCCTGTCCAGCATGCAAGCACCATCCTCTAACCACTAATCCACCACCCGGCCAATGTACAATTTTCAAAGTACAACAAAAATGGTGGTGAGGGCGCACTTTATGAAGTCAGTTCAAAATCTGCAGAAAACCTTGAAGACTGTAGCATTTAGTTTAACTTATTTTCATTTCAATCGTATCAGCTGCTATACCAGGATATAAATCTGCATGCAGAGGAGATCACTCAGAGTAACTTTGCTTGGATTGCAGAGATTTTTTTCTCCTAAGGGGGAAAATTGACTCAAACCATGCCAACAAATTGTATAACTGAACCTGCAGATGGCTTCTCTGAAGAGGTGAAGGGTTTTGGAGCTTTATTACAGCTCTGTGGTCTGGTTAAGGATGAGATTGTTAGGATAAAGATTTGACTCTTGTTTATCAGTAACCTTGATGTACAAGCACAATTTGTTTGATAAAGAAACAATGTCTAGTGGCTCCCAGTGGTGGCAAGGTTTTTGCAGGTAAGATCTTTTCTAGCAACTAATTCAGCTGCTAGGAGAACGATAACGTTTGGCGGCTACTCCATGGTGAAATTTTAAGTAAGGAACCTACAAGGTAATTTGTGAAAACTATAATGTTTTTTGTAAGAGATTGTTGATGATATAACAAAGGATTTGTTGCTTAACCATGAAACCAAAAACAGCTAAAAAAGCTGCAGCATTATTTCTGGTACCTTTGTGTATCAAGGTTTTACCAAGTACCTGCCAATCGATAACTTCAAATTCATGTACTTTTTCTTTTACTTTGAACAAAAAGGAATCATGTCATTATCAAATCATTTAATTGGGGTTGTGGGGATGGGTATTCTCTTAAAATTACTCATATTTCATATGGATTAGCTGTTTGATCATGTTATTAGTTTTATTGCGTGTCTTGTGGTTAAATGTCTGTTTTTGGAAAGCACTTTTTGTTACATCTGGTTATATAAAAAGTGTTCCATAAATCAGATTAGATTTTTTTAATTTATGGTTAAAAAGTTAATAGGAAATCAAGCAAATCACCCAAAGCCAGTGAGCTGATGAGACAAAAAACATCTCTTTTTCCATTCAAGAGACAAAACGCAGCAACACAGCATCTCAGCAGCAGCATCATGCTCTTGAGAAGCATCACGGTTGCAGACCTTTCTAGGCTTGAAACGGTAGAAGGAAAAATAAATGCAGAAAAATATTGCCAACTCCAGGAGGATAGTCTGATTCAGTTTATCGGAGAACTATGACTGGGAGGAGAATTATTAACCAGCAATACAAAAGCCCAAATCATACAGCAAAGCTACACAGAAATGGTTCAAAGACAACAAGGTGAATGTTGTGGAGTGGCCAAATCAAAGCCCAGATCTCAATCCAATTGAGAGTTCATGGCTGGATTTGAAAAGACCTGTTCGGCCTCTGTCCCTGAGCAACCTGACAGAGCTTCGGCTGTTTTATGAGGAAGGATGGAAAAAAGAAAAAGAAACATTGACTATCAAGATGTGCCAGTCTGATTGAGACACAGCCAGACTCAGTGCTGTGAATGCAGGAGAAGGTGCATCTACTAAATGTTAACCTGAAGGTTAGTTGTAAAAAAAATAAAATGAAATAAAAATATCAGATTGATATTAAAGCGTTTTTGTGTTTTCTGCAAATTCATGTAAAAAAAAAACATATTATGGTTTCATTTAAAAATCAATAAAAGGGTTAAACATAAGGTGAACACTATTTACAGGCATTGCATGAATCACAAGGACAACCTTACACGTATTGTATCATTCCCGTGCACAATACTTTATAATGAGGCTTCCAGTTTCAGACAAAGTAGGTGGCTGGCTGACTGTGGATCAAACCCCATTCTAGTTTTCTGCTTAATCTTATAAGATTTATAGAACAGACGGTTTATTCCCAGGCATGATGTACGGCCTTCATATTTATCTGTGTACGCCCCCGTTTTCACCCAGGACCGCAGTTAGCTGAGGTGCAACACCTTTCCACTCATTAGGCTCACTAAACAGGATAATGATTCCCCCGAGAGCGCGTCTCCATCGCTCTGAATGCCCTGTCACTTCCCTGCAACACCGTCACCATGGTGATCAAAGCCAGATGTGCTCACTGCTGTTGCCACCAACAAAGCAACACTGTACAGAGAGTTTTACAGTTGTCACTCTGCTCTGTACCATAGCCCTTGGGGATTCAACTATGTGCTTCAGCTCTTGTACGCAACCCAAAGAAAGCTGTTTTTCTCACGGGCTGCCGCACAGTCTGTACTGGGATAGCGAATTTAAACAGGATGAAATTGACAGATGAAAGAGATTCATAATTCAGTGTCTTTGTATAGCTATAGAGCACTAGGGTGCTGTTCTATTTTTATGATCCACCTGACGTCTGAGAATAAGAGTACTAATTTTATGAGCAGAATTATTTCTGTTGAACGCTTTCCAAACATTTCTCAACTTTCATCAGTGGCATTAAAATTCCACACGTTGCAAATAACTTTTGCTATCCCCCCCCCACAACGTATAAATTACTGGGAGACCAATAAAGATCAGCCGCTGAACAACACAGAAAAAGCCACACCGAACCCTAATAATTTGTTGTGAATGAACAAGCAGAGCTTTCAGACCACAGGATGCCTTTCAGCTGTTGGACGGAATAAATTGGTACATTGGGAGAGATAGCGAGGTATTCAATAAGTCGTTGCGATATTTGCATGATTGCCAAGTACGTGCTATTTGAAAAGCAGCGAGGGATAAATTTTCCTGTCTTTTATCGTTTTAACAAAAAAAAAAAAGTGTCATCTAACATCAACGCATCTCTGTGCGACAGAACAACAAAGACAAACAACTGCACGAGGGCGCAAATTTATACTGGTGTAATGCAGCAGTGATCAAAGGAATACAGACAACAAACACAAAAACACCTGCAGTGACAGATGGAGGTAGCCCCGGCAAAGAAACAACAGGGCAACAGTGCACCGCAAGCAATGAAAGTAGAAAGAGATGAGGAAGGAATGATAAGGAAGGTGGGACGATTTTATTCCTGATTGGAGTGCTTGAACACTGCTTCTCACAGACACAAATGTTTTCTGAAAAGAGGGGTCCAATTTAATCAATAAACAGTAAGAAGCAGAGAGAGACCACCTTGTCCTCGTACAACACTTTTAGGACTTTGGTTCGTCCCCGTAACTGTCTCCTCCTGGATCTGAGCCCAGCAGCAAGGTGACTCAGTTTGAGCCGCACAGTGATGTGTCGAGCTCTACTACAAAGCAATGAGACATTCTTACGTGGCTTCAGAGTCAAGATCTGACAGAGAACAGTAAAAAATAAATAAATAAAACGGCAGCTCTTCAGTTTCAAGAGGCAAAAACAGGGAAAGCGCTTTCCAATGATGAAAACGGGTTCGCCCTTCCACTTTAATTTACTCTGTGGAGTGCAGAATTTTAGCAGCAGCTTGCAGATTTTGCCTCTGAAATCCAGAGCAATCACAACAATTTTTCAACCCAGACATCCAAAAAAGGAAAAGACTGTCTATCAATCACAATGATGGAAAGATCAGGGTTATGTCCTTGAACCGGTTCCCGGGTAATTTAAAAAATAAAAAGTAAAAAATAAAAAGTTCAGCACATAACTCTGCTAAAACTTCAAATTGGACTTTTTTTTTTAAAAATGCACATTCGAGAGAAAAAAGTAATCTTAGTCAGAAAAGCTGTCTACACAGGAATCGTAACTCTCACCTTTCAGTCACGTAATAAGGATTAATTGGGGTTTGTCACATGATTGAGCTCTCGAGTTAGAGCACCACAATGAGTGCAAGTGGGAGTGTTTCAGTAGAGCCATGCAAGTGTGTTTATGTGAAGGCCGGCCATTAGAAAAGAAAAAAAGTAATTCTGCGGATGATTTGACAGACATGGATTGATCCGTTCTGACAGTGCTCCGCTGTGAAGGTGGCAGTCTGTAAATCTACCAGCTGTTGACAAGGAAATCAGTCGTCTGTGTGCTGGCATCAAACGCACACAGGTTTTTTTTTTTTAAATGACTAAATGTCTGGATTACTCTAGTTTTTATGTTAATCTTTCCGACCTGAAAGATGTGTCACTTTGTTTATTTTCTACTGTGGGCCAAGTTTTCAGCTTAATGCTTAAGATGTATGTGCTCATATGTTTTATTATGTATCAAGCTATTATATTATTATTTTTCATATAATCATTTAAATAGATGTTAAAACATTGTACTGTACCCTTTTGACAGCCTGCAAGTAAAGTGGCTAAAATGGGTTATTTTATTTTTTTTGGCCCTTAGTTTCGAATATTTTTGTAAAAATTTTGTTTAATGATCTCAAATATTTATGTGACAAAATAGGAACAGAATAAATCTGTAAGTGGGCCCATTGTTTTTCACTGGCACATCGGAGTATCTTTTTGAAATGTGTCATGTAACAGACTGTAAATTGTTGTGTCCATTCTTCAGTAGCGTGAAATGTGGTACATGAAGCCAATTGGATCTGTGCTCTGTTATTAACAGCTTTGGTATGTTGGTGATGTGTTATTGTGAAAAAGAGGAACATTACTCTCAGCTGTCAGCAGACAAAAAGTTAGAAACTGTATTAACTCTTCACTGCTTTCCTTGTCAAAGAAACACATTACATTCATTACCTCCAAATCACGTGAACGACTGAGTGACATTTTTCTTTAAGTGCTTTTTTCTCTTCAATTTGTGAGTACAATGTCGAGCATGCTCTAAATGCTGTTTACCCATTGGTAGCCTGCACATTGAGACAAAATTACAGCCATCCATCAAAGCTTTCTTACATGCAGCCTACAAGAATTGCTGATCTGAGAGCTGCAGAGCTTTCCCTTTCAATTAGAATCAATTTCTTGTCTAAATTATGCAAATAGGAGGTATGCACATCCGTTTGTGTAGTGTAGTTGAGTTAGACGTGGAATACAGATGCTGAAAACACAGATAGAAAGTAACAAGACAGACAACAAGCCAGATTTCTTCTAATAAATCTGTAAGCACGGGAATTGTTTTTCCTGTATCCATCAATCTGGAAACTGTACATCAAACAAGTGATTTATCTTAGCTGTGATATTCGACAAGTCAACTAATAAGATAGGAAAACTGACTAAGGGAAAATATTAAGTTTGTTTGGAATGATGCTCTCCAGTAGGTGAGTTTTTTTTGGCATATAGTATGGATGCCACTGACAAATTACCCAAAATAAATCTTGTTTTCTTACAACAAACACTTGTTTGCATTTGATCCACAGTTTTTTGATCAATAATATTTGGGGAACTGGTTAATGAAATATCCCTTTTTGTTCAGACTATTCCTTAAAATATGCCGTATTACTTATTGGGCAGACTCATCTAACCCGGCCAGCCAGATATGATCATGTCGTGCAGAACCAGATCATAGCACTCTGGTTCTGCACATTATCAATCTGGGACTGCTCCATTTGAATCTGGTTGGGGAAAGGAGGGACATTCAGCAAAACTCTCTAAGCTGATTGGGCAAAGCGACACCTAGTGCCCGCCTACCAAAGGTTGGTTTTAGCCAATCACGGTGTCTAGCTAAAACGTTAAGCAGCAGCTGCTATGAGAAACCACAAGAAGGTGAGCTAGTCAAGGTGCTACTTGCTGTTCTACTATCAAAGAAGAAATCATGGGTTCTTAAAAAACAGATGTGATAGCAGCAGCTACATACGCATCCCCCTGTGCTGCCATGTTTATGTTGGTTCAACTCTGGGCTCGACTGCTCTTGCTTTCGTCGCATTGGTATGTCCCGCCTTAAACCTCCATACCGCAATGTAATTAGCCCGAACTGTTTTTGGTTTGGACACAAATGGTTGAAGCCGGAGCGGTACAAGATGGATTCTCGTGTGTTTGTGAACGCATAAATGTTCAGCGAGAACTCATCTTGCTGGCAAGGTTAAGACTCACCTGAATCCGTAAGCCTTTAGCTCATTTGCACTGTGGCGTCTGGTGTCTCATTTCCCTAATTTCCCTCATGGTGTCTCATAACCCCAATGAAATCAGTTTATGGTTT
Source organism: Fundulus diaphanus (assembly GCA_037039145.1). NCBI lineage: Eukaryota > Metazoa > Chordata > Actinopteri > Cyprinodontiformes > Fundulidae > Fundulus > Fundulus diaphanus. Next base: position 34,375,737 of record CM073122.1, read on the forward strand.
AGGCAGGGTTCTTGGCCATTCCAGGACAGGGGTACCGTGGTCGTTAAAGCAGGTATTTGTACTTTTGGTAGAGCTCAGTAGGCGTTGGACTTCACAAAACACATTAAACCAACACCAGCAGATGACTCTACAGAGCTTAATTTCCAAATGAAACACAAATGTACAACCATTTGTAAAGAGCACCACATTACTATAACTAATCAACTTTTTGACAATGCTGTGTTTGTATTTGTACTGGCAAAGACCTACAAATAACACATTGTAGCTCCTGTGGACTAAAATTAAAGTCCAAGCAGGCATTTCTACTTTAGCATTTGTTAGGGAAAAGCAACAAACCTGCTCCCACAGAAATTGATTAGAGTGAAAGCAAAGTCAAACTGCAGCTGGGAACGAGCTGACAAGTCTGACAACGGTTGCTGCAAACACTTAAGCAAATAAAAAACAGACAGGTGAGAGACGGTTCACAAAGAAAGGCCCAGGTGAAGCAAATTTCTTAAGGGAATTTCAAGTAGTTTTTTTTTTATTCAGTTCAGAGTGTAAAGTGAAAATGGTTTGCAGATAGGTCTGGTTAGTCTGAAAGACCCCATGAAACTCTGAGCAAGCTGTTCTGTGCAGACACAACTACATGAAGGTTTAATCAGAAACCTTTTCTGCTGTCTGAAAATGAAAATTGAGCGGCCCACATACTGACTCAGAAGCAAGTATTGTAGTCACTTTTATTTTCAAACATATGAGTGAATTTTATGCAAGTGTAATAAGGACAGCTGAATGTAACTATCCAGTTTACTAACGTAGGAGGTGGACCAACCATCCTTAGGCCACGGATTCACAACAAGGTTGTGCTGAGAAGCTGGGGGGACCTTTCTTTTGAAAACAAATGAAATGACAAACGACGACTAAAAATCGAGATGAGACATTGCTTGCACAAATCTACGCTTAAAAATCAACTTTGTTTGAGCTACAAACAGATTATAGATATATTCAATCTTTACAATGAGACCAGCAAGCAGATGCAGCGTTCTGGAAGAAACTTTGAAAATTGAAGTTTAGGTTTAGAAAAATCCCATATGGCAGATGAAAAATGGGTGTGTGCGTCTTAACACACAAGCAGCCAACATGTATGTACTCACCCTTACCAGAGGAATCGTACAAGCTTGCATTTTTGCACACCTCAGTCTAGAGGAGGTTTGGCGCGTTGATTTGGAATCAGAGGGAAACGAAAATATCCAGAAGGGCAAAGACAAAAAAGTTTGCCATTGTCAAAGGATAAGCTGATGTGCCGAGGTGATCAAACGTTGAATTTCAGGTTACCCTCCTATGCACAAGGTGCAAGTCTGAGTTTTATCTGCATGTCATGCAAAAACAAGATGCATTCTGACATGAAACAGGAATGAGCGATCAAGGTGGCTGTTTGATTTACCTTTGGAAGGAAAATACGGTGTCATTCAAAAAGGTAACATGCTTTCTGTCATAAAATGTCTATATTAGCTACTTGCCTAAACTTGCCCATTCCTACATCAGAACACTAATTAAAACGTTTTAAACAACTGGAAACGTGACAATCAAGGCTGTATGAGGGTCCAAGTTTATCTTGGCACAACACACAGTGAGGAGAGTAGGGGAGAATAAAAAAAAAGGGAAAAAAAAAATCTCCACCTAATATACAAAATAAAAAACATGCCACCTAATTATTGGGTGACGTGTCCTTTGATTTAATAGACTTCACATGCCAGCCAATATTTGAAAAGCACCTTGTGCCCACTGTGAGCCTGTTTCTCATCCAAAGGCACTTGAAACCTTTTCATAGAGTATATGACATCCTGGGGTCACCAGGTTTCCCTAAACGTGGAGGGTGCTATAAATCAAGACATGGCAGGACATTAATTGCACAGATATGGAACTTCAGCTAATAAGAAAATAGCAGCGATGCCACAATCAACGAAGAAAAAGATGCTTAGATGAACATGTAAATAATCCACAAGCTGGGCTTATTTATTCAGGGTTTATCATGCTGTTTAGTGAATAACCTTTACATGAACTACTTGCGTAAAATGACACCTAACCTACGACTACATGGTGCTGTTGCTTGTTTTAACTTAGCAAGGTCATCATAATTCCTGCAGTGCAAAAGCATAATCTTGGTATCGTGAAATTCCACGGTACATGCATATGAGCATTTATGCAGAGCAGAGTTCTCACTCGTTGGGAAAAGAACTCTGCTTTGTAGTTCCTACTATTCTGAAAAATTCCTAAGACGCGTTTTAACTCCATCTCCAATCAGAGGAGCCCAAATTGCAATCTGCTACACAACATGTTTTGCTCCACTTTATTAGGCCCGAAGATAAACCTCGTGGATAGAACACAGGCTTTTGAGTAATGAACGCTCCCTCAGCATAACAAGATCCTTCCCTCCTTATGCTCTCCTCGTCTCAGTTTGCTGCATGTACGAGTTTAGTCGGTCATTTTCCTGATGCGCTTTTAGAGAAAGACCATGTCTGCACAAATAAGGTTTAAAAATGTATTCCTTTCTGCATTCTGCCTGCATAATGAGGAATTAAAAAGCTTAATTCTTGGTTTGATGTCGACAGCAACGTTAAATGAACTGTTAGTGTAATATCACTTTGCAGTTCTGGGATTTGAGATGTTTGAAGGTACTGTCTGCATTGTTTGGACATATCTGTATGCTAGTAATTTATACCCTTAGCCAGCTGAAGTTTCTTAAAAAAAAAAAAAAAAAACACATTCACAAGATCTAGCCACTGATTTTCGAAGGTTTAGGCCGGAGGACAGTGAACATGGTTTCAAAAGCCTCAGCTCACGTTCATTTTGGATTTTGAGGCCAGTTTTGGATCATCGTCCTGTTGTCTGAGCCAGCCTCGTTTCAGCAACTCTACTGGCTCCAAGACAGTTGCATCCAGATTTTGATATTTAGCAGATTCCATTCTTGCCTCCATCTGTTCTTTGTTTGCAGCGCCATCGACTGACGCAACCCTGAGAACCACTTCTTCCAGTTGGGAAGGTGTTCTTTCACCAGATTCAGTGATTTATCTTTTCTCAAAACGTACGTTTTGAGATTGTGACAAGAGCTCATCAATACGTCTCTTCACATAGGTAAGAGGGAGTCTGTCGACTTTGTATTCATGACATGCAATGATTCTTTCTCAAGGCGGACCTTGAGGGACTATTCGCAATCTTTTTCTCCCTGTTACTAGCATATGGAGGTGTTGTTTTGCCTTTCTGCCCAACAGATGTCCAGATCTATCAGACTTCTCTCAGTCTGTTGGATCTCATCTCTACATCAGCTGTTACCCTTTACCGCTGCTTTTTAAATGATAACTGGAAAAGTGGAACATTTTTCAGGCTAGTATCACTTTAATATCTTTAAATAATCCCCCCATTGTTTGTGACATTAATTAACTTCACTTTGGGATCTCAGTCAGTTGCTGTAAGGATCGCAGGTTTGAGCTGAAACAAGGTGTGAGGAGAGCACTTGGGTTTGACTGACGTGCCTTAACAAGCTTAAGAGGCTAATGAAGTTTTGAGTGCTTTACTTTTGAGCATTAACGTTTAAACAAAGGGTCGCCGTAATGCCTCTTTGCTGTAGCGATGCTGTTTGCCATCCCCCGCCTCCATTTCCTAAATCAGCAAAATGTACAATTTGTCCAAGCATACCCCAACATTTGCATATAACTGTATATGACCTTTATGTGCAAAAAATATTGCCTGCAAAGTTATTGCAAATCTGGTGGCATCTGTGTAGCTGGTGCAAAGCTAATAACCCAAACAACTTGTAAATCAAAAGCATGTTCAGACATGTTAATTATCCGGTCCAGACGCCGCTGCACATCCTATGCCCCCACATGTCGAATCTTTTAAAGATTAAAACAATGTTTGGAAAGTAGAGGGAAAAAAAGAGCTCCTGCAAAACAAAAACAGAGGTTATACTCAGATGAAGTGGCAAAGGAAAAAAAAAGGAAAAAGTCTATCCTCTAAATCACATACTTAAGAGACGACTGTCAGACCGGTGTCCCAGCCTTACAGAGAAGTATAAAACCCCTCAGTTTGATTTTAAAGCGACGCGTGCTGCTGCCAGCTGAAGCTATATCAAGGCCTCTGGAGGAGTTTAGTTAGCAACTCCTCTGCTCTCCCCAAACGGCTGTTTGCCTCGCTGGGGAGATGTTTGTCTTTGGCTCTTCTCCAGATAAGGACAGTTGTGCCGCTCCCAGCACTGAATAGATCTGCCAGCTGCCAGGCTGAAGCAAGCAGACCTTGTCAGATAGTGGGTTAACTGGTCTGCGGCTTTCTCCTTCCCAACTGTTCAATCGTGTCTCTGCCCGGATTATACACGACTTCTGGGTTTAATCTTTTGTATATTCATGTTCCACTGATTTATGTTACGAAGGAGGCATATGTTCAGCGCTGCGCTGTTAAAACTCTTTTGTGATACAGCTGAGTTCACACAAGCTTTTAACAAGGTTTGAATCGGCGCCGAAACTGTTAGAGACAGTAATACTCCAAAGTTATAAAAAAAAAAAAAGATAAATTATCTTTCTTCAAAATCTTCTGCAGATGATTAAGAGGCTTTTCATAAAAATAAAAAAAACTCTAGGTTTGAGTTGCGAAAACCGAGCCGAGCGTGTGATCAATTAGGTACGAGAAGCAGAACATTTTCCAGGAAGCCGTGAAATGTGTGTTCCCTAAAAAGACAAAAAAAAAAAAAGGGCCCATGTACACCTTTTCAGTCAGATTTAGATTGTCCCACCTCAGGTGTCAGCATGGACCGAAATAGCTGCTGCTTTTACACAAACGCTGTCTGCAGAATGCATTTTCAATATACTCACACACCTGTCCCAGAACATATTATGATCAGACAGAGAAATGAGCATTGTGTGTGTGGTAAAGGCGATACGGAGATGATCAGTAACCCAGGGGAATTAAAAACAAAAGTTTCAAAACCAACAAAAGTATCACAGTGGAAGACAGACAGGTAACATATGATCTGGACTCACCGGAGCTGTGTTGATTGTCTCACACCATCCTCACCACAACCGTGATTGGAGCTCCACCAGCTGACTCGCGCCGCAAACTAGTGTTCAGCGGTTGTTAGGTCGCCTGCACTTGTTAACAGCTGGAAGGTGTTTTGATGCTTTCAAGCCCCCTAAGGGGTTTGGTCGGGTTCACCGGTGGGAGGATGTGGTTTGCGCTTACCCTCATAAACCTGATGCAGAGCAACATGGATGATGGTCATGAGCAACGCTAAAAATAGACACGCACAATCCCACATTCACAGAGGAGAACACGCACAAAAGGAGTCATGAAAGAGGAAAACTGCTTAGATTTTTATTGCAAAAACTTGAAGAATACAAATAAAGACACAAAAAGATGTTAACGGTGAGTGACGTTAGAGGGAATGTTAGCATGAAGATAAGCGGCATAGCCGACATATTTTGTTGCAAACTTACGTACTGCAGACAAATGTTTTGGAAATTCACAACACAAAGACAAAATAAATGTTGTTACAATGAAAGACAAACAACATACAGCAGGGTTCCTACACGATTCTTATTTTTACAAATTTCTGGACTTCTGAGTACAAAAACAGGAAGTATCGTTAAAACGCGGATTGTGAACTTTGCTGCTTTTATTTGGATGGCGAAACTCAAGCTAAAAATACCAGTTTTAGAGCTTGTTTTTAACCTGTTCCAAGAAACACGGGTTCTGTTCAACCAATTTTAAAGTTGTCTTCAGTCCACAAAAGTAGCAAAAGGTTTTACCTTTAGTATGGGTAAGCATTCAGTCAATAGATCAAAAATCCAGAATCCAGATGGGTAAAATCAAGGTGTGATGTGTCATAAGAAAGACAAAGCATTTGATTTAAATATAAATCAATTTAAAAACAAATGACTTTTAGATATTTGTGATTTTAGGAAGTGGAAGAAGGAAATAAAAAGTCTGGAAAATTAAATGTTTGAAGTGAATAATAAAAGTAAATACTGTTGTTTTCCAGACTTTTTAAGACCGTAGGAACCCCGATTTTAGTACCATTAAAGTATAATTATGGCTTAATTCTTTATGATTTACATTCATTTATACTTTTAGAAGTTCTTCAGAGCCAGTGCTTTTAATATGAAATGTATAAAATAAAAATAGAGAAAGAAAATACAAATCTTTTATATGAAAAAAAGAGCATTAAAAAGCTTTTATTACCAAATATAACTGATGCGGATATAGTCTTAAACTCCTAACATACAAAGGACAGTCTCTAATGTGCAATCAAAACTGTAAAATTGGTTAGGATAATATTAAAATCACTAATGTGAAGGTTTTCTGTAATGTTGAATACCGCTGCGACACAAAGAGCTGCTCAGCAATCTTGCATCTTTCAGCGCAATGCTAAAATTTTTTGATTAATATGCAGTAATCAATACCCCCATCAGGAAGATATTCTGCTAAATATTTTTGGGATTAATTCTGTTTTGATTGCTTTTGCGTCATCAAGCGTCGAACATTCTCGCTGCAGTGATGAGAAATGAATCTCACAACGCTCTGAGCCTGGCCAGGAGAGCCTCCACATCCGGCTCTCTGTTGGCGTCGGCATCAGACGGCTGGAAGGCGGGAGTCTCCGCTTCCATTTCCGCCTTTTTCGCAGCCGGCCTGACCGCCTCTCTCTCCGCAGCCCGCTCCCTGTCCGGCCCGCAGCCGTGACCCGGAGCGTTCTTGTACTTGCGGCCCACTTCAGAGCAGGCAGAAGCTTTGGCCCTGGCTACAGACGGATGGCCCTCGGACTCATTGCGCGCCTCCTTGGCAGGGGGAGCTTTCGCCGCTGCCGAGCCCGCGTTTACCATCGGCCGGGAGCGAGACCTTTGCAAAGGTGTCTTGTTGTTTTCTGTTGGAGAAAAAATAAATAAAACAAAGGCAGAGAGGTGAGAACAATGGTGAAGAAAGGAGGGAGAAGAGCGAGGAGGAGGAATTGTGACTGACTCGTTGATTTGAAAGGCAGCGAGGTTAATCAGATTACAGAATACAACACAAAGACAAGATGCAGACGAGTAACACGGCAAACAAAAAAGCATTAGAAAGCAACGAGCGAGCATGTTGACGTGTAAAATAAACGTTCATCCATACAGATGAATAGACATAAATGCAGTGCGGACACACTTTGATGAGGACAGATTTTCTGCAGCAGACTGTGGCGGGCAGCCAGCTTGCCACGCTGAAATGGATATGGCTGATCAACTGCAACAGAAACTCAATAACATCGTATGTTGGCCTTTTCTAATCTCCTATTCTCTTTCACATGTTGTTTTTTTTTTTTCCCCCTCACAAGTCGCCCCTGCACCGGGCTCCTCCTCCGTCGTTCCCGCCATAATCATCCATTCTCCTCCTGCAGCTTCTCCGCTCGCGCAGAAGTCCTTGCCGTCGTCCGTCATTCCTCAAGAACACGTTCCCAGGCAGACAGTGGAACAGAGCGACGCCCAGCTGCCAGACCCGCATTCTGAATTATAAGCCCTGCGAGTAGATCTTAGACTTCATCATCAGTATGTGCGCACTGGAAGAGGAGGCGAAATCCATATTCATGTGACCTTGAGTGTGAGACTGAGAGGAGCGGCGAGAGGAAAGGCGCCGGCGCATTTAAAGTTTCCCGAGCCTGAAATGTCTGGCAAACAGGAGTCAACACAGCAGAGCAGAACACAGCGACCCGCTCTGTCAGCCAATCGGTAATGAGTTTGGAGCGTGGCCAGTCAGTCATGACAGTGTGTTTTATGGGCCGCGCTGACGAATGACAAGGAACGTCCCTGAACACCACCTCTGACAAATAAATAAGGATAACGGGAGCAGAGCGGGGAAGAAGGACCAAGTGCAAAATAAGCAAAGAAAGCCAACAATCACACTCTTGACGTTCGCACAAGAGAGAGAGAGGCAAAAAAAAGCAAACAAGAGGCAGTGAGGGGCGAAATGAGTAGCATGTGTTTACTTTGGTGGTATGACTGAACATTAACCAGAGCTGAAGATCCAGTTCTTGGCTGAGTGTCTCACTCTCTTTTCGTCTTCTCTTCAACAGCCTCGACGGTAACAGCTAACAATTACTCCCCACCGTCTATCTGTTCCCAGTTTCCCTATCACGTCCTCGTCTTCTGTCCTCCCTCGAAGACCCTGGCGTCCCGCGCCTGGCATTTCCAACGCGCCACACCAACGCGCTTCCATTACACAGAAAACACTCCAAATCAGAGCTGAAGCTGTGAGAATAATCCATCGCGTTATCAAGTGTTCGCCTTTATGACATCTCTTTGGGGCCGACACCAAGGAAGGAGGGCGGGCAGGCGGGGGCGCATGGTCCAGAAAGTTTAGGATGAATTCATACCAGCATGGATTTTAGTCTCACTTTCAGGCTTTCGTGAAGCCTTAATTATTTTTGAAAATCTACAGAATGTGGTGTCGTTGCACACACACATTTCACGCCTCAAAAAGAAGCAAGAAAGGAGAACAAATGCATGCCTGAATGAGATGTTTTATCTAAAAGCACATTTTCTTCTTTTCCTAACAGGGATCTGACTTTTGCACTGAAGATGATCAAAGTGCTGGCAAGTTCGGTTCTTTCCTCATTCTGCCTGCCTGTGACACCAAACTGCCCGAAGCTTTGAAGCCTCCCGAGCTTCTCAACATATGCCTTCATCTAGGCTGTAAAACACATCAGAGGGATGTAAAACATACCTCATCTCACAGGTTGGACTCGTTTATCCAACAGCTGACAAAGGGTGCGGGGGAGAACGAGCCAAGTCAAATTTTAATCAAATTTGCTGCTCAGGGGGGGCCTTGGATTTGAACACTAGAACAGCGCTGGCTTTCCACAGGCCGCAGCAACAGACCAAAGATCCATCTGATGTCCAAACACGTGTCAGAAGAAGGATTTTAACCTTTTAAGTAGCTTCTCACCTATTATTTCAATCATCCAAACCGAGTGGCCCACTTACAGTGATTAGGGCGCTGCATTAATTCAACGTTGCACTTTTAGCACTGATGGCATGACGGGCTTTCTAAATAATTCAACAAATTATTCAATGCCTGTTCGACCACAATCTTAAGCATTGTAATTTGATTGCCTGATGGTATTTAAAAGAAATAATAATAATTAAAAAAACACGGACAAATAACGTGCTCTGTGAATACTGTGAATTCTGTGTGATCCCGACACACATGCTGTGAAAGCCAGTAGTACATCCGAAGTGACAAATACGTCAAACAGAACCTAAAGGTCCAAAAAAAATCGACTTCATTTTCCTGACATTTAGACCCGCGTAACACACTTTTCTTCTTCTTTTTTTTTTGATACCCCAGCATATATGGCAAGACAGGACGCAGCAAGAGGGCAGCTTTGGAAAAGGAAATAAAATCAATGCAGCCAGAGATCCAGATTACTGAGCCCATTACCCCTATTACACACAACCCACCTCGACCGCTGACAGTTAAATCACAAAACTAAGGGAGTTAATGCTTGTGGCAGGTAGTGTAGTGGCCAGACCCCAGCAGCCATGAAGCGTCTGCCATAGGAAAGAGCTTTAAAGCCACTTTAGTGACACTTTTCAAATGGATGAGTACAGACAACTGATCAGTATTTAAGCCACAGAAACAAACGCAGACCTGGAAAAAAAAAGCATATTCGACAAAAGAAGGCAGAGTACTCCATAAACAATTAGACAAAATAAAACGGGAAAATATTCAGGACAGTCCACACGGATGCTTTCTGCTTTTATATATCGACAGCTCTCTGGCGTTTATCTTAATTGCCGTTCAGTTCCAGCTCTAAGGAAAATAATTTGGTGCATGTCCGTGTAAATTGGGTAGTTTTTTTTTGTTTTTGTTTCAGTTACTGCCTTTGACCAGCAGCAGCTACGGGGAAATAGGATTAGCTGTTTTGTTGTTTTCCTGAAACAGTAATTTGGTGACGGTTTCTTAGAGCTGCAATTTCTTTTTAAAACTGTGGATAGATGTGATAAATATCGATTTTTTTATGACTAAAGCATATATTCCAGATATCTGGTCAATCTATGTATTAATATAGGAAAAAAAGTTCAGACTTTCCAACACATGAGAGCTCTTCTTCACACTTTGAAGTGGTAGCAGTCCATTAGAAAGCTTTTCCTGTCCAATAAGGAAGAGCTCTATTCAAGTTTCAAAAAGCAGCAAACAGCATTTTACATTTTCCTATATAAGATCATTTTCTCCATTTATATTTCCAGCTTCCACTAATGCAGAAGAGCCTAAACTCGTTTATCTGCCTCCACCCTCCCCGGCTGCTCTCCTCATGTATGGAAAAGTTGGTAAAGAGGGCAGGAGACAGTGAAGTGGGCAACAACACGTGGCCGCCCATTTCTCTCCCGCATCGCAAAAGCTACGCTGCCACCTTTGCAGTAACAATAAACTCATCTATATGAAGGGCTGTGAAGAGGCTGGAACAAAACAGTCAACACATAAGAGAGTCGGAAGACCACTATTTTCCAGAGTGTAAACCATGAACACAATGCGATTGTGCTAAAACACCAGTCTATCACAGTCAGTCAGCGCAACGCTGCCCTTTACTTTCCTGGAAGGCAGACTTGTGAAGAAAAACATTGATAAACGAGCTGGCAGGCAGAGCTTCTTGCTTTCAGCTTCTCTGCAAAATGGTCTTTAAAACTGCGAGTCTCAAAGCCCAGAGCCTTTTAGCCAGCGACTGACACTGCTTCTGTTGCAACAGAAGACGAGTAAAATCTCAAACCAAACACACACTTCGCAGCTCTGAATGCTTAGAAAGCATCCCTGGGAATTTCAAGACGGAACTCTAGTGGTTTGTTACATGTCAAATAAGACGGCATTCTGTGTAAATGTAAAGGGCCGTGTCCAATAGACAAAATAGAGTGTTTCTGCTTTTTTCCCCCTTCCACCACTGCAAATAGCGGCGGAAAGGAATTCAAATTTCCTCCTTGTTCAGATCATTTGTTCCGTTTGCACTTGCTTCTTCAAATACAGATGCAGATGAGCCTCTCCTCTCATCTCCTTCTGCCCTCCCCTCCCCTCGTCTTTTATGACGTCGGCTGCATTTGATCACTTTAAGACGAGAGTAGTCATGAAGACTCAGAAAGAGAAAGAGACAGTCGAGAGATGTTTTCCCTCTGAGAAGTGACTGACACAACAAGTTAAACTTAGCGAGATCAAACATATACTTACGTACACCTGCCATAAATCAAAACGCAGCTTGCTGGCAATGTGTGTTCAGTCTAAATGTTTCTTTCCCCCCCCGCTATTCACATTTACAAGTGCACTTGTATATTATGCAACAAAGCAGAACCTTTACAGAAACAGCAAGATAAAGAAAATATATTTCAACCAGCAATTAACCTGTCAGTGTTTTCTGATTACTTTTTTAGTGCGCGGTGTTGGAAAACAACAACAAAAAGCCATAGTTAATGTTTTCTTATTGCTCTTTTTGTATGAACTGACAAAAACAAACTAACTAGAGACACTCTGGGAGACTATAATCTGATTAGCTAACATGTTTCATGCTAAATAAATGTAATAATAACTATGTTGGTTAGTAATTATTATATCACAAGACTTTCTTTCTGAGGTACCTGTAGATTATGTGCAACACATACAATAATGCCGTCTTAATCTGCAACTACTATCTCTCGGAGCATACATTTATCTCCTAATTTAATACGATCCAGAGAAGTCACTGCTGATTAAATAAGAAAAGCAATGGTTTTACTTAAGCTAAAGGTTTTACAGTTTCTAACTGTTTTGCTTATTTTAAAACAGGGTGAAAAAAGTTGTATTATCAGCTTTTATAGGGTCTACTTTTAGTTGTATTATTAAATTAAGTAATTAATAAATTAATAGATAACTTCAGAAGAAAATTCTGTATGGTGCAACGGCTTTTACTGGAGGAGGTCTTGTGTATTTATTAAAGGTTTAAAGAGGTTTTTTTTAAGTTAATTAAGATAATAGTCTATGAAAGGACCTTTAACTTTAATGTATTAAATATTTAACAGAATACACAGCTAGAATTTGAGTGTAAAAAGTAACGAATGGTCTAGATAAAAAGCTTTAGAGTTTTAATGTTTTACCCGTCAACTGTTTATCAAGCCTTGGAAATGTTAAATGGAGCATTTACAAACTCAAATCAATGTATGACTGAGTACATGTCATTATTTAGGACAAACTAAGCCCCAAAAAAATATAAAAAAACCACACACAAAACAATGTGGAATCAATTTAGCATCAACTGGTAGAAGTAATCTTAACATTATATGTCTACTGGGTGGCGGAGGAGATTTTTTATTAGTCTTGACAAAATGTCTTCAGTTCACTGAGTTGTCTGAACATGTCTCTTCACATCCTATTTTCAATAAGGTTTTGATCTGGACTTTAACTGGACCATGATGCACTGCTCAGGACCGCACTGGATTGTGTGGCCAATTTTCACTTCGTGATTTTGTAAAGCTCTGACCTGTCAATGCAGATTTGAGCTTAATCTGATTTCCGATTTAGAACTATAAATAATAAAATCCCTACCCCCACTTTCCTTGTAAATTGAAAATGTATGGTGCTAACATCATGTTTAAAGTAAAATAAAACACTAATTTCTCAAAAACACCCAAATCTTAAAGAGCTGCTTCTCTTGTTGAAAATGCACAAATCGACATACTGGGTCTCCTTGACAGGGCAGATTATTGCTCATGATTTCTCTTTTAAGCACCGTTCACAATGCAGAAGTGATTTATCACAAGATATTAAGATAAAGTCAATTTAAATAACAGCTGTGTCCATCTTAATATTTGAATGATCATAAATTATTTATACTTGGACCAGGGTTGGCGTTAAACTCTATGTAAAAAAGCAGGTAGTGATACACAGCCCTGCCATTAGTTCAGCCTGGTTCAAAGCAAAGATAAAGTTATTACAGACAGAGTTGGCATTTTAAGCTGTTTTTGGACATGCAATAGCAATTAGTGTTGCTAATATTATTAAATTTACGTTTTTGGGTTTATTCTGTGCAATGCTGGTAGCTCCTTACCTTAATAGTGACAATTAAAACAGTGGGAATTGGATTTCAAAATGATCAGACCCTGTCCACATTAACATATTTCATTCTCCAATTGCACCCGCTGTGTATTTTTTTTTTTTTTTTTAAACCTGCCAAAAGTGAGTATTCTTCTTTCCTTTCTGGTGTGTTATATATAATGCTGTGGAGAGATGTAACACCATTCAGGTATAAATTATTATTTTCTTCCTTTTTTTAAATATTAACCTGCATTTGTATGACCTTCAAGCATTTGGATTATTTGTGTGTCAGTGTGTGGGTGTGCGTACGTGTAGAAATAAGTGTGTTCGTGTCGACAGGGTGTATGTGAGCAAGTCTGTCACCTGGAGGCTCACAGTTTAAGAGCAGTAAGAACGGTGGAAGGCCTGCGACACACAGCACACAAGAGCTGCAAAGGGCGTGTGGATCAGGCTCTGGAAGGCTGCAGCCATCCCAGGCATCAGCCCACGGCAGCCCTACACCCCCGCAGAGAAGTAGGTCGTCAGTGAAGCACAGGAGCAGCAGCCCCCAGGCCAAAGAGGCACAGGGTGAGACGTAGGGCACCGTGCATTCCTGACCCAGCCACGCTGTCACTGCATTGGCGCAGGCTCAACCCAGGACTCAGTCCCTCTCCAAAAGCCCACTGCAGCGGCCAGAACTCGGTAGAACCAAGGTAGGGAGGCCAACTTCACCATCCCAGAAAAGATTATTAAAAGCTCAGTTTGTGGTGTATACCTGTGGACTGGATGTGCGGCAATTTTAAAAAGTGATGAGCTATAAGCAGCTCTGTAGATGCCCACTTCTGGCTTTCCGTGCTAGAAACCAAAACAACCACAAAGCAGTTTTTCATAGGTTATTTTACATTTGTACCGTTTTTTCCAGTTCCATGGACAAAGCCATGTTTACACTAAACTTCAAATGTAAGAGGAAAAAAGTTCATGACAAAGTATCTTTTTTTGAATTTGATAAGCTAATGTGGACGTTATTAACCATTGCTGGAACAGCTTTGGTATCACAGCGTTTGTTTGACTGGAATCCCACAAATGTCATAGATGTATTTTTTTTTCTCCAAAAACATGTCTGGTTAAAATCCAGAGCAGTATAACGGAGACCTACAACAGAGTGACTTTGTTCCTGTGATCACCAGCCGGTTTACCAGTGAATCTCTAATGCAATTCAGTGGTACTCTTTTTAGACCCTATGCTGTAGATTTAGTTCTGTGCTTAGGATGAGTATCTTGTAACTTGACTCGGTTCGAGTACCATTTTTGAGTCAACAATTTGTACAAGTCAAACAGATGCAATAACTAAATGGCTTCCTCTAATAATCAGACTGGAAAAATGCTTGGAAGGAAGACAATAGCCCAAAATAAGCAAAGGTTGTTAACTTTCTCTGCTTTGATCAACAGTTGTATGACTTCAGGCTACAGATGGAAAAAAGCAACTCATTTGAGGATGAAATTGTCATATTTTGTGAAGTTGAAAGAGAAGGACTTACACAAAGAAAAGTTTAGGTTCAATCTCCAAAGTTAAGCACTTTGCAGTGTCACCAAGCAAGACTTCTATAAGGTAAACGCCAGCAGACAGCTTGTTAGCATTCCTGTGTGTATGCTGGATAGGTCGGCTGTAATTAAAGATCATTATGGGGCAATGCAACAATCACTGAAGGTTTATCTCTCGTTTGTTGGTTGTAGCTAGTTGCGTGTGTGCAGGAACTGTCACAGAGAGAAAAAAAAAACACCCACATCAAACAGGATTAAACATGAAGAGAAGCAGAAGGCACTGAAAGGTGAGGGTAAAGAAAACAAGAGAGGAGGAAAAGTAATAATTAGGAAGAAGATGACAGGGTGGACGGAACCAACAGCCCAGAGACAGTGGCATGATTCAGACTCAATGTCTATAATTTGTGCTAGGCTGAAATAAAGTAGAAAAAGTGAAGGTGTTATAAAGATGAAGCAGAAGAGAAAACATAGCAAGCATTGAGAGGGATTGTTGAAAGAGCGATGTCACAATCCCTCTGGGTAATGTGGAAAAAAAACGGCACTGTTTTATGTGACTGAGGTGTTCTTTGCTCCAATGCATGTCAAAGTGTTTTCCTTTGTCAAGTTGTGATTTAACACCCACCCTTCTTGTATCCCCTCTTACACATTTGACAACCCCAAGTCCTATTGTGGATAATATAGACAAACAGATAAAAGAATCTGCAGAAAGAAAAAAAAATCTTTGGAAGGCTTTTAGAAATATAACCAACCCTGAAGATGTAATTACAACTTCAAAAATATAACTTTGGAGCAAAACAAAAAATAAATTGCTGCCTTCCCTCTTTTCTTATTTAGTTATTTCTCTGATCAAGTTTTTTAGTAAATAAAAACAAAGCGTAAACAAAACTCAAATTGGAATTCATGCAGGTTGAATAATTGTTGCAATAAAACAAAACAGCAATAGGATTTTTACAATGAGAGTAATATTTATCTTGAAAAGCACCACAAAGTCCAATCGAAACATGTAACTTGAGAAAGGGCCAATTCACATTGACGTAATAGGTAGCGCTCACTTGTAAAGACCAGTTATCAAGAAGTATAAAAAAAACAACAGTCAAGGAATGACTCGCTGCTTTTATACAGTTTGGGGGAAGATCTCTGTAAATACAACACTAAATGATCGCTTTGAGCTCAACATAAAGCCAAAAGATTTGGAGCGATACATCAGTGATCTGTGACCACCATGAGTGGAGTCTGTGTAAGGGGCTCACAAGAGAGAATGGCCGGAGGTTCCTTGACATTTATAGGTCACCCTCTGTGACTGCAGCCTTGTAAGAATTTTTTTAATGGATATGACAAAGACCTTTGCACACAGAAGTGTACAGACAAAATAGCAGGAATCTTCAATATGTCATATTTGTTTAACTGCATTATCTGAGAAAATATGGATTTAGGCGCGTGTAGACATAGGCATAACACATTGACCACTGGCGCCATAATGAATTCGTTTTTTTTTCTTTCTTATTTGCATTATAAAAACAGCTCTAACCAGTTAGAGCACGGATAAAGAGCATCTGTGGATGTTTTGGGGCTTTAATTTTCAAAGGATCGTTGGGCCCTGTGGGGTGTAAGGTGGGGCCTTTGTGGATTGAGCTTCCTTCCCACAGATGTCATCACGCCGCGTAACATTGGTATCTAAAGCATTTGGAGGCTGGATAAACATCTCAGAGTCTTTGACATGTTCTGAGCAGTTTTATCATGGCCCATTTCTGCCCTGCTGAGGGTGGGCAGCTGTTATAGTGAAGTGCTGCTGCTGTGTCAGAAAAGGGACGGCTCTTCTGAAATGTTCCCGGTTTTCCGGGCATAACATTGTGCTGTAACAAGAGCCCCTTTTCCATTGCAGGGACTTTCAGCCATTACCTGCGATTTAGAAAGCCTTCTGCGCGTTTCGACACAATTTTACCAGACTAATTTCAACTTCCCGGGTCCACACTTTGTCAGGAAAAAGGTCTGGGGATCAGATTTTCAGATTACACCAGGATTGCTGAAAGGCGGGGTTATGTGCTGAGCAATGAAGATTGGTGGACCCTTTCTTTTAGTGTTCTGACTTCCTTGCAACCGGCATATTTAAGCCCTGTGCATTGTTGTTTTTATATTTTATATGAGATTAAAATTTGAGCACACTTTTTGTGACTGAGAATGGACCAAAGGAAGAGTACCAACACAAGCTGTGAGTTCTCCATCTTGTTTTGCGAACAAATGGTGGGCTTCTCGATTGGGCCTTTGGATTCTTATTACTGCAATCCGCTTGACTGGAAGTGTAGTGCAGTTTTCTTCAGAACTTCCCCATACGCCATTAGATTGACTTATATACATGTTTTGAAGCCTTTCGGATGAGTGTAAATGGAAAGCAGACCGATTACCAGGTATTCCTTTAACCAGGAGGAAAAAGGCCCCAGTTATTTAAATCTCAGGACTTTCAGTGGAAAAAGGGGCTGAGAAGAACAATCATTTAACCGGGGTTATAATTCAATACCCGATTTGTTCTTCATCCCTAAGTTAGCAATTGGCTGCTTAAATCCAATAAGGCAGATCTGCTGGAAGTGAAAGGCCTGAGCTCAAGTCCTTTGGATGAAAGTTTGAATCTAAACCTGTGTACACTGCAGCCAAGCATGACATTGCGTTAGCACGCCTTGGTGGACCCAACACTGCTTTCAAAGCAAGCATGCCTGCTACTAGTACTTGCACCATGTACACATTGGATCACACTACAGACGATGCTCGGCTGAGAACAGAAGAAAGCGCCGTCAAAACAAACCAAAAGCTCCTGTTTCATGTAGGCAATGATCAATCTTTTCACCATCAGATTCAGCAGGATGCAATGTTTTTGAAAAACATGATAAAACTAGCTTTTATAAAACATTCTTACAGACAGTGAAAATGGGTCGATACAAACAAAAGCTCAGCAATGTGAAGCATATCCAGTACTTGCAGAACAAGAGTTAGTATATTGTGTTGTAACAATTGCGTTTTAAAAATGACAGACATTATCATAGCTTAGCAGTGTGGCTCAAGGGAAGAATAATCTTTGAGAAATAAGGACTTTTAAATTAATCTAAAGAGATTTTCATGCCACTGTGAGATGTAAGATTAAACAAAACGTCATGGTCAGCAGACCTGCAAATATGAAATCTGTATGCAGTGGTGTAAACGAGAGGCACAATTCTTCAAGGAGCACAAATTAGTTTGCCTGCTTTACAAAGGGGAAAGACACCTGGCAGATGGTTCCTGCAACCTAGGCTCTTACTCCCGCTTTAAACTAATTATTTCTACATGCAGGGTAATGGACTGAGAATGTTTCTCTATACAGGGACATCATCATTTCCTGGGGTCTCTCATCTCTGTTTGTTTGCCGCACACACAGAGAAAGGCAGACATCAGACGCAAACACAGAAAGACAGCCTGACAGACACACATCACTGCATTGAAGCAGACGCACACACACTACGCACACAGACACACACAAATGCTGTCTACTCCCAATAAGCACCGACTGTTTCACAGATACAGGTTTAGAGCAAGTCTACTCTGCTGCAACTGGCATGAATTAAACATGTCTTGGTTTCAGGCTCCGCTACCTGTTGTTGTTGTTTGTGTGGTTACTGCTGGTAAATATCCCCAGCAGTCGTAACCTAATGCATATGTATTTCCCCCCGGTGAGTTCACACTAACTAAGGATTTCTATCAGCCGCTTTTCTCTCTCAGTGTACACCTGTCACACAAACAGTGAGGAAAATATTGATCCTTCACATGCCTCGAGCCTCAAAGCTGCAACTCATTCGCAACTCAGAGAGACAGGAGCACACAATTTTCTGTTAGCTTTCAATCAGTCAGCTCAAAGAAATAATAAACTTGTTGACTGAAAAGTTTATGACAAGCATATCAAGTGGACTATGTCTCATTATGCAGAGACTCCTGAAACTGCAGGGATCAGAAAAGAAAAAAAAGAATTCTGCATCCATGAGACATTTTTAGAAGTGTTTTTATAAATGGGCAAAACATTTTTGGAATCTTATCCACAAGATTATTTTATGCAAGAAAATTCACAAGAAAATTCCCAATTACGAGATCAAGAAGAAAATGCAATGAGCAATCAGCCAATTTTTCCTTGATTGGCTCGGATTGGTGATTGGTAAATCAAATGCTAAAAATCTTAATTAAAAAATGTTGAATTAAGTTTTTTTAATGTAAATGTATCGGAACTAAGAACTACCACGTTTTTTTGTATATGACCACATCAACCAGGAACATGTTCTTTGATACATGTTTCTTTGATTTGTTTTTTTAGGTTTAATAAAAAAAAATACATGGTAAAATAAATAAAGATTGGTCAAAAATGGCAGATCTGAGCTCAGAAACGGAAAACAGCATGAGCCAGAAAAAGCCGGATTGGTGAATATCTCCATTTAAATTAACAAAGTTTAGAGTTACATCTGTTTTTGCTTCTGGAATGTACAGCTATTCATGCTTTCGGAGCGTGTCTTTATAGCCCCGCTGGCTTATTGCCCCAACATATACTGAGACAGTAGTTTCAAGCATTTCAAAAAATCTTTTCCAAATAAAACCACAATGAGAAGAATTGAGGAGCGATCACAATTCTTTTCTTTCTTTCTTTTTTTTTTCTGCTAGGTGGGCCAAAACATAAGATTTCTTTGAGCATTATCGCCACCGTGTGGAAATGTTAGTAGCATGTTATTTTTTTAAAGGATAGCGGCAAAATCTTTTTGAGTCGGTATAGTTTCAAATTTGCTTATATTTCAGAAAACACTTGAAAACCTCTGTCAGTTTACAGGGTGAACAATGAATGGCAATGATTAATATATCACACTATCAGACGAGATGCTACTTCAAGAAACCAGTCACGAGTCATTAACTGTCTTAAATGCTATGCCAGCATGACCATATATGACATTTAACTAGTAAGTACAGTACTAGTACTTGAGTACTTGGTCAAGTACAATACAAAATTAAGGCTTACACATCAAAATACACAAATTTTGAAGCTATAAAGGTTGCCATGTGAGTAAAAATGTTTTTAACACAAAAATATGATGTTTTCTTGTCCTTTTCAACCTAGTTAATTAGCAATAAAAAAACTAGGCAATACATCGCAATGCCTATTTTTTATTTTACAATGGTTGTGAAGAAATGTTTTTATTTTTATAATAACAACCTATTGTCAATATTTTTATGCTTCTTAAGGAACATGTCACAGTGGTTGTGACATTTTGTGGATGTGGCATTAGAAACTAAAAACATTAATGTTTTGGGCTTTATTTACTAAAGCAGTAAATAAAGCCAGGAGGCTTTCTTTGCTCCTCTGTTTCAAGTGGTTACCTAATAAACCCCCTTTAGCCCATTTGGTCCAATATCGGGCCGAGCAGAAGGGTGAGCATTTTTCACCATCTCTGAGAGTAGGTAAAACATAGTTTATTTATTTTTCTCCAAACCTCACAAAATGAAGCTTTAATGTTGCTAAAACAATTCGTTAATTTCATTTTTTTTTTATATTTACAATTACTGATCGTTTTAAACCCTGCTAAACACATGTGAGTATATTCAAAGCTGAGTTAGTGGAACAAAACGCTACAAAAGACAACAGTCTTCGTACTTAAACCCATCATGTCTGGTAAACTATGAAACTACAATTTTACCTTTCCAACTATGTGCTGTATGTCCTTGCAGCACTCTTTCAAACTAAGTAGAATCTGTGCGTAACCACAACAACATAACTACAAATGCCGTGTGCTAATACGCACAGGCTAAATGTAGACAACAGGCTATATACAGCACTTCCGGTTGTAACAGGAAAATGCGATCTGGATTTCTTTCCTTTAAAGCTAATTATTTATTATAGGACACAATTATGTCCCAGCAACATTACATTACACGTCTGCTATTTGAATAATGTTTCATTTATTTTATGGTTGTAAATGCTGTTACGTAGAACATATGTAAACATAAATCACCCAGGCCCCACCCCTTCATCAGAACATAGAGGCTGCTAGCTAGTTTATGTGGGAATGATTCAAGACAGCTTGACTACAGTTTTGAGCTTGATTCAACTGGTTATATTTGTTTTCAATAAGTTTCAATTACATATTCTTTCATTGATAATTGTTTTGCATATGTTTTCATTGTTTTTGTTGATAAGTCTTCTTTCAATAAAATTATTCTAGTTGGAGACAAAAGAATATAATTTGGCGAATTTTATCTTCATTTTATTGATTGTATGGTGTGCACAATGGTAAATATTTGATGATACACAGGGTAAATGTTATGAGCCAAGCCTGTGATATATGCAGAAGCAGTACTACAACAGAAAAACACATTTATCAGTGTTTTTATGAGAAGAAAAACACATTATGCACAGTTTTGGGTACATCTGGCTAAAATGTGGCAAAATCACAGGTCTACCTGGCACACTGCCCACTAAAACCTTTGTGGAACAAATATGCTTCTACTTATTTAGTCCAGATTTGCTGCTGTTATAGTTAAGATGTGGATCTATAACATATGGGGCCTCTCCTAGGTTTTCACAATGGTTTTCATGTTGTGCTGTAATGTTCATTTTAAAAAAGGTTTGGAAAAGGATTAAAAAAAAATTTTTTTTTTTTTGTTAAATCATCAATAAATCAGGCATAGTAACAGTTGCAAGAGTTGTTCCAATGGGAAAAAAATATTATTTTATGTCTCAATTTTGCACAGATACTAAAAGTTTGTAATTAGAATTAATAACTGTTATAATATATAATAGCTGTAATTGATTTATCTGAGGTATGTAATTTCAGGTGGAAATTATTCCTAAACCTCTTTGGGCTTAGACATCTGTTTCAAGAGCTGGAGAGACAGAACACTTATAACTACTACAAACTAAAAATAAATGTAACATCCCTACTAATGGAAGACAGATGCATAATGTAAGGGAAGGGCTAAGAAGTAGGGGCAAGGGGAGTTATAAAACACAATAAGACATGAAATGACCTGTGTTCTTCACGGTTATCCTTTAATTCTGACCATTTTGGTCACAGCTTCACACTCTGAGGGAGGGGGGGGGCAATATCATATGGTTTGTTATATATTGGGGGGGAGGGGATTGGGGGGATTCAGAGAGAAGAACAAACTGTGTTTCATCCTCTACGTTTTTCAAAAGGGTAATGTGCTTATTGTGTATTTCTTTTATAAGGCTCAGACTAACATAAAAAATTACTTGTGAATTTTATGTTTTATCATCACTTATATCCTCACTGTTATAAATACCAAGGAAATATTGTAAACCCAGATTGCTCATTCACGTCCTGTGCCACACTTCTATTCCAGATGGCCATAAATAAAGTAAACAACTGTGTAGTGATGGAATAAGTTTTCAGTGAATCCACTGAAGTATATTAAAGAAAACCTTTTCTGCACACATTGTTCGACTTAAACTTGGAGTGTCATGTTTCTGTATTGTGTAAAGCTAATCTGGTTAAATGAAAACTTAATCATTCATTTATTTCATTTCTTCACTAGTCTCTCAAGGTTTAGTTCAACTTTAAAACTATTAAACTTCAGAATCTTATTTTTTCCCTCAAGTGATGACTGATATAGATTTATTTTTATGAGGAATATTTAGTCCTCCTGCCTCATCCACGTGGCATAATTTAAAACCTACAAAGGCAACATGTGGCGATTATCTCTAGTCTTTACTGTAACTGCTGATTCAATAGCTTCTACCTTCAATTGAAGTTGTTTATTGTTTGTTTCTTTTATTCCCTCTGATTTTTCCCCCACTACCATTGTTTGCATTGCCAGCTGAGGCTTTGTGTTTAACACTCGGGCCGACTCTGACAGCTCTCAATATGCAGGGCCAGTCCTGCCAAACAGACTTATGAATTCCAAACAGCCTGGAGTCATGCTCCATATTTCATTGAAGTTGAATATTTAAAAAGATCAACCCACTCAAAACCCTATAAAACCTATCGTTCTGGGGCCTTGTGTCCTAAAAATAAAATCGCATCTGCCATATCGTATTACAGACAGCCACATCAGCCACCATCTCTTAAGCATTTTCCTCTCTGTGTTCCCCTTTCTCTCTCTGACAAAACCCATCTGGTAACCAGCCTGTCTCCATCAACACAGGTTTTGCTCTTTCAAAAAACTGTAAACTTCCTTCTGCCTCCTTTATCTCATTCACATCCCTTTCTTTCTTGCTGTCTGAATATCACAAGTTTCTTTTTTCTTCTTTGTGCTTCAAGTCATTCGTCAGCTGTCCGTCAACCCCAACTCTCTGAGAATTACACAGACCACCTGACTAAACATGGAAAAAATTCACTATTTCACTCCGACAGCTAAATGGGACTGAAATGCTGTTACAAAAACAAAACAAAAAACAGAACAAAAATTGTATTTGTCAAAATACATCAAAAATCCATATACAAAGTTACGTGAGACAGACTTCAACGCATCCTGCCAATGTCAATGTTGTCTCCATCAGATCAGAGTGCCATACCTTGATGTAAAGAAAAAGACCACCATGTCTAAATATGAACTTTTAACTAAGGTCCACTGATTGAACAGAAGTTTAGACATTTGTACAATTTTGTCAGCCCTTTTTGAATTAATACAGTGATAGACATGAATTAATTAATTGATTGGGATGTTAGTACTGCTATATATAGAAATCATGCGTCTTTCAAAGTACAACATCTTTCAGCCAAAGGAGCTTAAAATAATGGGTAGTTAATTTCACAGAGTGGGTACCTTTATGTGTTGTAATTTTGATGATTATGACTTACGCTTAAAGGGGCACAGTGTAACTTTAGTGACTAGGGGTGCTAAACCTCTAACTTCCAGGTTTAATGCCCTGAAAGCCACAGGTAACACTGCACTGTCGCAAAAATTAAACAGTCTCCCTCTGTGTTTTGGAATCTGATAGCAGACCCTTTGGACTGGCAGATTGAGAGGCCACCAAGTTACTTATTGTTGGATATAAGGAACGGGGGAACAGGGAAGCGCGAGGAGCGTTGCGTCATGCGGCTCGAAGGAGGGGCGCAGCGTGGATGTAGTGTGCATCGAGCTAATAACAGCTATCGCGTTAGCTATTTAGACTAGGAGGTTTTCTCCTGGACAAGAACTTTAATGACCATTTTATGTTGCTCTCAAACATCGACACATTTGAAATAAACAAATGACACTTAGCCTGACGGGTGGCTGAGTAACGCCTGGCAGCCTGCCAGGCTTATAATGTACTGGGGGAAACCCTGTGGACTAGACTGCTGCATCAGTTTTTCAGTTTCCCTTTCTCTGTGACTTTAGATTAAGCCCTCCGTGGGTTGAACATTTCCGTTTAATGAGATGGATGCCTTTGTTCCTTACACATTTCCTATTTCATATGACTATCCAGTATTCTTTGTTTTTCAAATGAGATCTGGTGCGTTTTCAAAGTGCTCCTTTAAGTTTTTTGAGTCGTGCATTTATTGTGTTAATGGATATTTTTTATTTAAAAAAAATATAAATTCATATTCATTTGTATCAATACTTGTTCCTATCCTTGGTAAATATGCAATAATTATTATTGAACAAAAATGGACTAGATTTAAAATATGTGAGAAAAACATTTTTGTGATAAAGGAATTTCAAAGCTAATCATAATGTTCCTTTATATTTTGTCAGCTTCCTGTTTGTAAGTTATGGGCGCTAGGAGGTTGAAGTGCTACTGTATTCTGTGTGCAGACTGCACTGTGGGGGGATGGAAATTTAAATTTAAATGAACAATGAAAACATTTATGACGACTACATCTAGACGTATCTCTACAGAGCAGAAAAAAGGCTTTTAATCCACTGACTAACATGCACAATATGATAATTTTATGCTTCCACTAAATCTCAGATTTCATCTTTGATGAATAAACATGACACACACATGCAGAGGCCTGTAGGCAGAAGGATGCGCATACACCCACCCAACAGTTGGCAGTGAAAAAAAATGTGATCAAATCAAACCATATCAGAATCAAAACTAGGAAAAAAGGCAGAGCATCAGAAAGGGAGTGTTCAAACCAGAGCGATGATGACACTAAATAAATAACATTATCATAACTCCAGGAGATCTTAAGATGGGGTGCTACTTTCCATACAACAGTTTGAGACATGTTAAAAACAAATGCAGATCCATACAATGGGAAGGGTAGAAGAGGGGGAAATTGCACACATTATGATAGAACAGAAAGCACGCACAAGCTGACAAATTTAATTTCATGTTGTTGTCTTCTGTGTGGAAAGCAGATCCTTCCTGCAGCTGCTTCAAAATAAAAGTTTCCACAGATAAAATTGTGTCAAGTGTGGACATCCATGCTTCCAAACAACCAATCAGAAATGCATTGGTCACAACATCAGTTCTGTGTGTTTTTACTGTATGGCTTGGGGGGGGGGGGGGCTTCAAAGGCCATCTCGTCCTCTCACGCACAAAGTTTGGTGCTGCCCTGGCATCATGTTGAGAATCAATCCCCAAGTGTTATGTGAGCGTGAGCATTGGTCTGTATTTGTTCTCAGTGGCTTGATTCTGTGAGTCGTCAGAGAAAAGAAAGAAAACTCACAAGGCACTGCCACAGTGCTTTGGGCTAATATCGCTGTGCTCTCCTGCAACCGTTGGAGCTCGCTGACATATCAATGCAATTAGAGTCATGGCTGTGTCACAGTGAAGGTCAGCTAGCACCACTCAGACTAACAGAGAGGGAGAAACAGAGAGACAGCAAGCAAGCGAGGGAGCCAAGGAGGCAGGCTGAGATGAAACAAATTAAGTGACAGGGCAGCATGGCTGAGTTTAACACTGCCTCTGTCCAGGGGCCTCTTCCTCCATCTCTCCAGAATGGCCTGGCAATTAAAAATACATGCATCAGTGATCTACGTGGTTCTCTGTAGGAGAGATAATCATACTTTGACGGAAGAAACACACATGTAAATGGACCAAAAAAAAAATAATCAGTGCAGCAAACCAATGAAGGAGTGCAACAGGAGGCTGTGAACATCTTAGCTAAGGGCGACGTGTTAACCCGATCCCCTCGGCAATACACATTTCTGACTGAAGAAAGCAGCAGTTTATCACACATCTAAGTCATCTGCAAGCAGACACGAGCAAGCCAAGGACAAAGCTGTTGATGAAATTGTACCTTATTGATTTTAATCATTATAGCTGCAACGATGAGTCTGCACACTTTGGAAGAGAAACAGCATTTAAACTGTGAAACTTAATTTTGCAGCAAGTTGTTAGCAGACACCCAAGGACTGTCTTTCAAGCTACAGCGATGACCTGAAGGTGAAGGAGCCAGCACCAGGCTGGTGGACGAGTGCAGGGGAAAACATCCATCTATGAATAACAATTGAATGATGTGTGTTTCAGTCGTGCATGTACTGATAGCTTTACACAAAAGCATCCTTTGCAAGTCCAGCTTTTTACGGTGCATGTGACATCCATCTTATCACTTCTGAAAGCTCCCGCAGGGCTGGCTGATATCCACGCTCACCCCAGACATAGTTTATGTCTCAACAGACTGTAGAGGCTGTCGCTGTGGCGGACAATAGAATGTGTTAAAACTGTAAATGGCTGGCAGGGGTGACAGCCAAAGGTTGCAACATATTCAAAGTTTGACTCGGAGGAAGAGATTCAAAATGAAGACATATATAATAATAAATGTATTAACAAACCCGGTCATGCTGACAAACTGCTGTCCCTGTACACAGATAATTAGTTCAGATCCATTAGTTATTAATTATGCTTAAAAGAAACGAGGAACAGAACAATTTGTGTGCCTTACAATTCATCTTTTCCACACTGGGTCGCAGCTGTACATCCTCATCTAAAGTTTTTTTTAAAGATATGCATCACAAATTAAATGAAACCAAAACTGTGTCCTCACAATTAAATGGACACAGAAAGCGTTTCCTGGAGTCAGATCAATGTGCATAGACGTAATGTTCAAGAGACAACGGGTTCAATTTTAATTGCTTGAATTGGAAGAAAACTGGGAGGGAAATAATTGAATCAATACAAGCATTTCTGGGGTAGAAAAATCTAGCAAACTTATTTCTTGTTTAAAGTAGGTAATCATGGCTGTTATCAAGGTTCCTACCAGAGCGGCACGGTTTATTGAATGGCAATCATCACAATTTCCAAGAACTACCTCAATCCAATATTTTGTGGAATATTGTATTTCAAGTGCAGTGAATGCAACTTCTGCATGCTAATAATATAGTTTGCCTGGTGGAAGGACTTTCACAGTCTTCAATGCCACATTGAATGTAATTTTTTTTAGTGGCTGACATGCTAATGCTCATGGTGGGGGTTGGGACATGATGATGTAGGAAAAGAAATAAATAAAACAGAAAATCTGGGTTAATTGTAATGGATTTCGTCATGACAATATTTAATAAAGGTTTCATAATTCCAGGTTTTCCAGATGCTGCCCCAATTCCTACAAAGTCTCATTTATTCACATATGCTTCCACAATCGACTTTCTAAATTTTCTTTTCAGTTTTCTTTTATGGTAATATTGGGCATTTCAATCCAAAACATCTCTCATCTGTTATTTATATTACTTTGTTCCTTACAAATCATGAAACATGAAGAATCATAAGACTGGCTTCTAGTTCAGTAGTGAAGCGCTTTATCACTCTTTTGTTTGACTTCTTAAAATGTTTTGATTATTTTAGCGTAAATACAGATACTTTAAACAAAGAAGCAAATAGTTTCTGGTCCAAACAAAGTTTTTATTTTGTTTGTTTGTTAGTAACCCAAAAACTAAAATGATCAATGAGTTGGTTAAAGCCTAGTCTGTGATGTCGCAAACCAAAGACACAAAACGTAATCTGACTATAAACCAAAGTAAAAAAAGACTTATCATTCAGAAATCCAGCATTTTGATGGCGGAAAATGAAATATAGTCTGGAAAATCATCTCTTTTTTTCTGAAAAAGTTTTAAATTTTTAAAATTAATGTCCAAGACTGCATAGCAACCCTGTTAAAAGGTCAGCTTCCATTTTCTTTTGGTATTTGCCAGTAAAATTTGCTCAGTGAACAGGTTTAGTTCATCAGGACTTTGCTCAAAAGTAAAAAAAACTAACAAAAAAAACCAACAACAACACTGTATTTTACTTTTTTTTTTTTAATGCGTATAAATTCATACCAGTATTCCACCTGTTGTTTGTTCAGCAATGTCATATGTAAGAATATAAAAACCCTGATAGATATTGGTTCTCTTTTTAATCAGCAAATGCGGTGAACAAGGGCCCAGCATGAGATATCAGATCATAAAGGAGGCGCCTGCAGCATTTCTATTGGTAATTATCACATTCAACAGCATTCAACACACACACATGTGCGCGCACGCACACACACACACACACACACACACACACACACACACACACACACACACACACACACACACACACACACACACACACACACACACAGCTAACTCGAGAACAAAGGAGCAGGGAGGGAGAAGAGTAAATAACTTCTGAAAAAGCAAAGCATCATAACAGCATGTATCACCCTCTGTTTGAAAAAGTCAGCAAAGCTTTGGTGCTCTTTTCTGCTTCTGGCATTGATCAGAGAGGGAGGGAAAAAAAAGGTAGTAAAAACACAGCTTATATGTGCACATGTCTCTTGAATGCTTTGAGGAGTTTGTTTGTCTGATACTTCTTTATTATAATTTAGAAGAAAGAAATAGTTATGTCCGTAAATATACTCAAACATTCAAAATAATAGAAAACAAACAAACGTCTCAGTCTCGTACATTGCCTCCATAAACAAACTTAGGGAAAGAAAACTTTCTGCAGAGATACTGAACAGCAATAGAAAGCAATAAGCATTTATGTGGTTCTGTGAGAAAAAGGATTTGAAATAAACTAGAAAAGGCACGAATGAATATTGAAAAATGCATCTAGTACATGCAAGTACAGGACAGAGATGTGAAAGACGGTTGCAGGAAATTAGAAAATTAAGTGACAGCAAAACTAGTAGTAAATACAGCAGCAATGAAATTGGGCACAGTAAATCCAAATTTGCTAGTCTCTTGTCTTTCTCATGTTCACTTTCTAAACTCTCCACGACCTTTAACATATTGGGCACTATAATCTGTCTGGTGTGGCTATCTGCTGCAGCGAGGCATGCAAACCGTGAGCTTGTGACACTGAGAATATTATAGCCAGCAATTTTGCATATCACCGATAAACTGATACTGTGTTGACAATTTATTTGTGCCATATTGTGCAGCCCTGGAGTGAATGTTGGTATTTATTACTGAAACACCAAAGGCTTTAGTCCTAGTAAAAAAAAACATGTCACATCATTTAATTGATTATAAGACCCTGGCAGAAGCAGATATGCAAAAGTCAAAATACACGTGGCAGGATTAAAGCCAGCTACGAGAAGAACAAAGGGGCATGGTATATAAGCGCAACAACCAGCAAGAGGTGCTTGAGAAAAATCAGAAGCACACAAATGTGTTTTTTTTTTATTTTCAAACTAAATTACAGCAGATTTAATACTCAGGAAGTGCAATCCAACTGCAGGAAGTACTTGGTCTGGTTTCACCGTAACGCATAATCTGAGATCATTTCGTGACATATGATAATTCAGTGCTCATTAACTACTTTAATTGTGAAGTACAAAACGTTAATTCAGCCAAGATAATGACTTCATAAGTGTCTCGAAGAAAGTCTCCACCTTCTACCGCTCTAACTACATGAGCCAGCGATGCTAGACATGAGGTTGGAAACCTGCAAACACGCTGTCTTTTTTTCTCTACTTCCTCTTGATGAGTCTTTTTGTCTTCAGGTTAATTGAAATGAACTGATCTATTCTCTGACGCCAGCAGATGCTACTCATTATGGCAATCCAGGAAACTGATCCTCTGACTGCGAGACTCAAACAATCAATGCCACCTCCTGCACATTCAGGTGCAGTGAACGGAGGACGAGGCATGAGCAACAATAATGAAGCGTAAACTTGCATGGAGCAAAGTGAATGGGCACTGAATCAGAGCAAAGAATAAGGAAAAACTGAGTTGCAAAATGCCCATGACAATAATTACAGTTGCCAATGCAGCAATGCTTAGCCACAGCTCTAGGCATCCATGCTGTTTTGTTTTAGCTGGTTTCCTATGAGCCAGACAGATTGGCGAAGACGCCAACCTTACATTGCTTTGGATTGGTTAGAGCCAGATATCTCTATACACAGATGGACGATTAAAACAGAATATACAGTATATACCTAGCAAATGGTCCTGTTGAACCACATTTACACTTGTGAATAAATCATGTTAGATGTGGATAAATGATAAACTGCAATTGAAACTGTTTTATCTTTAATCGTTATTATGCTTATGGAACTCCATATTCCAAAATTATGATAATAAAAAATCTCAAAGTGGAACTTGACCTCTAAGATTATCTTTCAGAGGTTAGAAAATATCACTGATAATAGTTTTAGAAGGATATGAAGATTACTGTAACCACATTAAGCAAAGAGCGCACACCATGACCAGTCAATAATAAGCATACTGTTTGGGATTAAAATACCATGGAATATTTAATTAAGAGTAAATTGTAAGAGCACCTTCCTCCATACATTTGGGGACTTGCCCACATTTCTTTTTGGAAAACTCAAAACTTATTTTAAACACTAATGGTTTTCTGCCCACTCTTCCATAAATCCCTGTTCTAAGGAGGTTACAGTTTATTGTGCTCCTTCACAGTTACCTTTGGTCTCTGTGCTACTTCTCGGATTAATGCCTTCCTTGCAGAGTGTGTGAGTTTTAATGGATGGTTTTATTTGTGGTACTTCATCCTTTCCATTTGAAGGTGGTGGATTTGATTGGGATCTGCGGCAACATCAAAGATTTTGATATTTTTATACCCCACCCTGACTTGTACTTCTCAACAGCTTTGTCCCTGACTTGTTTGGAGAGGTCCTTGGTCTTCATGGTATGATGCCTCTTGCTTAGAGGTGTTGAAGCCTCTGTGACCTTTCAGAAAAAAGGTTTGTTCATACTGAAAGATCTTGTGACACTTAGAATGCATCCAGGTGGCCTTTTTCACTTATGTGACTTTAGAAGGTAACTGGTTGCACCAGAAATTTTTAGGGGCTTCAGCGTAAATGGGGTAGACGCATGCCAATTTTTAGTTTTTTATTTTTGTAGTTCTTTAATTATATATATTAAATAAAGCTCATATATACATATATGCTTATTCTACTGAAAGATAATATTTAAAACTATTGAACACCATTTCAGATTTTTTGCTTAATAAAATATCTAAGGATGAAGACAGGCATGCAGTATTTTCAAGTCAAGTCCTAATGTAAAAATATCCTCTAAAACGGGTTGATAATTTGAAAAAAAAAAAAAAATCAAAGCAAACAAACAAAAAACATCCTCAATGATAATCAAGCTGAATTCTTTACAAGTCAGCTCTCTTTTTCAGTCGGTAATAATGAATTATTTTACAAAAATCTATTTAGGAACAAAGCTAGGTTGCAATCATCAAGGTCTCCTCACCATACCACTAGGCCGAGGCTGCAGTTCTAGCAGCTAGATGCAGCCTTATAAACAGGTAGACCTGGAACAGAACCAGAGCAATCAAGCCACAGACCTTCTGAAACAGGCTGCTGTGTGGTGCCGGTTGGTGGCAGCTAATGGTTCATTGCCTTTGGTGGGTGGATTAGAAAAAAAAGAGAAATAGCCTTTGTGGAGATCATGTTTTCTTGTCAGCATGCACACACTCACTGCTGTGAATAAAAGATGGGATAAAAAGAAGAAAAGAAATCCAAAGGAAAAGGGCAGTTGGGAAGGAGTAATGTTTTTTCATCACATACAGAGGCAGGTGCTGATTTTCTGATTTGATTGGACGTAATGAATAATAAAGATGCATTATTTTTACATGGCTATATACTTCTAACAAGCATAGACCACATTTTTATTCATAAAAGCATGAGACCTAGTTTATCCAGGATAGCTAGAGCTTATTAATCTATTACACTCAGGTATCCGGATTTCATTATATCCAGATTACATGACTTGTTGAAGTGATGTATGAAACAGATGTACACATGCAGTTTTGCTGTCGTAAAATGGCCCCAAGACACAGACGATTGTACACAGACACACATCATGCTAATGTCTCCTCCTCTGTGGCTCCTTTTCAAAATGCTGGTGGCATTTTATACTGGAAGACTGTGACGAATCTTGACAGTATTTCCCTTGTTACTACTCCCTCTCTCCCTCACCCCTTATCTGTCATGCAGAAGGTGTTTCGGCAGCAAATGGGCAAAATGCCATCTGGTGCAAAGGCTTCAGTGTTTGGATACACTTAAAGCAAAGAAGGCAAGGTTTTCATTATTTTTTTGTGTCAAACTACAAATGTGTATAGGCTGGTATAGAAAAGTTTGAGCCCAATTTAAAGAAAGAATTAATAGTGAGTTTAAGCTGAACTAAACAAAGTAAACAGGTGCTGGTCATATAATTAGAATATCACGAAAAAGTTTTTTTTTCCAATAATTCCATTCAAAAAGTGAAGCTTGTATATTATATTCATTCCTTTCACACAGACCGATATATTTCAAGTGTTTCTTTGTTTTCATTTTGATGAATATAACTGACAGCTAAAGAAAACCCCAAATTCAGTATTTCAGAAAATTAGAATATCGTGGAAGGGTCCAATATTGAAGACACCTGGTGCCACACTCTGATTAGCTAATTAACTCAGAACACCTGCAAAGGCCTTTAAATGGTATCAGTCTAGTTTTGTAGGCACAATCACGAGGAAGACTGCTGACCTGACAGTTCTCCAAGAGACGACCATCGACACCTTGCACAAGGAGGGCAAGACACAGAAGGTCATTGCTAAAGAGGCTGGCTGTTCACAGAGGTCTGTGTCTAAGCACATTAGTAGAGAAATAAAAATGTACAAGCAATAGGGATGACTGCACCCTGGAGAGGATTGTGAAACAACACCCATTCAAAAATATGGGGCAGATTCACAAAGAGTGGACTGCAGCTGGAGTCAGTGCTTCAAGAACCACCACACACAGACATATGCAAGACGTGGTTTCAGCTGCCGCATTTCTTGTGTCAGGCCACTCGTGAACATAAAACAGCATCAGAAATGTCTCGTCTGGGCTAAACACAAAAAGGTCTGCTGCTGCTGAGTGGTCCAAAGTTATGTTCTCTGATGAAAGTACATTTTGCATTTACTTTAGATATATCAAGGTTCCAGAGTCTGGAGAAAGAGAGGAGAGACACAGAATCCACGTTGCTTGAGGTCCAGTGTAAAGTTTCGCCAGTCAGTGTTCTTATTTGGCCAGTAAACTCACCTGACCTTAACCTCATAGAAAATCTATAGGGTATTGTCAAGGGGAAGATGTGATACATCAGACCTAACAATGCAGGAGAGCTGAAGGCCACTATCAGAGCAACCTGGGCTCTCATAACACCTGAGCAGAGCCACAGACTGATTGACTCAGTAATCCAGGGAAAAGGAGCCCCAACTAACTATTGAGTGCTGTACATGCTCATACTTTTCACGTTCAAACATTTCAGTTGGTCAACATTTCTGGAAATCCTTTTTTGTATTGGTCTTAAGTAATATCCTAATTTTCTGAGATACTGCATCTGGGGTTTTCATTAGTTGTAAATTATTATTTTTTTTTATTTTTTTTTAGTTGTCAATTATAATAATTGAAATTAAAAAAAATAAACACTTGAAATATACCAATCTGTGTGCAATGAATAAATATAATATACAAGTTTTGCTTTTTGAATGGAATTACTGGGGGAAAAACAATTTTATGATATTGCAATTATAAGACCGACTGATTTTCACCATGAAAAGATATCTATTTCTACAGTGAACAGGCTTTACATATGGAACCCTAACAGGAAGGAAGGTAGCAAGGACGAGCGGGATAGTTGTAAATACTAAAGAAAGAAAAGAATGACATCAAGAAGGAAGGGAAAAAAGAAGAAAACATAAAATGATAGAAAGCAAATAGAAGCGGAAAATGAAAAGGACAACCTTTAGACAATGGAAGTTGGGAAATAGAAATATGTTTTCATACTTTTATTTCCTATCTCCATTCTAATCCGGACTTGGAGAATACTGGAAAAAGTTACAGACTGCATAGGAACCCTGGGGGTTATATGAAGGATGGAAAGCGATGAGTAGGGAAAGGAAGGAAAATAGAAAACCACAAAGCCTGAAGAGTCACAAGGAAGCAGGAAGAGAAGAGCGGGATTTATTTTCACCTGTCAACAGCATTTAGGCCTATAAACACATACAAAGCTGGAGCTTCGGGGCACTGGGACAATATTGGTCATGCTGTGTGTGGTTGTGTGTGATGGATGATTCATCACATTTCTTCGGTTTGTCATCAGGGTGTTGGCCATGTCAGTACCTAGGCTGACTCTAATCCTCCATGAGAAATCCCAGAATTACGACTACGAGTTTAATGCCTTACCACATATCGGGAAAGTAACTGTTTGCCTTTACAGTTTCGAAAATATAGTACTAAAAAGGAAATAACTGGTTATATTAAAGATCACACTTTTGCAAAAGACTGAGTGAGGGCAAAGCACAAATAAAACCTTGTTGGGATAAAAAGCTATTTGAGAATGATGGAAATGGAGGGTACTAATGCGGCAAAATAACTTCATTCATCACCTTCATGGTTTCTTGTGACTTCATAATGTCCAAATAAGATGCAGTGAACTACATTGTCACATGCAAATATAAGATGAATAGTCTATGTGAACATGCTGCGAGACAGAAAATGAGATCATTTTTTAAGTCTCTCAAATGTATTATTTTCTATTCCTAAAAATTATCACTAAAATTTCAAAAACTGCAGCGTTGTCTTCTCTTTACAATGTGGAAAATTAAGAACAGCGAAGAAACATGAAATGCTCAGTCAAAAGAATCGTCAGGGTGTGTGTGTGTGTGTGTGTGCGCAAGGGAAAGAGAGTATTTGAGAATTACAAGGACATTTGAGAAAATGGAACTGCTGGTGTTTTATATCATTTGTCATCACGGTGTCAAGCAAAGCATGCATTTGTGCTGTGTGTAATGAACAATATGCAAATCCTCAGTCAGTTTGCAGGCACTCTCGCTGACTAGAATGAAAGCAGCTGTTAAGCAGTAATAAAATGAGATTCTAATTCAAGCGCCCCAGGCCAGAGATGTGAACGAGGTACAATAATGAATTGATTACTATCAATAAAGGTGTTTCACAGTTGCTTCTTGATGCTGTATGCTGATAAAAAGTTAAAAACAATAGCATCTTGAAAGTGACATGTACTCCTAGTATGAATTTTAATGTCCAAGTTGAAAATTTCTTTGTGATTTCAAGACTTTCTCCTTGCCATTGCAATGTGACATAATACTGCAATAAAAAAAATAAAAAAAACATTTGTTTTTTTTAATGCACTATGCAATCACTGACAAGGTTTTTTTTATTATTGCTCTGGTAGGCCCATGTGTGGCCAGTTGTCTGTATCTCCAACTGATAAACCGTGAAAAGAAAACAGAAGGAGAAAGATGCTGCAACAGGGCGACAGGGAGGAGGAGAGTGAGAGAGAGCAATACCTCACATGCCTATAGCCTGCCAGTTTGGCTCTGCAAGACAGTGACCTTGTTTGCATGATTAGTAGAACCACTGAGGCGTGACTGGCCTTGTAACATTATTCTCCCTCTCCCTTCTTCTTTCCTGTCATCTCTTATTCATCACTCTTGTTTTCCTTCATTCCCCTTTTCCTCTTTTTGGTCTTTGTTTAAAAGGGGTTTGACAAACCGTTCCATTTATGCAATTAAATATGAAAAGACACTTCTTTTTAATTTTTTTTTTTTTTTTTTAAGGAGACCGTTTTATTTTTAGGTGGAACTGGATATAAATGACAGATAATGTCAAGGAAAGGTTGAACGAGAGATTTGCTGCTTCTTGTGATTAACCTGGTGATTTGACACCAGTAGAGATTTGTTTCAAGTTGAATTTTCCCATCCATTCATCCACTGTCTATACCCACTTTTTCGCACAGGGTCATGGGGGTGGGGTAGGCCATCTCCAGCGGTCATTGGGCAAAAAGGAAGGGTATGCCCTGGACAGGTCGCCCATCCATCTGTCTTTACTACTTTAATAGTTTTATGTGCTTTGTTTTAACTGATATGACATTTTTTTATAATTACAAGTCTCACCAAGTCTCACCGTGTTTATAGTACATAAACAGTGCTCAGTGTAATCTCTGGCGAACGAGCACATTTCTTTTTTTTTTTTTGTTTTATACCAATAACCAAAAAAATCGACAGAGAGCATACAATAAATTTTTGGTTCCATTTCTTTTCATTCATTGTAAATCGAGATTTTTCACAGACATATGATTGAGATGGAGCAGCTCTGACCTTAAGGTAATCATTTGAGATAGGCTGATACAGAAAGAGTCAGGTGAAGACATTTGAATGACAGGGGTAAAATGGTGGGTGACGGGCAACCAGTTAGGGGGTGGTTTCAACTGTCATCTCTGTCAACATGGGAATAGGAGCAGGACGAAGGAAAGCTCTGTGTGCGTGTGTGAGAATTGGAGAGACTGTTTGAAAGAAGGGAGATGCAGTGGGTTAGCAAGTCAAGAACAAAAATACAAACAAAAAGACAATACGAAATATAAAAGGGCTGTATTAAACAACATTTGGCCGTAGGTCTTTGTGATGTAAATGTTTCATCAATGTTTTTTTTTTTCAGTGAGCTGAATATCCTTATCTTCTCAACGGATTCTTGTTTAAAAAAAAAACAGAAATAGGTTACACATTACTGATTGGCAATTGCAGTTCCTTGTATCATTATGGAAATAAAATGATAATCAAAGGGAATCCAGATTTGTCGATAAACTCTTCGTTCAACATTTAAACTTTTTTCTTTTTAGAGGTCGCCACAGTGAGTCATCTGTCTTCATCTAACCCTATCTACCGCATCTTCTTCTCACACCAACTACCCTCATGTCGTTCTTCACTCCACCCATAAATCTCCTCCTTGGTCTTCCTCCAGGCTCCCTGCCTGGCAGCTCCAGCCCTCCTCTGTACATGTCCATATCACCTCAGTGTGGCCTCTCTGGCTTTATCTCCAATACATCAAACATGAGCTGACACTGATGAACTCATCCTCATCATTCCCAAAGAGGAATTCAACATCTTCATCTCTGCTATCTCCAATTCTGACTACTGTCTCTTTCTGAGTTCCACTGTCTCTAAACCATGCAACTTTGCTGGTCATACCACAGTCATTTATACCTTCCCTTTCTTTCTCTCCGATACTATTGTCATACACAACACACCTGACACTCTTCTCCACCCATTTCAACATGATTGGACATTCACCATTGCTCTGGATTGTTAACCCTAAGTGCTCTTCTGTGCTGTCCCTCTTCAAGGTCGGTCGCGCTTTTTCCCTCCTCTCCAGCTTCTGTTGCTATGTCTTGTCTTTCTGAGCACTTTCTTCATATCACCCGAACTCTGAAAACCATGGATCTGGTAAGCTGGTCGCTCAATGCTATTGATAAAAATTCTTCGACGGGTAGGCAGCGTAAGGGGAACCCGTCCTGTCCCGATTTGACTCTTTTCGTGGGATACACCCTATATTCTTGGATGGAAAAGGGTGTGTCTTTTGACTTTGTCAGTCCTGGATGTGGAGACGTATACATGTTTGGATTTGTGATACTTGGATTTCTACTTATTGGACTTGGTGGATTTTTTATGTATCGGCAAATACAGCGGATGTCGGTAGCCATTTGGCCTTGATCAGGCTACCGGCTGCATATGACACTATCACTAAGGCAATGAACGAACAGACCCGGAAGTTGGAGGAGCAGAGCCAAAAAGCTGGCTGTGCTGGAACGCAGACTGGCTTCGGTGGTTGAACTCAAGGGGAGATGGAGATGGAAGTGAAACGCGGAAAAGCCCAACTGATTTGGAATATTGGATTTCGCCATTTGGAGCCAGCAATGACTTAAAGCTGACGGAAAAGTCAGTGCAGCTTGTCCTCATAACAAATAAAGTATTTGGATTATGCCTCCCCTGTCAATAACACTCTCTGGTTGTTATGGCGAGAGAGCTCAGAACTCTCCTCCGCTCCCTCCTTCCCCGCTGACATCTGCGGATGCTTTCTGACCGGTTGATAACATCAAAGACAATGGCCTCTGGAGAGTGTTCACGGAGATACAAAAACTTTCACCCAAACAGACAGACATAACTGATGCCCACAACAACATATGAACTTACACGCGATCAGTCTCCAATGTTAACCTTCTGCTTATGTGTGTCTTGTCATATTTGTGCTTCTCGTGCCAGAGGTTTTTGATATCTCAAACGGTGTGAAATATGTGTTTTTCCCTCTCCCTCCCCTATCTTTCCACAGAGTCAATGGCAGCGCCCTGTGGGCACCGTGTAAGGCGGTGTCCTTGGCAGCATGGCCTCAGTAAATCGTCTCCCCCTGAAATGTTTGTGATGTATGTTATGTTATGGCGGTTGTACTGAAACAGTAATTTCCTTCTGGGATTATTAAAGTATATCTGATTCTGATTTAAAATCCTCCGCCTTCTTTATTTCTGCTCCGTGTAACGTCCCGGCTCTGCTTGGGTCCTTCACATTCAAACTAACCTTCAATCCTCTCCTTTCCAGGATGAACTTCCATCTCTCAGGTTTTCCTATTTGTCTATATTTTCAAATGTTACTAAATGCAATCGGCGTGTACGTCATTTTGGTCCTGTGGGTGTTTAAAGCTCTCTGTAACTAAAGCTGGTAGATTATGGGAAGCAGCCTATTTGATAATGGGTAGATTTTACGTTTAAACAGTATTTGTGTTTGTTAAGCTCTGACAGTACGCAGTGACAGATGTATTGCCAAAATATGATACTGATTCTAGTTCATTTTAAAACGTATTATCGTTATCACAATAATAGGTACAAAATACTGTAAGCAAATTTCAAGTCCATATCACAGATCTCTATTGCCACAAAAAGTATAAATAATAAAATGAAATAAAAACTGCACCATACTTGAAGCACAACCATGTTAAACAGTGAACACCAGCGTTTCCCCTACCATTCAACAAGAGGGGCGCCCCACCCCGCCAACAAAATTACAAAATGCCTTAACAAGGGGTCCTTCTTATCAACCACAGCTACATCAGTACAACAAAGGGCTCAGAGACTTCCACAAGGTGCTCAAAAGTAAAGCCATTTGAAAATATCTGCTAAAGAATCACCATTTACAGTAACTTCTATCATTTTATTTGATAAATCAAGAATAATTTGTATATCTTAGTAATTTGACTTCCTTGGTATTTTACAGTACACACTGGAGATCTGGGGGCACACACACACACACACATGCACACACGCACACACACACGCACACACACTAACGTACACTGGTAGCTCTGTGTCCAGACAACAAGCCCTGTGCCAACTGTTTAATGAACATTGGCTGGAGCACTAACATGAGCAAACTCTGGCCCACACCAATGTTTGACGATTAGCTACATCCCACAGGAATACGCACATTGACCAACATACATTTTGAATCAATAGCTATACAGGAACGAGAGCATGCATCCAGTATATGCAGAGTTAATAATGGGTTTATTCCCAGCCCACAGAAGGATTTATAAATGTATTTTTCTATTTGGTTGTCCAGTTCTTACTTACAACTAATTTATCACTTACTTCTTTACTTCTACACATCTATCACTCCTTTCCCATTACAACCGGTCTTAGGGGGAAGAAAAAAACTTTTCTGTTCATAACATTTTTACATGTTCCTGGCTGTGTGAACTATTTGTGTCTTCCCCTTTTTATTGTCATCCTTCTGATCACAGACAGCTACTACTCAATTGTGACAGCAAAACTATGGGCTTCCTTTTTTCAGCTGAGAATGTGCTGTGTCTTTTGCTTTAGACATAAAAATAGGTTTGAGTCCACTCTATGTCAGCTTCTTAGACGTCGCACCAAGTCATCCTGATATCACTTAGATCACATTTCAAATAAGGAAACAAGGTTTTGAGTCTGAATGTTAATGGATCCAGTAAAATAATTTAAAGCATTTTATGAGTCCAAACCAGATATTTACATGCTCTGTATAGAAAGACACCTAAGCCTTTCCCCACGTTCTGGGGAATATATAATACACTTTTTTTCCTCTTTTAGGCCAATTAGAATTACCAAAAATATTTGTATTTGCTAAATGTCAGAAAGTAGGATTTCTTCAAAAATGACTGTCTTAAAACAACTGGGGGAAGCCCAAATGATGATGTCATAGCTTTGTGAGTTCATGATTTCAATAGCTCAACCAAACTGCATCCCTGTTCAACTTCAGGGAAAAATCAAAAATCAGCCATGATCACAACTGGATATTATACAAACAATTGAAATGTCCAACCATCATACCGTTCAGGGTTCTGTGTCCAAGAGATAAACATGATTTGGTGTAAAATGCGCGTTCTATGGTACTCCCGAACAGCAGCAGAAGACCCTGTTAAATGATGGCTGAACCTGGTAAGATAGAGTCATTAGGCTATTCATACATCTTAAGATAACGGGCAGAAAGTTAAAGCTTGGACGAAAAGTGGCTTATCCAGATGGAAAATGGCCAGTGCACACAACCAAATCAGTGCCTCAAGGACAACAACGCCATTGTTTTGGAGTGTATTTTTTAAAGCCCAGAAAATGCTGAGGATTAATAAGGAGCCTACAAACCCGACTCTGTAACTTAAAAAAACATGTCCAAATAATACTATCCCATAAACAATATCCCATTTTATTTTGGCTTTTAGCAAACACGATTAATTTTGATCTTAACTGACATAAAACAGGACATGTTTTGTGTGCGTCAAAGTCAGACAGTGACAAAAAAAAAGGTCATGCATCTTTTTATTTAGCATATGTAAAAATGTGGTTTCAACTTTACTACCACAGTTAAAGACAAAAAAACTAAAAACTATACTTATTGTAGCTTTTTATCTTCCTTTGAGCATGAGAAATGGGGCCATTGTCCTGTCTTGTCTATTATGGCAAAATGACTACGGCATTCAAATAATAAATCATGGTTATATCATTCTTCAGTGCCCCCCCCCTCCTTTCTCAAAATCATTGAAAACTATACTAATACTATATACACATGCAGTTAAATATGTTTAAACTTACTCATCTAATGGAGTTCAAAAGAACTAAAAAGACTCTTGGGAACTCATTCATTTCAACACACAGTGGAAGAAATGAGCTTGCTGTTACATCAGTTTAAAAATAAAAGCAATATGTGTGTTACGAATTTAGATGAATTGATAACCTGAGCAGCGTGACAGCAATTCCCATAACTACCGCTTTAATTCATCCTTTTCCATCATGCAGTGCTCCCTAGTTATTTTGGAGCAATGTTCTGTGTGAATGATTTCACCCTTCAAAACAAAACAGAAAGGTACATCACATAACCCTTTGATTGTGTTTCATATACAGGTAGGTAAATGATGAAATATCCTGCAAAATATCACAAATATCTGGTTGGGGTTTTCTTGATTGATGCTTCAACTCAACTGTGACTTATTTATTTAAGAATAAGGAAGGCACCCTGTTATTTAGGCAAAGGAAGCTTGGAGAGACATAAACCCTAACCCATAAAGGCACAAATTAAGTGTATATAGATATAGTATAAACGGATGATTATGTGATGTCAGACTGCCTGTGTTACTAAAGTAAAGGAGCAGGATGCATTGGGAAACTCAGCTCAAGCTCCTTCCATTTCAGGTTAGAACTGTGTTGTTTTTCCTCTCCACTGACAAAGAAGATTAGAACACAAAGATGCAGACAGTGACAGACACTGTTTGCTTTAAACAAAGCTTCACTTTCCTTTTGCTATGGCGGTTGGAAATACAGAAAGCTGTGTAGCAGGCTGGTTGTTCTGTTTTTGGTCTTGTGGTTCTGCTTGCCTGGAAAAAGTTCACGGAGAGGGCTTGATACTGAGTTTTGGGACGTCAACAGACAGACGTGGTTCTACTGCGGGTGCTAGAGTCTCTTCTTAAAAAGGTATTTTTCAATAAATGTTTGACACTGCTACTGTGTTCTGGTTCTGTGTGGAGAAAAGGAAGTTAGTTTAAGTTGTGAAATCCTTTCTCTGTACCCCAGAAAACAGGTGTCCACGTCCATTTAATCATGCTATTTTAAACAATATGCATTGTTTGTGAACATTTCAGTCATGAACAGCTGATCTCGGTTCTGCATCAATTGCAAAGCAAAGAGTGTTGATACTGAGGCGTTGGAGTCCATCCTGTAAAAAAGCAGTGAAGCACTGACCTACTTTACCTCTGTGCCGGATGATATCAAAATAAACAACAGGAAGATGCAATACAGCGAACTTTAGGCAGCACAGAGGAAATTACAGGTTTTTTGTCTTAAATTCTAAAGATAAAAAGCAAAACAATTCCCCAAAAGCAAACCTGAAAAGCTCTTAGGAGTCCTGTTAACCTTGATCCTTAACGACATTTCTTTTTTGATGGTCAGTGGAAGACGAAGCACATGTATGGTTAGGATTTTCATCCTCCCTGGGCTTTAGCTTACAGGTAAAAAGAGAGCTTATGGGGTAGGCTCACTTTAAATTTAGATTGTACGGTTACATTTTTCTTGATTCTTAGTCTGTTGGTAACCGATGGAAAAAAAATCCACTGATCACAGGAATAATCCCCAACTGAAGCCACATGTTATGCATCATCTGATAAAACGTTAAAGGATGCAGTGGATAGTAACTTTTTGTTTTTTATTAGACAAGATAATGGTTAATGGTTGATATTGATATATGTGGTAGGTATGCCATTCTCCGGCCGGCCTACAAAATTAATATCTCTTGACTAAAAACTCCCTGAACTCTAATTGATGGTTTTCCTGATTTCAAAAGGCAAATCAATCAGTATTATTTGAAATATATGTGTATTAATGCATCAGTGTAAGTCAAATGAACAGAGAAAACACATACCTGCAGGTAAATGGTATATTCTAATGCTACTAGATGGAAAGTACTTACTTATTGGAATGTAAAAAAAAAAGGCAAACTTTTAGCAGGCAATGTATTACCTGAAAGTACAGCAAAGTGCACAAACAACCTTGGCAGAATCAGTCATTTTAGAAGACAGATAAGTGGTCTAATGGGGGGGAAATGAAAGGAGCCAGTACCTAATGAATCTGCTTTTAGTTAACATTCCTTACTGCAAGCTGAGAAACCATGACATGGAACAAATGCACATAGTGCACAGGAGTAAAAATGTCTCCTATGTTTTATGTTTTGAGAAGATGTTATCCTTCAAGATTAGGAAATTTTTTTATATGAGCAATAAATTCTCTCAAACTGTTCTCTTTCTTTTAAGCATTACAACAATATATTAAATGTTATTGGGTCTGGAACAGACTTAGGACTTTGTTTAAAATAGGTTTTAGGATTGGATTCCTTAGTAAACAGGTGACACCTTTCAAGACAATAAAAATAGTAACCACTATTGACATTTAAATGTAAATTCAGGTGGCGTAGGAGGCATTACATAAATGTAAATATACTATATGTTGTACATTGAGCCGTTTAGAAAATGACTCAAAATGTCAAAGCACTACCATAACGAAAACAAAAAGGGCATTGCAACCCTGAGGAAAGTTTTGTTGACTACAAATATAGTGCTGAAAATAAGTAGAGTTCCATCTGATCCTCAATATTCCTACTCTTCAAAAGGCTCGGCAATATGTATTACCAGATCACAAAACAATTATGGACAACTCAAGGAGGAATCTAAAAATGTCTGAGCTTATTGTTTCAAGTAAAGAGATAGATACTCAAGTTATTTCTTAAGGGTTTTACTTTACATACACAAATAAAGACATCTAATTGGTAGCAGTGGTGGCTGGTGATATTTGTTTGGGGGGTCGTAAAGGTCAAAATCACATGGCCGAGACAGGATTAGTCAGGATGGCCGAGAGGTCTAAGGCGCTGCGTTCAGGTCGCAGTCTCCACTGGAGGCGTGGGTTCAAGTCTCACTCCTGACAGATTCTGTCATCTGCTAATCTGCTTCTTACTCTTTGGGGAGTGGTGGCCTAGTGGTTAGAGCAGCGCGCTTGCACTCAGAGAAGGATGCAAGTACCCGGTTCGATCCCCAGCGCCTGCACTCTGGGTCCCTGAGCAAGACCCTTAACCCCTGATTGCTCCCCGGGCGCCGCACATGGCAGCCCACTGCTCCCCAAGGGTGATGGGTTAAAAGCAGAGAACAACTTTCGTTGTAATGTATGTTTCAATGACAATAAATATGATATTACTATTGTTATTACATCACAACTATAAACTCTACTGAACATAAATCCATCCACAGTCTGCTGCTGGATTTTTAAGTCTGACCAGTCCGGTCCAATTTCCTTCATCCCTTTTGTTTTTGCTCCAGCAAAGGCCTTGTGAAATTGTTGTTCAGTAAATGTACAAATTTTATCTTGCTATTTAATTCTCTTTTGTCTTGTTGTTGTTGTTTGATTCTTCTGTTTGGATTCGCATGTCTGAGTGAGATTCAAGCCTGAATATCTGAGCTGCCAGGGGTGTGA
Source organism: Fundulus diaphanus (assembly GCA_037039145.1). Classification (NCBI taxonomy): domain Eukaryota; kingdom Metazoa; phylum Chordata; class Actinopteri; order Cyprinodontiformes; family Fundulidae; genus Fundulus; species Fundulus diaphanus. The sequence continues at coordinate 34,419,977 of CM073122.1, forward strand.
CTTTGACTGACAGGTATGAGGAAATAATCTGATTGGATGAAGAAAGACACACAAATTGCTGATTGGTCATGGTAGCAGAAAACTGTGCCCTGAGGAGAATCTTTAAGTAACCAATTAGAGACCAGCATGAAGTCACATGGAAGACAAAAGGTTACAAGATACATACACACAGTGCCAATGGCATTGAAACAGGCTTAAGAAAACTCCAAACAAACCCAAAATGGAAATGCAGAAAAATCAAAACTAAGACATATTTGATGAAAACAAATGTGATAATAATTACTTTTTGTTTCTTAGTTTATGTTTACTGTGTCTACACCATTTTCCTGCAATTTTGATGGTGGTGGGCGCCCAAACTCCCCCTATTGACAAGCCGCCACTGATAACAAGTATACCGCAGATATTAATGAAAAAATTAGGTAAAATGGGGGAATTAGTAAATGAAATAGTTAAAATAAGATTTTTAATAAGTAACTTTTTTCTTTAATACATGATCTAAATTAATAATGTATTTTAAATTTACTTTCTGGGTTTTTTATGGCAACAGTCACTTGTACGCAAGAGAAGGAATACACATTTGGTAGCCTCTCCCTGGCTTGTGTCATTCTTTGTGGTATTCCTCTGCAAACTTCACTTCAGCTGAAAAAGACCCAATGACACTTGTGCCTCAGCCGATTTTCTTTTATCTGCAAGAAAAACCCTAACAAATTGGCTCTCGCCAGGCAAACACCTTTTCAATTAATGTGTAATTAACCAAGCAGTCCACATCATAAATTAATACCAGGGTAGAAATTAGGAAGGATGAGAAATATTAAATCACAGTCTGTAAAGGAAATTTAATGAAATGACAGATAATTAGGGGTGGCATAAAGGTGGCTCCTCCTTGCTGATTTACCACGCATCACTGGCTGCATGTTCATGTGACCAGAAGGACTGAGCGTACACACTAGGGTCATCTGTGAAATCAGATTTTTACGGAGGTTAAAATTTAGACATGCTCATTCAACTTGACACGTTGTGTGTTTTAAAATTAGACACACAGGTAGTCCTTAGCAGGTAGTCTTGGAAGGGAGACGTTGTTTGGTAACAAAAGATGCTGAAAAGGGGCTTCATCAAATAGTCTTTTTATTTGTACCTGAAAGTTGTTGATAGGTTTTCAGAAAGAAAGCAGAAGAAAGCAATTAGGTCAAATGATGCGATCCATAATTGTGACTGGTTAAGGCCAACTAAACATCTTCAACAATTTTTTCATAGACCGTTAACAGCAGGTTATGATTTAAACGTGTTTTCTTTCAATCAGCAAGCTCGTTTCTGATTGGAAATGACAACGATCTCCCGCTGAAATAAAACATTGTATAAGGCTCATAATTTTTACAAAACAGCTAGACAGCTGTCTCCACTAGTATTTTTGATCATTTGTCTTTTTTGATGAGCTCCAAGTCTTGCAATCATCCTACTCTTTACCTCCCTCCACAGATTCTGTCAGGTTCAAGTCGAATGGCTCCAAAATGCAATTACTTCCAGTCAGAAAAAAAAAAAAAAAAGATGTTGGTAAAATTATAAACCAACTTTAAACATAAACCTGCCAGAAGTGTGAAATATTATTGACCTAACTATATATGTGGCAACACAGTCATATTTAATTTGTAAATTTAGATTTTTAAAATGTCTTCCAAGCCATTCTTTTCAAATCCTCTTGAACACAAACAAGTCGTGTTACATCTGCACATCTGCTCCTGTGCACAGCTACAACAATTATGATGTATAATTGTAAGGCATGTGATGTGACAATGTTGCCAACAAATTTTTGTTTTGCATTGTTTAGCACCTTTAATATGCTTTTAGCAAGTTCTAATAAATAAGCAGTTTGTGATGATGCTGCCCAAGAAGACACAAAAAGGACAGCTTGTGTTGAATACAATAAAGATAGATTTCAGTGGTCTAGTTGATCAAGTACATACAGCAAAACACTCAACTACTTTAAAGTTTTTTTCTACTGAACGATCAGTTGAAAACTAAGCAGAGTGTGACCATTCCAATGTGTTTTCAACAAATTAGACAATTTAGTGACAAAACAATGGAGAAAGCCTTTAAAAAATTACTACTGGAGATAAGCAGTTACTGAAAGTATTGTAGTTTGGAAAAAGAGAAGTGTACTTAAAAATAAAAAATGGCGTCCAACAGATTCTTTCTTCATCTGAAATTATTTTTCTTTAGTTTTCTTTTTTGAGGTTCCCATGCCAGTACTGTGCAAAAATACTGTTAAATTGACATCATTTTGACAGGTAAGAAAGAAAACCAATGAGAAGAAACAGCATTAGACCAGAATGCTGATAAAAGCACATTTAAAAAGAATTTTAAAATATGTACTTTACAATCATATATAGGAGTTGGTCAGGTCCCACAAAAAATATGCTGGGCCACAAGTATAAGTTGATTCAAAGCAAAAGATTGATAAAAAACTAGTTCTCGTTTTGCATAATTTAAAAACTAGTATGCAAGGTTTGATTCAAAAGCCACACAGTGTGGTAAACCTGGTCTGGTGTGGGGATGGGTATGGATACTAGATTTGGCAAGTTGAACAAGAAAGTTTTGTTTCTGGGTGTTGTGGATGAGCAGACAGGGAATGATTGAAAAGCAAAGCTGCCTACCCCGGGCCCTTCCTGACTTTGACAGGGACAAAGCAGCAGTCGGCTGCACCTGTCACTGACATTTGTTATAAATCACTGCCAATTTCATCATTCAGGACTGACAGAGGGGGAAGGCTTGACAAAGAAGAAAGAAATACACACCTGTCTCCCAACACTGTTTATTCCATTAGTTCTCACTTTGAGCTCAGCTCTGCCAACCTTTCTTTTTTTCTCCTTCACACTTCCATTGTAGTCTATGCTGCAAAAGACTATTAGGAAAGCTGCACAGACCCATACGATATAGGCAGTTTGACTCAGAGGAACTAGGCTGTAATTTATCTCAAAAAGCCAATTCACGCAGAGTACAAAAATATATAGGTTTGCTTTACCTCTTGTGGAATCAAGCGGTGCTTAAGTTTTACCTGGTCAGATTTTAGTTATCAGACTCCAGGAATCAAATTGGCCACAACACAGAGAATGAAAGCTAATTTTTTTGGCCATTTGGGCCGTCTGACCCTTTGATCCTCACAGGTGAATTTAAGGAGGAGAGATGTAATTCTGCCAAATGAAAGCAGCGCCCCATCAGGACTTGTATTTTGTTTTGTGTACAGACTGCAGAACAGCAAAATTACTAATATTCTGGCAATGTACGATTACCATGTACAATTAATGCTTTGTTTAAAGGTTCTATTAATCACCTTGTCATTTAGTTAAACATCACAGGTTGTCATCAGCCTCTCATTTAGTTATGTTATTCACTACATTTTAAATAATCAGCCAAAGAAAACGGCAGGTATTCAGATTACTGTTTCTGTTCATTTTCTTGTCTTTGATGATAATTACAGCTGCCTCTGGCAAAAATATTGTTTGTAACTTTTTTCCCTTTACTTGATCGTTTCATAAATTATTTTTAGTAAAATTGATGCAATTGTGTATGATTTTTTGAGAACTGCGAGCCAAAAGATATATATATTTTTTTATTTTTCCTCTATTTACTTATCAGATTATTAAATAAACTATCAGCAGAATAGTCACTAGCTGTGTTTCCATCCAATTCTCATGTGAATGTTGAGCAAACTTTTAAAATACCGCAAAAAAGAAAATGTGAAGACGTGTTTCCATTTGTTGGTTTGTAGCCAATTTAACCCGGAGACGCAGAGTGTGACGTCGTCATAAGTTGACGTTGGCTGCAATAAACAGGAAGTAGATGTTGCTAACTAGCCTGGACTGCAGATCAGTAATGGAGCAAGGGTTTAATGAATGTGCAGAGGTTTTATTATTCTTTTTTTTTTTTTTTTTTTTTACGGATGAGACTTAGAAATGCTCAGGTATCTTCGTCGGTCCACACGTACCTGTTGTTGCTTCTGGACATGTTTTCGAGCGCCATATGAGGTAAACGTTCGCTACATCAGAACTGATTCGACAAAAGTGTTTCCATCTCCTCTTTAGCGCATTTACTGTTTTTCGAAAGTCAAAAACCACTTCAAGAGAGCATAAAAACTTTTTTTGCGAAATTTAGTGAGTTAATTCAAATATTGCCTTTTCCATCAACCCCTTCCAATGTGATCCTTCAAATGTGCATTAAAATATGTTGATGGAAACAATACTAGTGAGAAATGTTGTTAGTTGGTGTCCAGATATCTGTCACAATCGACTTTCTTTACTTCATCTAAGCTTTCAGACTATAATACATAAGAGCCTAATTTTTTTCTTGAAATTAGTTAGAATTTTGACAAAGCTTATGTCTAAGCATTTCAACTTTTCACAATTGCATAAAACAAGAAAACCTGTTCAGTAGAATCTGATGTAAACAACTAATTTGAAATAGTATGGAGAAAAAATATATATTTGATGGAGTATTTTGTTTAAAGGATTTTACATAAAGCTATTTTTTATATTTCTCTTATTCTCTGGATGTACATCTATAAAAACCTGAAATAAAAAAGGAGCAAAGTTTAGTTCATTTGTGGTTATTGTTTGTTGGTATTTATCTCAGTTTAAACCTTCAAAAGGAATCATTTAAACCTACTAAAGTGGATGTCAACTTTTTTTCTACCCCTTTCATCGTTGTGCGAACGCTTCAGTCATGGGAACTGGGAC